>CM040460.1:6766359-6848822 GCA_022758105.1 Pangasianodon gigas | reverse complement strand
CCAATCTATAAATGGAACATTTTCCCTTTTTTTTTTTTTTTTTTTTTAGAAAGGAACTATGGCTCTCAGCAGCATGACATATGTGTTTACATCTTTAAAAATAATCTGGCTAAGGAATTTGAACATTAATCAAGAGGTAATGTGTTAATTATATTGACATATTTTATTTTATTGTTGACCTGTACACCTTGGATATAAACACTATACTCTCCACTCTCATGATCTCCGCTCTAGTGGTTTTAGTACAATTCATAGATGAAGTCTTACACCTGATAACAAGGTTATGTAATTATGCTTTTAATCATTTGTCAACTTTATTGTTCATTATTATCATTCATGATGTTCATTGCAGTAAAGTCCCAAAATCTATAGAACTGTTTTCTGTTTTGAAGACTTACTAACTTACCATTATGTCAAGATAGTACGCTGTTATTTTAGATGAATATCTTATTATTTTGAATTAATAACGTATCTCAAGTTATGTTGTTATTTAGCCATATTATCTCATTGCACTACACGTTATTCTATGTATTAGGTGCTACCTTCACTTCTGCTTTCAGTAAATATGACAATTTTCCTGTCATACATATGTTTATGCCAGATATCAAATACATTTCAATACAAACATGTAACATTAACATATTACCCCCTGCTTCAACCAAAGCATTGCTGATGTACAACTTTTTTAAAACATCCCGTTTTAATTCAATTTCTTTTTTTTAAAAAATGCATATTTTGTACTTTACTTTAATTGTTTACTCTTTTTGGCAGCAGCTACTAACTTTTTAGGGGCTAATGCAGGCTGTGGTGGAATGTAATCAGTGACCTGTGGAGACATGGAAAACTATGATCCTGAGGAACATGTAATGGGAGAAGAGAGCAGTTGTGGTCAATTAAACTAGTTGCTAGCACAACTAGCACTGTCCTTGGCTCAGAATAAACAAAAAACACACAACACAGGATTGCTGGTGCATGGCAGAAAGAGCAATATGTGTCAATACATTGCAATATATACAGTGAAATAAGGATATATGTCAGTTTTCCCCCATCTGTTTTTTTTTTATGTATTCCAGTACTTCCATCATTATTTTTCCCGGCTCTGCTGTGTGAAAGCCTAAAACATAACACTTCCAATATTCCACCTTTCACGGACATTTGCAGCAGTACATTATTTACATTTTGGCTGTATGGATGTGTTTAGGCATATAGCAGCATTGCTGCCTGTCAAAATATTGTGGATTTTCAACAATCCCAAACACACCTCAAAACTGTCCTGGAGATAATCAGGGAGGAAAGAGGCGGTCCTGTGTGTAAAAGAATGGCAGTGCTGTGTGTAAAAGAATGGCCTGCCAGGTGTTAACCACTGGTTCCTCCAGGACCTCATACTCTACACCTACTCACTGCTCTAGCACCCCTTCCTGCTAATAGTTCTCATCTGTAGCTCATTTACCTTGTTTATCTTCTGCACATATAAATGCCACAGTAAGTCTTGTTTGTGCTTTTGCCTGCAAGATGAAGCCTTATTCATTAATTATCATTATCACTATTTTCTGTTCCTTTACTCATGCTCTCTGTCTTTTTTTTTTTTTTTTTTTTTTTGAAACAGACAGTGTGTTCCTCTGTCTTTTTGATCACAGACATTTTTCTGTTTTTGTGAACATTGTTTTGGATTGTTAGCACCTTCTTCTTCTTCTTCTTCTTCTTTTTAATAAAGCCCTGACTTTGATTTTTACCTGCATGTGTCTCCACTTCTCTCACTGTCTGACACCAAGCCACCCAACTGAGTTTCTCTGGGAGGAATTGGATTGAAAAGCTTCGAGACAGGGCTCTAACATATATCCAACCAGCTTTCCTAAAATCTGTTTAGTCCTCCTGGAGACACGATAAAACTTCACAAAAGGCCACCTGACTGTTCTGATGAGGAAACTTTGTGAAGCAATTGACATGCAGTTTAGGTACGGAATAAAACACTTGGAGACATGAAGGGGTGGTGTGATCCCCTGAAATTTTTAATTAATTAGTGAACCACATGTACTTTTAACCATTTATAGTTACATCCAGTGTTGTGGAACATCAGTGAAAAAAAGTCTGTTCCTGCTATCTCTTACATTGTAGTAGCTATAAACAGTAATTCCCAGTTGAAGACAAAAAAAAGGCACTTGTCATGTTACTGAGAAACTAAGTAGCACAATGTCCTCTGTCCTGAAGACTCTCCTATGTTGGAAAACTTGCCGTTATAAAATGCTGACACTTGAGACTCTTTTTATTGTTTATTATCAGCCTTAGGTCACTGTGTTACTTTGAAACATGGTTAAGATTTATTTAAAACATTTTTAAAAACAAAGTGTATCTCAAATGTGACATTTACAGAATAACAGGATGTTACAACCAGTCCTTTCTCAGCTGTTGAAACAAAGTGCTTCTGAAGCTGAAAGAGACATGTGTTTGTGTGTGTGTGTGTGTATGTGTGTGGGTGGGTGATTGGGGGAGTATTAATTTTTTGGACCTTGTAGCTTTACTATTTCAGCAATTACATTCCACCTCAACCTGTATTTGGCTCCAAATGTTAGAATTAGCTATTGCCGAAGACCCTAAACAATATAACTAAGGACTGAAATAAGACTTGTTTTTTCTTAATTTACTATACTAAGGTTCAGGTAGGTAGATCTCCTAGGTAGATCTCCAAGCACAATGGCATTGATGGTGGTATTAGCATAAAAATTAAAGCTAATACATGAGTATACAGATGAAGAAGTGAAACAGCTGGACAGACTAAAGGACTAAAGCTCTGCTGCATCACACTCTTTAGGTAGAGATCAGTTCACATTGGCACCACTATCAGCAGGCAGTCATACAGTATTGTGGGTAATGTTGTAAAACTCTGAATCTCAATCTCATTACAAAAATAAATATTTTGCATAACCGAAAACTGCATAATGATTATTAATGCTGCTAAAAAACATGTGGGTGGGACACAAATTTGACACAGTTAACAGTTTCAAAGCTCCACTTTAACAAAGCTTATTTTATTTCAAACCATGTTCAGAGGATTAAATCTGCTCTGACTCTTCTTGCTTCCCAGTCTTTTTTCTCAAGAGAACCATGTACTCATATCAGGAGAGCTCACTTTGTACATCCTAACAGTGCAGAGCATCTGAGATCTACTGGATGATGAAATCCAATATTCCTCCATGTAGGAAATCAACCTCCTACACATCCATAAAAATCTATAACTTTCTGCAGTTGACTTAGTACATGTCAATATGTCCAGTGAATATTGTGTACTATTGACCACTAGGGGTGCTGTGCAGGATATTTTTTTCAAATGAGAAAGTTAGCTCTCTGCTATATTTGATAGCTTTTGTTTAATAGATTGTATGTTCCAACTAAAAGCAGCAGGTTTGCTAGCTATACTGAGCCTTGCATTGCCAGCTAGCATACTAGCTTACTGCTCATCTATCACGTACTGCTGAAACACTCTTTTTATGGTTTGGAAGGTGTCTCCAAAATAATTTGTTGAGGTACTGTATTGATATTTGGCACTGACACTGGAAATAAATAAATTTTCTGTTCCTGTTTAATGCTCTATCTAAAACCAGAGACTTACTTTGCTGGCTAGTTTACCAGCTGACTATGTGTCATGTAACGTTATTGCTCCAGTATCAGTCAGCTCAAAAGCAATGCTCCTATAGTTACAGCAAAATATGTGCAAAAGCACAGATGTTAGGTTAATTGTAGAATCGTTCAGATGTACACGTCTGCTATAGGAGACGGGTTTCAGGGAATAAACAGATGCTACAGCATCATCAATACACCCAAAACATGTGGAGAAGTCTCGGTGGAGAAGTTCCTCCTATGTTTAATGCTGGGTTGTCATTTACGTTTCAGTCTTGCCGCGTCCTCTGAGATTATCTCCTTGTCAAATGTGCTGACATTCAGAATAAATGGTATCATTAACACTACACAAATGGAGATTTGACATAAATGGCTTCTGATATGTTACGTTTTATAGCCACAACAGATTCATTTGATGCCTAAAAGGGGACCCAAGATGCCTGACAAACCATACTATTTAACATGATTTATGGAGCAATAAAATAAATGAGAATTTCAGTTGAGATTGTCATAGAAAAATACCATGCTTCTAAGCCAAGGAGACATAGTTGCTATGCCAAAGTGACATTTCCTTTGCTCTATGTTTATCTCCAATGTGTTTGAGACAAAGTGAGTGCCGGAAGGCCTAAAAATCTGTGAAGCAGAGCGGTAATGTAAATCAAGAGATATTTGTTGGAGCACAGTGCTCAAGTGCTTCTTGCTTTTGTGTTCAAGAGGCTGGGAGTTTTCATTCGCAGCTGTGTAAATGGGGTTTCAATTGCACAGTGTCTATAGATCTGGCAGAAACCCCATTCCCCCCCAAAGAGCTTACCACAGAGTGTGAATTGAGCCTGAGCTTCCAAGCAGGGATGCTGAACAAGGAAGTTTGTTGCTTTAGTCCAATTAACTAAAACTTCCAAGGCCACATCAGAAGTAAGGAAACACATGCAGACATTTCTCTGTATAACTAAATAGCCATACATAGTACATTGAAAAGCAATGACGTGTCATTGTCTTACTCTTCAACACACACAAAACTCTTCAGGGAACACATACTCTCCTCAGAATCATACACATGATACCCCTCTCTCTCTCTCAGGCTTATGACCCCCCTTCAAACACACACTCACAGACATGGATTAGTTTTTTTCTCAGCCCTGAAATGTGTAGCCTTGCCATCTGCAATTACCAATTAATCATGTGTAATCTCCTCCCAAAGCACGGAAACTGATGACCCCCTTATGCTCGATGCAATTACACCTATAAACTCATAGCACTACTGGGACTTCTTATAAAAAACTGGAATCAATTATGCTTTTCATTTTATAGTGTTAAGCTAATGATGGTGATGATGGTAATTATTATTATTATTATTATTATTATTATTATTATTATTATTATTATCCACTCATTCATTCATAGTATTTGTAGGGTTGTGAATACAGAGCCAGTGGAACACCAGTCCATCACAGAGTACCACACACACACACACACACACACACAAGGAACAAGGAAAGAACACACAAAACTTCACACAGAAGTTCAAACTCAGGATCAAACCATGGAGATGTGCAGCACCAATGCTACACCAATCAGCCATAACATTAAAACCATGGACAGTGAAATGAATAATATTGATTATCTCATTATAATGGCACCTGTCAAGCATTAGGATAAATTAGGCAGCAAGTGAACAGTCAGTTCTTGAAGTTGATGTGTTGGAAGCAGAGAAAAATGTGCAAGCGTAAGGATTTGAGCGACTTTGACAAGGGCCAAATTATGATGGTTAGACGACTGGGTTAGAGTGTCTCCAAAACGGCAGGTCTTGTGGGGTGTTCCCAGTATGCAGTGGTTAGTACCTACCAGAAGTGCTCCAAGGAAGGAGATTCCAAGGAAGGAAGCTCATTGATTCGCATGGGGAGTGAAGGCTAACCCATCTGTTCCGATCTCACAGAAGGGCTACTGTAGCACAAATTGCTGAAAAAGCTAATGCTATAAAGGTGCCAGAACATACAGCTGACAGAGGCAGTGTGATGCTCTGGGAAATGTTCTGCTGGGAAACCTTGTGTCCTTTCATTCACGTGGATGTTACTTTGACACATACCACCTATCTAAACATTGTTGCAGACCAAGTACACCCCTTCATGGCAGTGGTATTCCCCAATGGCAGTGGCCTCTTTCAGCAGGATAATGCACCCTGCCACTCTTCAAAAATTGCTCAGGAATGATTTGAGGAACATGACATGAAGAGTTCAAGGTGTTGACTTGGCCTTCAAATTCCCTAGATCTCAATCAGATCCAGCATCTGTGAGATGTGCTGGACAAGCATGTTCAATCCATGATGGCCCCACCTCGCAACTTACAGGATTTAAAGGATCTGCTGCTAACATCTTGGTGCCAGATACCACAGCACACCTTCAGAGGTCTTGTGGTGTCCATCCCTCGACAGGTTAGAGTTGTTTTGGTGGCACAAGGAGGATCTACACAATATTAGACAGGTAGTTTTAATGTTATGGCTGATTGGTGTACCTGTTGCCTATTATCATTCATTCATTCATCTTCAGCAAGTGCTCAAACCTGTTCAGCATTGTGGTGGATCCAGAGCCTATCCTGGGAACACTAGTCCATACAACACTATGCGTGCACACATTCACGCATTCACACCCTAAGGAGATTAGTCAATGCAGTTAATAATGTCATATGTGAAAATGAATAACTTGTTGAATCTCACTCTGATAGTCTAGTTTGAATAATAATGCAGTACCCACCATGACATCTCTGGGAAGTTTGATTTAGGGAAAATTTCATTTCATCATTGTCCAGCAGTGAGGGTTGTCAGTGTGTATAATGTCATGCAGGAACAAGCAAGTTTGGAGGCATAACACTGGATAATTTCAATTCATTATTAGCTACCATTACTAACACTAGTATACTTCAAATGTAGCCCAGTGTTATGACTATTTTGCTAGACGACTAACAAATGTTGCTTATTTCTACTACTACTACTACTACTACAATATATTTCAATTTCACTTTAACATTACTAATGTGGTTAATATGTTGATTTGTTCGCCCCGATGAGACATGAGAGATGTGAGAGACGTGAAGCCTGCCACCACATCTTTTCAAACTGCTGCTCATGCTGAGTCCCAGGGGAGCATAACCCAATTAGAGGAAAGCGTTATCTGCCCTCTTCCACATACATGAGCTCATAGATACTCATGATTGGTTAGTGCCACTGTGATTGACAGGGCAGAGACTAATGCCATACCTCCCACCCAGAGAACATGGTCAATTTTGCTACCTTGGCTCCTGGCCACAGATGGCTGTGGCATCATCGGGATACAAACTCACAATATAATAATAATAATAATAATAATAATAATAATAATAATAGTACTTTCTGCGATTGAGTGTATAGGAAAGGAAAGTTTATTATATGGCATATATATTTTAAGTAAAATCATCTACATGGTATAGTATAGTGCTCATTACTAATTAGTATCACAAACATACTACAATATTACTATGATTATGACTATTTTTCTATCACATTTCATAGGTTTGCCTGTGTGCTGAGGCAAGCAATTCCAAAAGGAAACTAATTCAATTTGGCATTTAAGAGTGTGCATTAGCTGGGCTGTTTGGGGACATTTAGAGCATTTTGAATAATACATTCACAGAAGTAAATTAACAGGTCATGAGATAATAGCAGCTGTGATGTGAGAGGCAATGCGATGGGATTTGAAAAGCTCCCCATTTCAAATGGAAGCAATGTGCTTGAATGCTGCTTAGCAGAATCAGCATTGTTAAACAGATCAAGCCAATAGGGTGGCGGCGCCTTCACATTAAGGCTTTGTGTCATAGCTGTTGTGCTGCCCTGCAGAAGAGTCCATGGACTTTAGATGTAATATGCAGTAGAGTGGGCATGAAAGTCAGGAAGTGGTAGTGCTGTCTTCTTCTGGGTTGCGAGTGGGTTGTTTGAACATTCTGCGCCACTCAAAATCCTCATAGACACCGCGCATGAAAAGGAGCATGAAAAATATAAATTGATTTTTTTTTTTTCTGAACTGTTTTGAGAACTGTTTCCTCTCCCAGGGATTTGATGTAAGCTTGTCCATTTTGGCACCTCTTCCCCACTGTGAGAGATGAAAGTTGCCGTAGAAGTGTCACTCTGAGGCATAATTAAAAGTTTCATATTTTTGGATCATACCAACAATTAATTTTTTTTTCGGTTCCACAAGTTTATTCATGCTGTATGGTACGTAAATCAGTAAAATAAATAAATAAATAAATAAATAAATATTTATAATAATAATAACGATAATAATATATAATATAACTATTTTATTATTATTATTATTATTATTATTATTATTATTATTATTATTATAGTTGTTGTTGTCAACACCAAATCAAAGAAAACATACATTTATCCATGCATTTTGTTTAGCACAGAATTAGCACAAAAAGTGGTTAACTAGCACCCACGCTTATAGCATGAGGACACTCTAATGATTTACTTAAAGAGCATTTTTAAATAGATAATTTACTTTCAAACTCTAATTTGGGTAACAGGGTTGTATTTTCAAGTGACCTCTTCAGTCAGTAGCACAATATCATTAAATATCAGTGAAAATAAAGAAAAAAGAATTTCTTCTTCTTGTGATCTTAAGGAAATTTGGACAATGCAAATTCTTGTTGAATTTATGACTTGTGGAACATGCCAAATATTTCGTACCGGTGGATGTGTTCAGGCAAGAGTGTATATTTTTCATAACCTATAATGGATGATCCTATTGAAAAAGAATTTTCAAGCATGAGATATTAAATGGATTCACACATTAATGCACTTTCCAAGAATTTAATGATTATATTTCAAGGCAGAGAGTAGAATGGCACCGCAATCATGGACTCACCCTTATCTGTCTTACTGCAGAGACACTTTGTATCATCAGTGTCCAAGCATTCATTTTCACTCCTATCAGGTAGCTTGTGTTTATGGTTATTGTAGAAGATGTTTTTCTGCTGCTCTTGTGTGCTTGACTGGGTAATTACCTGCCTTTTTCACTAGACGAGGTGCAGCGCATGTAGATAGTGCAGTATAGAAGAGGACTAACATTATGTAAAAACACTGCTAAGTACAAGATACTGAGCACCATTAACATGACAATAAATACAGGACAGTGGGAAGGTGATCAACAGGACAGCAACAATCCAGATAGTTAAGTTCACAGACTGAACTGCTGGAAGCAGCGAAGTTTAAGTGACATACTGGTTGTATCAAAGTGTGTTTGTTTCTCCTGTATTGCTTGTCACTTACATCTGTGTAGTTCTAGACCCATGATATAAATGCATAAATTTCGTCCCCAATAATACAACAACATGTATCCTCAAAGATACAACAATGGTCCTAAAGGTCTAATTATATACCTTAAACCATTTTCCATCTTTATTTCCATTCACTACATGTGTATCTGTACAATAAATAAGATTTTTGACCCATTTCCCTGTTCCCTATACTGAGAAAACTCGCTTATAATGAATGTATTTAAATACACATCTACAGTATATAACACAAATTCATAATGTCAAATATTACACCTAAGCAATAAAGGTTTTTAATATGAGACAGAAATGATCACTAAAGCTGTTCATATGTATTTTTCAAACACTACTTAGAAAAGGTTTTATGACATCCATACTTGATCACATGCAAACTAAACCCAAAGGGGACACTACACGACTTTGAAAAAATCTCAGAATCGCTGCATTGCTCACACTATGTGACTTTTATCACCTGTGATTTGTTGTTTTGTGGATATAATGGTGTGCAAACTACACGTACGATTGCACATGAGGCTCACACACCTGGTGAGATCCCCCATGAAGTGTGCCTGATTCCCAAATCCCACTTTCTCTGGAAAATAAGCATGAGAGCTGTCTGCCATTTGCATTTTTCAAAATGGAGCCTGAGCCTGAGTGTTTGTTTCTACACTTTTTATTTTTGATGACATGCCAAATAATTGTTTGTAGAAGCATTATTATTATTATTATTATTATTATTATTATAATTATTGTAAGTACATTTTGCACTCATCCTCCCACATAAACAAACAGATGATAGAACTGGATTCAGGAATCTGATGTGCATGACAGCAGATGAATTTGATTTTCTGTCAGGCTTTCATTGGCTGTTACTGAGCACTGTTCTTGATACTTGTCACAGAGATGCTTCAAGAATTTCAGTCTTGGAATGACAAAGTCACAATATTGACCTTTTCCAACAGCCACATTGGTAACATTTTATCTGAATAATCCGCTATAGACACTCTCCAAACTGTCAACAATCCATCTATAGACTCAATTGTCTGTCAGGTGATTTTCATCAATCACCCTACTAATTTGAATGTCAACATTTTGTGGTTGTTGTTGTTTAGTAAATAATCTATCGACACTCTTTAGACTATTAACTTCTTTTTTTTTGTTTTGTTTTGCTTTATTTATTTGAATAGTCAATTTTATGGTAGTTGATGTGTAGTAGATAATCGCTAGACTATCAACTCGTCAACCCTAGTCAGTATTTCAGATTCAGTTCATGTGGTGATACATTTTAAAAACCATATGTTGGTCATGTAAGGAATAAAACACATGACAAATAATGTATTATGGAAGGGTGGGATGACATGATATGACATGACATGATGTAAAGTTACCTGAGCTTGAGTATTTTCCAATAACAGCATGTCCCAAAGTGTTTTATTCCTCTTAGCAATTTGCCAATGATTGCAATTTTTTAAAATTTATTAATGGACAACATGCTTTTTATCCATTTATAGTTACATTTTAAGGTTGGAAAATGTCTGTGAGACAGGTTAGTTATCACTTACATCATAACAGCTGTAAATAGTGGTGGAAAACACACTGTTTTCCAATATCGAAAAAAAAAAAAAAGAGCTGACACTTGAGACTCCTTCCAATAAACGTCGCCACCATAAACAACTGTCTCCACTGGCCCATCTCATTATCCCCTAAAAACAATGCTCAACAAAGCTTTCTGTTTATAATGCTCTTATGCTGTTGCTCAGTAAAATTTCCAATATATTAAACAAGTTTATAGCCTAATCCTCTGAATCATTGACTGTTTGTGCTCCTTCTCCTTGGAGTGAATTACATTCTCTTGTATATGGATGTTTTGTTCCTGTTATACTGCCAAATTCTCAGAGCAAGCTTCTGTGAAATATTATAAAGCTTGCTAGCCTTTATTGGTGGCTTTATAGGGCATGTAACAATAAAAAAAATGAAAAAGAGCCCCAAGCAAATAATGTATTTGATATCTAGAGTCCCTTCTAATTTAGGTGGATATTATTACAGTTTAGGAAGTTCTTCAATTACTGAGATATATAATCTATCTAAAAGTGTTATATTTTTATACAATTCATTGGAAGTCTTTCATATGACACGAGTTAGAAGAAGAAGCATGATGTTCATTAGATTGCTCTATTAGTTTCACTGAGGAAGACAAGATAGGAGATTATGAGGTACAATGTGTAACTATAAAAAAGCTACAAGAACACAAAAAAAGATCCAGTTAATATCTCTTTATTTCTAAATCTAGCTAAAGCCTATTTCGTCTTAAGAACACTAAACAGCATGTCTTTGGAAAATTTTAATGAATGTGTGTGCAAAATTACCTGAATTGTGACATTAATCTGTTCTGTTTGTGTGCAAGTGATCTATTCTAAATACAAAAGTACCTTAACGTTTTCCAAGCTGGAACTAAAAGTTCTTTTCCTGAGTTCTCTATGAAGCTGAAAAATCATTAAAAAACAAAATGCTAAAAAATGAAACAAAACGTAGTCTGTGTAACTTGTGATACAAAAATTTCCTCTATCTGTTATTTACACCCATGAGGATGAACGTAAAAACATTGGAAGAGGTTTTGCATGTGGTTTATATTATATTTCTCATAGCTGAGGTAACTGCAATAAACAGTATATTGGGTAATTTAAAATATACATGTAATTGTATCCAGTGTTCAGATTACAAGATGAATTTTGGGAGATACTTACGTATATCTTGACCATATTTACATATACTGTCTAATGCAGAATGTGCCATGCTCTTTGTTATTTAGCAAATTTTAACAAGGCAAGCGATTTTATATCCTTATATACTGCAACACTGTTAAATTTGTGAATCTGATTGGTCAGAAGGTATTGAGTAAGTTTGTAATTAAAATCTCAGGTTTACATTAATGCACTCATTCTAATATGTTAGTGTTTCTTTAGTAACAACTAATTCACCTAATCTAAGGCTACTAATAAAATTGACTAAATGTGTTAAGAAAAATGTATAATTGTTGATATGGCAATATATTCTATAAGGAGACATTTATGCAAATTATATGGAAGCAGTCTCCAATGCAGTATTTTGTGACAGTCAGTAAGTTTTCTATCTGCTTTCTCTGTAACATGACTATTTATTTATTTTTTTATTTTTTTATTTATTGGTCTTACTAACTACAAGAGAGAAAAAAGAGAAGATGTTGAGGGAAAGACTGTTTATAGCTTCTATGATATGTGATAGCATCAGCTAACTAGTTTTGTGGATAATTCACAACATTATTTAATAAATTAAATAATCAGTATTCAGTCATTCTTTAATTAAGAAAATAAAAACTGTAATCGTTGTCAATTTTGCTGAGGGATAAAAGGAATAAATCATTTTGTGATGTGCTGTTTCTTTCTGAAAATAAATCAGTGATTTGATTGACGGTAACAGTAACTTTGTTTCCCAGTGGGTTGCATCACACCTCCCCATCACTGATTATTTTCCTTAACAGCATGCCTTGTTATATTTTATGCTTTACATAATAGCCACTAATAAATATAAATATATTGTTATTAATATGGTAATGGTTATTTACTCATTGCTTTTGTGATCTCTCTCTAACACACACACACACACACACATTCAACTGAGATACAGGATTGCCCAAGAATTACCAAGGAAATAGTTTACTTAGTATATTACCTTTGTTATTTAAACTCTGGGCATGAAAATCACCTCAGACCTGCTCTCTTGTACCCTTATTTAATGACAAAGATGTTCAGAGCTGGGCCACATCATCTGGGAGAAAACAGGACACAAAAGTGACAGAGATCTCCTAAGTCCGGTGCAGATGTACTGTATGACTCCAGGCTCTCAAATTGATGGGTCACAGTTGTGCATTCATCACTTGCCCTCTGTGCTCACTGGAGAAGCCATTGGGATCGACTGATGTTCAGGTCAGCACTTCTGAGGGGCTGGATGGTGCGATCCATCAAGCCACGGCTCCTCTATTCTCCACGAGTTATGACCATGCGGCACATTGTTTCAGTCCGGGAGGGAATCAGTATCTATCGAGGGCTGTAGCATACCTTGGTGATATGTTCATAAAAGGAGCAAATGGCTTGTCTCTCTTTCTGACCCTGTGTAGGAGTTATGGTTTCTAGCGCTGGCAAGAGAAAGAGAAAAACAGCTTCTACTCAGCATCTGGGGATAGCTGCAAAATTGGATGCAGGTTAATTGAAAACAAGTGCATAGTGGTGATATAGGCAGAGTAACTTTAAACAGCATGTCAGCCTTATGTATTTCCATTACAGGTTTTTATGAGGTGTGTTGAATGGTACTGTTTTTCTGTAGCAGCATTGCTTGCTGATAATCATGCATGCTTCAAAATAGTAGTAATAATTGCAGCAATATTATACAGTATGTCTAAATGCTAATTTATGAAACAAACAAACAAATAAACAAACAAACAAATAAATAAATATTAACTTGTTTTGCTGATGTTCCATAACATTAAATGTAACTATAAATGAACAAAAAAGTAAAATATGCCTTCATTTAATAATAATAATAATAATAATAATAATAATTTATGTGGTGTAACAGATGAACTGATATTGGAAAAAAAAATAACTTCAGGGTGGTATAGGTGCATTACACCATTACATCATTGATTATTTTCCTATAACAGCACACCCCCAGGTGTTTTATTCTTTAGTTCTTTAATATATTGTCCTCATTATATACAGTTTTGGCATCAAAATCATTTTATTTTGAGCCTAAATAATACTAAAATTCAGCACAATGTGGTGTATCAGCAAGCTGTTTAAAAGGTGCAGTGGTAGCTCAGTGGTTAAGCTGTTGGCCTACTGGTCAGAAGGTCATGAGTTCAAATCCCAGCACTGCCAGGCTGCTAGTGCTGGGCCCTTGAGCAAGGTCCTAAACCCTCAACTACTCAGTTGTATAAATGAGATAACTGTAAGTCACTCTGGCTAAGGGCATCTGCCAAATGCCATAAATGTAATGCTTAAGTAATTAGTAAGCAAGTTTATAATCACAATTTTCACTTGTCTCTGCATTAGCAATACTTTGTTCATTCTGTCTGCTTATAGCACATCTGTTATAACCATTTTATAGATGTATTTCATGAAATACCAAAATAATCATCACCAAAAAAATACTAATAAAAATAAATAACTAATCAACAAGCAAGACTGTGCTACTGCTGCTCCATAATGAGTAGTAAAGTAGTATTTCACCATCATCTAATGCCCTAATGCCTAGGGGGTTTGGAATTGTACCACTGGCTGTATTTTATCACTGGTGTATGATGATAATGAGTAATTCACTGTCTAGTCACAATTTTGCCAACTTTTTTTTCAAGTAGCACCATGTTGCTGTAATCTAACAAAACTCTGCAGAAGAGCCTTGGCTGCAAGCTGCTTAGGAGAGCAGGAGCTTTGCTGAATGTTTGAGATGCTCATTCCACCTCCTAGTGGCGCAGTGCGCATAGAGCAGCTTGTGCACAAACCCCAGATTCTGTTAAACTCGTTAATCCACCAAATGAATGAATGAAAGAATGAATGAATGAAACACACCTGAATGATACTGAACCTACATCATGGTTACGTTTGTAAACACAAATGATTAATATTATATATATATATATATATATATATATATATATAATATTATTGTTATAATCAGTGCTGCAATTAGGCATGTTATCATCATAATTATTCCAGTCACTATAAATTTAGTTAAAATTTTGCAGCACCAGAGACTTTCAGTGTGTGTGTGTGTGTGTGTGTGTGTGTGTGTGTGTGTGCTCGGTGACGTCTAAAATTCCTATGCTTCAATGTGGGAGGACGCAGAGACGAAAATTCAACCACACACACGCACACGCGCGCGCGCACGCACGCACGCACACACACACACACGCACACCCTCTGCTGTTCTCAGTAGGAGTGAGGGAGCAGAGACAGACACGGTTCCAACCTCTCCTCGCTCCTTTGGACACCTTTCCATTATTGCATTATATATATATATATATGCGCTTTTTTTTTCTCCTCTCTCAAAGACAGGTTCTTCTTCTGCAGTGTCGCAGGCGCAAAGTTAGTTTTCTTTGAATTGCTCCTTTGACTTGAAGCAGCATGCAGTTCCCTCCGACTGAGGCAGAAGCCGAGTGCGCAATCCTCGGGACTCGGTGAGCACGGCAATGCCTCGGATATGCTGGAGATTACACTACGAGGAATGGCCAAGTCCTAAATCCGGAGTTGCATTCAGCTTGCACGGCAGAAATGATGATTTTAAGTGATCAGAGAGCACAGCCGTGCACGGTGATGGATGCGCCGCCTTTTGGGATTTAAGCAGGGCGGATGGAGAGCCGTGCGCCCAAGCGCGCCTCTCTCACCGTCTGACTGCTTCACATCGCCTTTATTCGGCGTTTGCATGCCTTCACTCGGATCTGCAGTTAGTTTCACGTTAATGCCAGGAATTTAGGCGTTAATGCTGTAAGTCAGGGAGAAAAAAAAAATGTTGAACAACGTTTTGCTGCTGAGCGTTTTGACAGTCACCGGCTTCTCCTCGCGGACGGAGAGCCGCAAAACTTCGAAGGACATTTGTAAGAGCCGCTGTCCGTGCGAGGAGAAGGAGAACGCGCTAAACATCAACTGCGAGAACAAAGGATTTACGAGTGTGAGTTCGTTTCAGCCGCCGCAGAATAAAATAAGCCAGCTTTTCCTGAACGGGAACTTTCTCACGAGACTGAACGCCAACGAGTTCGTCAATTACGGTAATGTCACATCTCTCCATTTGGGCAATAACGGGCTGCAGGAGATTAAAACGGGGGCGTTCAATGGCCTAAAAAACCTCAAACGCCTCCATCTGAACAATAACAATTTGGAGATTATAAAAGAAGACACCTTTTCTGGCTTAGAAAGTTTAGAGTATTTGCAGGCTGATTACAATTATATAAGTGCCATAGAGGCAGGTGCGTTCAATAAGCTGAACAAGCTCAAAGTCCTCATACTGAATGATAACCTTTTGCTCTCTCTGCCTAACAATATATTCCGATTTGTGATGCTGACACATTTGGATTTGAGGGGAAACCGGCTGAAGACGCTACCATTTGCTGGCGTCTTGGAGCACATAGGTGGCATTATGGAGATACAGCTGGAGGAGAACCCCTGGAACTGTACGTGTGACCTCGTGCCGCTCAAGGCCTGGCTGGATACCATTGCGGTGTTTGTGGGCGATGTGGTTTGTGAGACGCCGTTTCGTTTGCATGGCAAAGATGTTACGCAGCTCATAAAGCAGGACCTGTGCCCCAGGCGCAGTACTGGTGACTCGACTCCTCGCGCCATGCAGCCACCACCTCCTGATCCCCAGCATCGGGTCCCAGTACCTACATCACGCACACATTTTGCGCCAACTAGGGCACCTAAGGCATCCCGCCCTCCCAGGATGAGGAGCCGCCCTACTCCACGTGTTACTTCTGGCAGGGACAAGCATGTATTTGGCCCGATTATGGTTTATCAGACAAGGTCCCCTGTACCTATGACATGCCCGAGTATCTGCGTGTGCACATCCCAAAGCCCGGACAGTGGACTGAACGTTAACTGCCAAGAGAGGAAGCTTCACAACATCTCTGATCTGCAACCCAAACCCTCATATCCAAAGAAGCTACATTTAACTGGCAACCATTTGCAGATCATATACAGAGCTGATCTTACAGAATATAGCACCCTGGAACTTCTCCACCTGGGGAATAACAGAATCGCTATTATTCAGGATGGGGCCTTTGAGAATCTGACCAATTTGCGCAGACTTTACCTCAACGGCAACTATATTGAAAGTTTATCCCAGGCCTTGTTTGCCGGGCTACAGAGCTTGCAGTACCTCTACCTAGAGTACAACATTATCAAGGACATTTTGCCAAACACGTTTAACTCACTGCACAACCTGCAGCTTCTCTTCCTCAACAACAACCTGCTGAGGTCCCTCCCTGACAATGTGTTTGGGGGCACAATGCTTACAAGGCTCAATCTCAGGAACAATCACTTCTCACATCTGCCAGTGAGCGGGGTCCTTGACCAGCTCTCTGCATTTGTCCAGATTGATCTCCAGGAGAACCCATGGGAGTGCACTTGTGGCATTGTGCCACTCAAGAACTGGATGGAGCTGTCCAGCACTAGTGTGGTCGTCAACGAGATCACGTGTGACTCTCCCTCAAAGCATGCAGGTCGCCTCCTGCGATCACTACGCAACGATGCTATCTGCTCCGAGAATGACGAGACTCCGGCACCAGCCACCAAGGCGCCAACCATTATCAGCATTAGCACTGAAGTCACTCCTTCCTCTGCCGCGACCCCTACAGAAGACACACAGCCTGAAACACACCCGGAAGTACCCTTGTCTGTACTTATCTTGGGCCTGCTTGTTGTGTTCATTCTCTCAGTGTGTTTTGGGGCTGGTATCTTTGTCTTTGTGCTCAAGCGGCGCAAGGCAGTCGAGACTGTCCCAGCTACTGCGGCTGCCAATAGCCTAGATCTGAGCTCTTTCCAAGCGCATTATGGCCACTATGACACAGAACAAAGCACAGGTAAAAGAGAGGGCCATGTCTACAACTACATCCCTGCCGCTGTCGGCCAGATGTGCCCAAATCCCATCTACGTGCAGAAGGAAAACGAGCACGTAGCCTATTATCGCAACTTGAAAGAACTGGGTTTTGGGGCACCAGAGCCCAAGAGGGAGGAGTTTGGTCGTAGTCCCACTTACACAATAAGCACTTTGGAACGTGTGGATGAGAATCCCCAACATGGCAGCTGTGAACCTGAACTGCTCTACCAGAACGTGGCAGAGAGGGTAAGAGAGCTGCCTACCACTGCTCCCTTTGGCTACAGCTTTTGCACTCTGCCCAAAAGGCCATTAGCGCCACCATACGAGGCTGCAGGGCGGCCCAACCGGGAGCGACTGAACAAAACTGTCTTGTATGGGACGCCAAGAAAGCACGCTGAACAGCTGCTCCCTGCGAAGCTGAAAACGGAGCCGGACTACCTCGAGGTTCTGGAGAAACACACTGCAATGAGTCAGCTGTGAAAGCTATCCCACACACTCTTTATTATCTCTTTATTGTAACAAAAATGATATCAAAATGTGTCATCTACATTTTCGACCACACAAGACTCGAACAGCAGACAATGCAACCTAAAGCCTTTTCATCTTCATCTTTCTGAAGCTGTACAAATTAGTAAGGAAAAAAAAGTATCTACAATTTAAAGATGATATATTATTTTCTCTAAGGTTTAAATTATTTCCTCTACTTGAAACATAAAGACTGTAGCAGTTATGGCAAGAATATGTATAATAATAATGCTTAATGCTATTTTATATGAAGTATATATTTTTTCTCAGAGGAGGACAATGTTCTTTTCAGAAGCAGGTTATTGAATCATGCAGTGACATTGCTGTGTTGGTATTATGGTGGGAAGTTGGATATACAATAACTATTCACATCCACTTCAATCCTTTTATTCCAGAAGTGCCTTTGCACTTAAAGAATTTTATCTTTGCTTTCTGTGAATTGAATTTTTTATAAGTGCTGTATTTTAAAAAGGAACTCTGTAAAATAGAATTATTTGTCCATTGCATTAAACGGAAAAAAAGGAAAATATACTCAACTGGTAGACATTTTGGATTTTAGTATGTTAAGTTTTTAATATACTTTGAGTGGATTGGACAGTGGGTTTATGGCATAATTGCTGTGTGTGTGTGTGTGTGTGTGTGTGTGTGTGTGTGTGTGTGGTTTCCTGAAACTACTTTTTGTTAGGGAAATGTATTATATATGATACAGATGTGCGTAGACCAGTTTTTTTTTTTTTTTTAGTCCTGGTCCTAGAGACGTCAGTGCTACATGTTAGTGTTTCCAGCTCTAAAATCTCTGCTTTTAAA
This sequence comes from Pangasianodon gigas, assembly GCA_022758105.1. Classification (NCBI taxonomy): domain Eukaryota; kingdom Metazoa; phylum Chordata; class Actinopteri; order Siluriformes; family Pangasiidae; genus Pangasianodon; species Pangasianodon gigas. The sequence goes on along the minus strand of CM040460.1, from coordinate 6,829,943 downwards.
ATGATGAAATACTTGTCAGTGAGCAGATGAGTTACATCTGGTGGGTAAGAGTAGAAAAAACATTGAAATGTGGATTTAAAAAATGTTCACCCTACACATTTCATGAATTATAAATAGGCATCTATATAGGCATCTATACTTTCATGAATACTGCTCCTGCATCTATATGCAGCAGAATGCTGGAGAATACAGCTAAATGCATCATGCTTAGTTGTTCTATAAAATTTAAACAAAATTATATTAGCATTCATTTTGTTTAGCTTGAGAGGAGCATTGCATGCCCCTTTACATAGGTGAATTTAAATCTTTTGAAATAATCGCTGCTGTCCAAGGTGCTAATGAGTGCTCGTCTTTGTTTGGGCCCAGTCCTGGTTACAACTCTTGCATACCAAGACATGTATTACCATTTTATTTTATTCTCAGTTGCTTACATGCTGTGAAGTGTGTAGAGATTTGAAAGCAAAAGTTTATTTGGCAAAGTGGCTAAAACTGGCTTTATTACTTTCCATTCATCCACTGTTCATTGCACTTCTGCCTGCAGTTGTGGTTCAAATAAATATTCTCTGGCCATCTCATGAATTATACACTTCTGATCTGGTTAAATATGTGCGCAAAGGCTCTGAACCGCTCGCGTGCAAAGTGAAGTAAATGTTTACCCCTGTGGAAACAAGGGGATCTGAGGCCGCCACACTTGGTGGTGTACAAGTGAGGGAGCGTTTTTCATCCTGTTTCAAATAGAGTGATTTTCTTTGCCTGGTACAATAGGCCTCTGTGTAGCTGTTTCCTGATGTGGCAGAGAATGGAGATACTGTGCAAGGATCGCATACAAATGAAGAGGGGGGAGGCAGTACTAGCAGAACACTTCTCTTGTTAACATAGTGCGGCTGCTCAAAATGGAGACGTCACGCCTCAAGTTTGAAATAAATCACAGCCTTTAATTGGTTTATACAGAACGAGTGGGAGTGGTGTTGTGTCATCGATGCAAATTCATTGACTTTCATTTTATTAGAGAGAAACTAAGAGGCAGCTCCCTGACCTTATTGGAAATAGTGTGTGTTTGTGGGTGCAGGATTTCTGGATTATGCTATCAAATTAGTCATTTTTGAATGATAAAATTGTGTACAGTAAGTTTTTAAATTATAAGACACTATTTTTTTTTTCACAATACTGCTTACTGCAGTTGAATAGGAAAGAGAGCTTGCCTGCATTGCTGTGCTGCAGCGTTTCATAGCGCAGTGTGCACAGAGAGAAGGGAAGCCACACTGATTAATTGTAGAGAGAGTTTTGGAGTTCCTGTGGTGTTGCATCAATGCCCCATGCAGTGTTTGTGCCAAGGGCCACTGGACTATGCCATGCAGCTGGAAACGATCCGGCTTCCATCTTAAATCAGTGAGATCGACAGCAGACGCTTGCTGCTGCAGGCTTGCCTTTGAGCCATCTAGACTTATTTTAGCCTCTCAGACAACTCTGACTTTCTTTGCAGGACCCGGTCACATTCCTGTCTAACTGTGCCTAATTTTAATCTAAAGTTTTTTTCTTTGTTCTTGGGAAATTAATATTCACTTTTCATTGGCTTGCTCATTATTATGGAAAGGCAGCCTTTCTTTCAACATCAGTTTTATTATTAATTTAAAAATAATAGCAGAATATGGCAAATAATTAAAAAAAAATGACTGGAATTTAGGAGAGGTTTGTCATCCTCTAGAAAAAGAAATATATATTTCCACTCCAAACAAAACAAAACAAAAAATCCTATAATACAGCAGCCTTAATTATTTAGCCTCACCAGTTAAAGTCCTATCACATTGTTCACATTTGTAATCATTAGATTTGTTGGGTAAACATTATTCAAGTGTTATAGCAGGGGTTTGTTGTTTTATGCTAACAAAGCAAATGTCTTTACAGATCATTAGGCAGTAAAATGCCAATATGGAAATGTCTCAGGAGGAAATGACTAGGGTTTGGCTCCAAGGAGATTGATGCATTAAAGATGTTTGCCTGAGAGACACACAACCATGGTGTTAGCTTAGTGGAATTTTGTGGGTAGTCTAATTACAAGGTTACACAAGCATAACATTTTGCACCTTATTAATATGCCAAACATGGCATTATACATGATTATTCTTCATTTAGAGCAGGAACACACTTTACGGAAAATCACCTTCATTGATATTTGCACCGTAAAGTAGCGGGGTAAGGCAATGCCACTATCTTTATCTGTTTAATGCTCAAAACAGGTGTGCACTTATGGGTTTTAGGGTCAAGGTTTAAAAATTAAAAAGACATGATTTAGAGAATTAGGTCAATATGCTGTATATCAAGAAAAAAGTCATAAAATTTGATATTATAAGACATTTTTTTTTTGCAATATTTGGAGAATAAAGTCTTAATAGGATTTGGTGAATTTATACTTTAGCAATGATTTTACAAATCAAGAAATAATTAATTTTTCTGGTGCATCAGCATCAGATTATTATTATAAATAGAAGTTTGAAATGACTTTGAAACCAGAAATTGCATTTATTTAGAAGAAAGGACCCCATGAACTTGGAGGAAATGGTTTGTTGTTGAAGGAGAAATCGCAATCAGTGGTCGTCGATGGTTATATCTGCAGTGTAACTCCAGTTCACTCAGTTCAGCAATCGAGCCACTAATTTTTTATGGAACATGAACTCGGAAAGTTTATTGTATGAGTCTGTATGCCATGACGCATTGGGGGCACAACACTGAGCAGGCTGGAGTTCCACTCGTTCTGGATCGATAATTTTGATTATCATCCTCGTTGTCTCCTGTGAAACTACACATCCTCTTTCATACGTGACATTTTGTCAAAGCGCTTCGACTTTATTCTTGAAATATTACCACTGTTTTCTCATAATATCAGATATTACGACTTTTTTCTTGAAATATTATGACTTTTTCTCAAAATATTATGATTTTATTCTCGAAATCTTGCATTTTTATTTTTCTAAACAAGGGCCCTAAAACACTGCAGTATGTCCTAAACCCGAAAGCTTCTTTTTTTTATTAATTAATTAAAAATGAACCTTACCACCATGTCCCTGAAACACTGGAAAACACTGGGGAAAAAATACCCAGAGATATTAACATCAGCACTGTCAGCATGGTGTGTGGCTCTGACAGTTCTGGCTCTGACAGTTCCTCAACCTCAGCTACATCACTCCACTTCATAATTGGTCACAGCTAGAAGATTGTTTAATCCTGCTTGCACAGTTATTTTTGTTTGCACCTGCCCACAATATTTTCTAACAAAATTTAGTTGGGTCTATTTTCAAAAATATAAACAAAATACTAGCCTGATTTAAAGCACCACAGCCCTGACCAGGCATTTACTAAGGATGAATGCATGAACGTAGTAAATGCATGTTAATGAATGTGGTCTTTCTTGGGTCTGCAAGCTTCATATCTGACTGCTCGCTCATGCCTCACTGAAAGTAAATATCTTGTGTGATGTTTTTGTTGAATCCCAGTCCTGATGTACACCTCTAGTGTCAACCATATGCCCTGTAACATTTCTGGCAAGCTTTCTAGAAAAATAATAATAAATCATTAGAAATCATTAAATTCACATTGTAAACAAAATAGTCCTTATTAACTTTTGTCATATCCATATAAATTGCATTGGTTTAACCTGATTTATATCCAGAGTTGGCAGGCTATATTAAGGAAATGGAGAAAAAAAAATGTAATTCGTATTAAGAAAATATTTAATTAATAAAATTAATTTTCTTAATTAAGAAATTAAGAAAGAAGCATATTTGTATCTGTATTAGTATTTGTTTAGAATACATCTGCTTATTCCCAATAATGTATTCATATTTGCTTAAATTCCTACTGTGAGGTATACTTTTTGATTTTTGTACATGTGATTTTGTTCTGAGGATGCTCCCCAGCCAGTGCTATTTATCTCAATATACCTGTACTAGCTATGATGATCGGCATCATGGTGACTCATACATTTTAACATCATGACAAATGTTAGATATGAACCCATTTTAGTTCTCATGGGCTTTAATATAGACCATTTTCCAGACAACCCTATGGTTATTTCACTGAGAGTGAATGCATGCGTTTGACTGTTGTTGCTTATAGAGAATTGTCTTCTAGCTAAAGCAAGCAATCATGTGAGTCAGCTTCATGTGAGCAGGGCACAGAGGTAAATGTGTATCTTATTCCATTTCTTTTCCTAGAAACTTTTCATGGTTCATTGCCAAATCTCTTGGTGGTCTAAATCAAACTAGAAGAAAGTATAGCACGTAGATGTCAGAGGCCTAGACATCTTAGTGGGAGGACTAATAAACACAGCAAACTTTATTATTATTATTTTTTTTTATTAGACTGTCTGGTTTTGATTTAAAGTCTGTCAATTTAAACCACCATTCAATCTCAGCCATTAGTTTAACCACCATATTATTTGTGGCTTTGCTTGCTGGAAGATTTTACCAACACTTAATATGCCTCATTAGGACATGAGGAGAAAGTGTAAGGTGAATAATGCGGCAGTGCTTTGTTTTCAGTGCACTCCTCTGATGTAATTATAAGTTGCTCCCAGCAAAGGCACCTTATATATCGAAATTAACAGTCACATTGAAGTTCTTCAGTATGCATGAAAATTAGACGGCCATTGAATCCAGCTTCTACTGAACATCCACACTAACATTAACACAGTCAAGCGTGTCTTGTCTTCTTGAGTCTTCTTGTATAAGATCAGGAAGCGAATGTGTAATTGTCTCACCCTGAAATTTGGGCAGGAGATTTATTTTGCTTAGGAGTTCCAGAGATGCTCCGTAATGCAATTAAGTAATAAGATACTGCTTGTTTTCTCATCCCATCTGCCAAAAAAAGATTACAGCAATACTGCAGTGTCCTCTCATCCAAAAATATACTATTGCTGTGTGTTATCACTGAAAATCAATGCTGTTTTCCTTGGACTTGTGCTGCAATATGTTCAATGGGAAATCTTGCAGATCTCTGAGAAACCCAGTGAGACTCCTATATTGCATACATACTCTATATTATTTATATACAGTATGTGTGTATGTGTGTATGTATGTATGAATGTCTGAATGTATTACGGATATAACCAAATATGAATACAATATTCGGAATGAACAGATAACGTTTTCTAACCAGATACAAATACAAATACAGATATGAATAGGGCACACTTTATTAGTTTTTCTTTCTTTTTTTTATGTAGGAAAGAAGGGAATGTGGTTGAGACTGGAGGTGTGGTGGTTTAACTTAGAGTACTACAGTGTGTCCCAAAAGTCTCCATACATAGAGGAAACACTTTTTTTAGCAAAATGTCTTCCAAAATTGTTCATACTTATGTATATATATATATATATATATATATATATATATATATATATATATATATATATATATATAAATGGCAATCATGTAGAGGATGTTTTGTAAAGAAAGTTACATTTTGCTGAAAAGTGTTGATTTCCCCTATTTATGTAGACTTTTGGGACACCCTGTATTTTGTTTATGTTATGGGAAATTCATTAGAAAAAAAATAAATAAATAAATAAATAAATTAAAAAAAGATCTATAGTTGGGACCAATTATGACAGTTTATGATAGTTAGAACAATTATAACAGTCAGAGCCAGAATTCACACATCATGCTGACATTTCTCTCTGTTTTTTTTTTTTGTTTGTTTTTTCCCCCTAAACTTTCAGATTTAGACCATGCCCACTTCAGGTGTAAATCTGAATACAGTTACAGATGCACAATTCTTAATTTATTAGAATTTACACTACTAATATAAGGGTCATTCTTAAAATATGGTGATTTTCTGAACAGCAAAATAGTCAAGTATTGAGCAGTTTTCATATCCTATTTGTAATTCTATTCTTGCTGTAATGAAATTCCTTTTGAATGAATAACTGATATTCTTGATCTTTAATTTGGTGTCATTACTTCAAGTCACTAGAGTTATTAATTGTCACTGGTGACATAAGAACAGGCCGTTACACCAGTGGCGGATTTCCACTGAAGAAATGTTTCCAAAATGGCATCGAAAGCATTTCGAATCACACCAGCACAATATATTATTCTGTCAAATTATCTGTTTCTTTTGGAAAAATTACTGTACAGGAAGATTGAAAGGTAAGTAGTATAACTGGCTTATAAGAACGAGCTAAGAAAATGAGAAAAAAAAAAAACTAAAAGTTTTTAAAAAAAAACTAAAAAGTCAGGCCATTATAATTGCTTAGGAATCTTTAAGGTTATAAAATAATATCTGTTATGTGGAGCTACTTGAAAGTTTTTAAACTATGTCATGAGCAATAATTTAAGGGACAGGTTTGTCACCATATTCTGAGAATGACTCAAGATACAATTGTTTATGACAAACCTGAGGATTAGAATTAGCGATCATAGATTTTAGTATAAAATCTGTTCCATTAAGGCTTTTCCTTAATAGAATTACTGCCTTTTTTTTTTTTTTTTTGGCAATTGGATTTCTGTTGTAGAGATAATGACATTAATACAGGCACTTTTGTTGGTTTGGGAACTTTTGAGTTTTTTTTTTTTTTTTTTTTTTTTTTTTTTTTTTTTTTTTTTTTTTTTTTTTTTTTTTTTTTTTTTTTTTTTTTTTTTTCAGTGCAGATACAAATTACACAGGCAATGAATTTCCAGTGAACATCTTGACTATCACACAGAACTGTGTTGTTCTGTCCTTCTTTCTTGTAAAGGAACATCAGAGGGATCTCTCTTTGGACTAGAGGACAAGATCTGTGCCCCTTCTTTTCACTGTCTTTTTGATGAATAATGTATTTGTTTCATGACTGCCTAATCACTTAGGCAGTAATGATGAGATGTGTTGCTAGTTGGCACAACGCCTCAATTGACTGTCACAGAAGAAACCGCCTTGAGACCCTTGATGAGTACCAATCCACAAAAATAACCCACTGGGACATGGCTGGTTGTTAAGATATACAGCTATTATTTACTTTGAATAGCAGCTGTAAAATAGCACTAAGACATAATGACATGTACAGTGACGTAAATTGTGTGGTGGCCTGGGAAAACCCTTCGCTTTGTGAAATTTTTGATAGTTTCCGTTTTGAAAACTAAAAGTGAAAAGGAAGAAACGTGCATCTAAAGATTCCATTCAGATTACACAGAAAGACACCAACAAAGCGATTGTCTAAGATCAACCGCTATGTATTAACTCAGTTTTAATTTAATTCAATATGTAATAGATAACAATAAATAAAATTATATACTGTATGTGACCATGACAGCTATAAATTTCTATCCCAGCCTTTATTCTCAGCTTTTCAAGAGTCCCACTCATCCAGTCCTCATTCCATGAATAATAATGTCCTTTATTAAAAATAGCTAATATAATTTATAGATGATTAGAAATCATTAAATTCACATTGTAAACAAAATAGTCCTTATTAACTTTTGCCATAATCATTATAAATTCCATTGGTTTAACCTGATTAATATCCAGAGTTGGTTAGGGCTATATTAAGGAAATGGAGGGGAAAAAAAAAAACATTATTGATATTTTCAAAGAATTACAAGTTTATCATTATCATCCACATCTTTTATTAGCTAGGAGCAGAAGCTGATGTGATCAGAACCTAATGTGTTGTAGCTCATCCACCTCAAGGTTTGACATGTTGTGCATTCTGAGATGCTTTTCTACTCAGCACGGATGTAAAGAGTGGTTATTAGAGTTACTGTAGCCTTGCTGTCAGCTTGAACAAGTGTGCTCATTCGCCTCTGACCTCTCTCATCAACAAGTTCTTCCCAAAGAACTGATGCTCACTGGATATTTTTTTGTGTTTGTTTTTGTTTTTCGCACCATTCTGTGTAAACTCTAGAGAGCGCTGTGCATGAAAACCCCAGGAGATCAGCAGTTTCTGAGATACACAAATCAGGCCATCTGGCCATCTGGCCATCACCAGCCACCATGCCATAGTGGTAAAAGTCACTGAGATCACAGTTTTTCCTCATTCTGATGTTTCATGTGAACATTACCTGTAGGTTCTGACCAGTATTTACATGATTTTATTCATTGCGCTACTGCCACATGATTGGCTGATTTGATAATTGCATGAATGAGCAGGTGTATAGGTGTTCATATATACTGCGTATAGTATGTTCACAATGACATCGGATACTTTCTCAGACCACCACCTACTTATATTAATTAATAATAGACAGCTTTACTTAGCTAAAGTAGTAATAAATGCCATCTTGTGTAAAAATGCTCCATATAATTTCGAGGTTTCTCTGGAAAAACTACAGAGTACACTTGCTCCACAGTGACAGATGATGGTCCATTCGAAAGGTTAACTCAAATGATTCCTGACCTTGTATCTATAAGCTCTGAGGCACAGACAATTGATCTTCATGTGAGCGAAGGAGGAGAGTGTGTGAAGAAAAGTTCTGTCTCATTACTCAGAGAGCAAATGGATCACTGGAGACCCAATGATGACCCAGCATGGCCTAATCAAAGTTGACAGTTTATAGCACTAGTGCTAGTTCTCCACTAGAGTAGAGCAGGTTCTGCTGTTATAGAAAAAAGTTCAACCAGAGTGTGAGTGTGCAATGAAGATGTCTGGATCAAAGCAGGACACAGACATGCTCTGAATATAGAAATCTTTAGGCTGTGGTTGGAGGGGAAAAAAATCAGCGGCTGAAAGCTAAACTTAACACTTCTTTTGAACTCTATTACTGCTGCCTTATTAAGTTCTCATCATTTTATGATTGCAAATTCATAAGAATTCACATAAGCCAACTCATATTAAAAATAATAATTGGTTAAGGTAAGGGTGAAGGGAATGGTTAGCAGGCATAGTTTCATTTTCTTACAAGGTATAAAAATGATCTAGTTCATTAAAATCCCCACATATATTGTGTACACTTGGGTTGTCATTATAAACACATCATATGTATGTACTCTATGCTTAATACAAAATAATACTATACTAGTATCCACCATTACGTAAATATATAATGTACTGTAAGGCAGCAACTCAAACATGTGCTATAATAATATGCTAACAGCGACAATAGGCAGAGCTGGGATGGAATATCGCAGGCTACAAAATTATTTGCAAAGTCAGCTTTATCTGGTCTGAACATTTATTATTTAAGGGATAAAACATAACAAGGCTTGCTGTTATTGGAAAATAATAAATGATAGGGAAGTGTGATGTAGCCTGACATGAAACAGAGTTACTATTATCACCCTGAAATGGATTGTTTTCCAATAGCAGAACATCCTGAAGTGTTTTATTCCTTTTATACCACAACAATTTGCCAACACTTACATTTGTTTAATGAATTAAAGAATGTCACAAACTTTTTTAGTAGTTTATAGTTGTATTTAATGCTGGAAAGTGTCTGCAAGGAAATTATTATTAACCATTATACCAGATATTAACAGTTGTTCCCTCACTAGCTTCTCTTTTTCTCTAGAAGTTAAGAGTAAATTGTAGCTTGTTGCTGAGAATGCCAAGATCACCAGTCTTCCATCCTGTAGATTTTCCCATGGCAGCTTCACTTCTGACTGATACTAGAGACTCCTTCCATAAATGTGAAGTAACTGTTTCTTTAAAGAAAACTTTGACATATTAATAATGATACTATCACGTGTCCCATCACAAATTCCAATTCTAAGAATCCACGCCACCACCAACTGCTTCTGCTTCACGCTCCATTCCCTAGAACCTTAACAACCTAGAAAATCTGCCACACGACCAGTCATATGACTCATATCCAAGATCACAGTCATCCAATTACTAACTCAGCACATCTGTTCCCAATCACACACTAACGTTCATTCATTCAGTGCAAAGTCTCACTCCTAGCTCTGTTCTAGTGATGATCCCAAACCTTATGCTCATTAATTGCGGTTCTGGTTTTGATCCCAGTTTGTTTGCTCACTTTGACTCTGTTGAGTGTGTTTGCCAATCATCTGACTTTTACCTGATTTTGACTACGATGTTGGATTTTCCCTTTGGAATGTTTGTCGAATATTTTATCATTAAACTGTGCATTTGCGTCTGACATGTACCGAATCTCTGACAAATACTTTTTTCTTTGTTAAAGATCATTTTTTAAATTTACTTTTACTTATTTTTTTTTTACAATCTGTTGATTATTGGAATGAAATTATATGAAGTGTCTTAAGTCCCAGACAATTACCTGTTACAACAGAAATGTATTAGAATGAGCACATTAATATAATGATAATACAGTCTGTGATTTGCCTTGGATTGCAGGTGGTAAGATTGTCAAAGCTGCTGCTATGCAAAGAATAACACACAACAGACCATGCAGGTCTACAAAAATAATCCATGCTGGAGTGTTGTGATGTTACCACCCCAACATGGATTATTTTCATATGACAGCATGAGCTGGAGATCAAGTATTATTCCACTTTTACCAAAGTGGTTTGCCAACAATTACAAAGTTTCATTTATTAATGAATGACACATCACACATTTCAAAGGTTAATAATTAAGATTTGATGATGTGAAACATCTGTGAGACAAGTTAGTTCTTGTTATCATTTACATTTACAGCAGTGATAAACCATCGTTCCCTCATGAGCATCTCTCTCTCTCTCTCTCTCTCTCTCTCTCTCTCTCTCTCTCTCTCTTCCTCTCTTTCTTAAAAAAAAATTGTGATTTTACTGACAAACTGGAAAGCAAAAACTCCTCTCTCCTGGAGACTTTCCCATGCTAGGAAACTTTGCAAAGCACTGTAACTCTTAGAAAGCGCTAACACCAGTTACTCCTTCCATAAACGTTAAATACATGTCACCTAACAGAAACCTTCGCCAAATCAAAATTATATGATTTTTCTTTGTTAATGAAAAACATTCTTTTTAAAAATCTGGTTATTGTTACTCTTAGATTATGTCACACATCCACCAGGAGTCCCTGTGAATGAGCTTTTTCTCTAAAACAATAACGTATTAGAATGAACACATTAATGTAAACCTATTATTCATGTTATAGCCAAAACTACAGTCAGACCAAAATAGTCTGAGACAAAAATAATGCACACCGTCTGACCAATCAGACTCAAGAATTCAACTGCGCTGTGGTGTATAAAGAAAATTAATCGACATCTTCTGTACAATTAGGTTCAAGAATGTAATAGTGATATTGTATAAGATGTTTCCAAATGTCGATCTGTCTCTACAGGTAAAATCTGCCTAAAGTATCATCACTACAGTAATGACCACATGTAGGTGTTTCAAAGTCTGTAATAATTTCATCAAACTGAATCTTTAACTTATTGTCCTAACATTAATATTCCAGCTAGTACACAAGATCACAGGGCTGAGAAGAGGACAGAAAAGACTTGGCGGTGATAGAAGGAAGATTATTTTGGGCCAACAAGCCACTATGCCTTTACCATTAGCCTTTTGGTTGAAAGTGATGAATTCAAAATCATGAGGCTTGTATAATCAAACTACTGACAGCTCCTTTTTGTAACGACAGCCTATGATTACACTGTATTTATAGATTCCATTGGCGATGTTTACCGACTGGCCAGCATCATTTATAGCAAATGTGTTTTCTTTCTTTTAGTGCTGCTTTCGTGGGCGACGTGTAGGAGTCTCTAGGACACATTTATATTGGATAATTCTTCGACACAATAATGGCAGTAGATTTGATGAATCTTAGACATCCTGCTGTTTTTATTTTTTATTATTAGATGGTCTGTGTATATCCCTCCATTCAATCTAATGCATTAACTGTCTGATTCGCGTCTAAGTATTCTTGTTTTTAATAGCTGGCTGAAGCAAGCAATTTATATTGAAGTGTGGTGACATAAATAGTGTCCATTTAGAAAGCAGGCAGTAATAAATAGGACATGAATTTAAAACCTTTAAAGACTTTGCTCAAAATCAGGAAACATTGTTTTCCCTTGCATCAGTGCTAAGTGGGAATCCCAAATAGCAGCAACATAAATGCAGTGTTGGCCCTCGGGCAGATTTAAAATGTCACAACCCCTGTTGTGCCTCTCCATCCATGTCAGAGCAGTTTTGCTCATTTTTGTCAATGAAATTAGCAACTGGGAAGGAAGAAAATTAGTTTATGCTCAACAAAACTAGTAATATGCACCATGCTTTTTTACATAGCCTTTTTTCAGTCTTTTTAAATTCTACAGCTATCTAGTTTTGGTGAACCTGTGCCCACTGTAGCCTCAGATTCCTGTTCTTGACTGACAGGAGTGGAGCCCAACGTGATCTGCTGCTGTTGTAGTACATCCACCTCAAGGTTTGAAATTGAAATTTTTTATTTATTTATAATTTAACTTTTAATGAACAAAATATATAATTTTTAACAAAACCACTTGTGTCAAAATTACTGGAACACCTGCATTTACTATATTGTGCAACTTCCTTCTGCCAACATAAAAGCACTGAGTCTTCTCCTACTAAAATATCTTATTTTTAACAAAACCACCTGTATCAAAATTATTGGCACCCTTGCCTTTATTATGTTAGTATGGTTCATTTAAAATTTCATGGTGGTATGTCATGGTCTCTGTGATCCCATGCATCCTAAAACTTTTTCCAGGGTCTTTGGAGGAAAAACAGGAGGATCTTCCTCCATACATAACAGTGAGGATTAGTTTCTTTTCTGTATAACCATCATTGTTTTTATACCAAACCCACCTTAAGTATTGCCAAAAGGTATATTTTTTGTCTTCTCTGACAATAGAGTCAAGTTCCAGCCAAAGTTTTAAACTTTTTAATTACTTGCTTAAGGGTGATACAGTGGCACAACAGGTAGCATTGCCAGCTCACAGCCCCAGGGTCTCGGTTTAATCCGGTTTGAAACATGCAGGTAGGCAGATTGGCTATGCTAACTTGTCACCATGTGTGAATGAGTGTGTGAATGTGTGTGCATGATGCTCTGTGATGGACTGGTGACCACCATGACCAGGACAAAGTGGTTACTGAAGATGACTGAATGAATTATTGCTTTAAGATTGATATAAGAATTGCATCTTTATAGCCATTATAGCCATTGATTTATGAAGGTCAACACATTTTTGTCCCATTTCATTAAGTCATGGATTGCTCAAGGTGGCAATAAATTAGGCACATGCTGTTTTGTTAAAAAGGTATTTTATTTTCCTTCCATTAAAAGTTAGATTTCTCTCCTGTTTTCAGTGTGAGATTAAGGTAATTAACCCCAATTAAATTTTTATAACCTTTTTACCCATCTTCACCAAGGGTGCTAATAATACTGCCGCTGATTGTACATAACCATTCAGGGAACAATGGAGTCTGCCGTCCTGTCTACCTACATTGCTTTATGGCCTCAGAGAGAGAGAGAGAGAGAGAGAGAGAGAGCATATGTTCAGTGCATAAAACATGTACTTGCCTGTGGAACATTCATATGTTTTTGATAGTGAATAAACCATTTCAAATGTACGTGTTTTATTTATTTATATTCGCCAAATACAGAAGCAGCTGGTGCTTTCTTTAAGGTCAGCACTTACCTGTACTTGAGTGCTAAGCAAAAAATATACAAGGTTCTTCAATCATTTTACTCAATGAAAAAAATTCACTTCCTTCCAAGGCACATTATAAATTCAAAGCCTCGGTAGACATTCAAAGCATTGCTTGGGAATTACTTTAGCTACTATGCACATAATCATTAAAAGAGCGATCATGAATAGGGAACATCACTTTGGTCAGTAAACATTTTGCTCTAACACTGCAGTGCAGAAATGTTATTCCATGATAAGTTTAACCCTTGTGTGACCCTCACTTTTTCCACCCACTGGGGTCTTCACCATGTCAAATTGCCCTAAGATATAATTATATATATATAATTCCAGTGTATATATGGTCTACACTTCCTTTACAAAAAAATATTGATGACAAGTGTGTTAATATTTGAAATTTACCTCTGCTAGATCACTTTTAAGAATGAAAGTGTCATCCTTTTTGTGTGATATAAGTAATGAAACACCATCATCAAAACCTTTGTAGCATAAATCATGTTTTTCTTTTAAAAAAATTAAATGAAACAAGGCTTTCATGACTATTATAAAATATTGCATTTAACGCTTACTCTTAAACTCTCTCTTGTTATATTCAACGTAATATTGGCTATGACAAAAATACCAGCTATCAAATTTGCTTTATTTATTTATTTATTTATATTACATTTATGACAAACATGAATCACATCCTTCTGAAATAACACTGGATAAAACAGGACATTGTGTGTGCATTCATGTCTACAGAAGATGAACAAACACCATTCGGATGTCTCTGTACACAGCACATGATGAACAAAATCTTACATTGTGTGCATTAAAAATTTATTTGCTACAGTTGGTAAATGTAGAAAGTGCCCTTTGTTGGTACGCACCCTTGGCAATGCTTCCTGTTGTTGCCATCAGCTGCAAGCTATATTGGTGAAAAGTTTTTGTTAGACACCTAATACTCCTAAAATGTTCACAGATGCAGATGCAAGTATTCGTGTGCGTGCACACACACACACACACACACACAGTGGCAACAAAAAAGTTACTCACACTTACATTAGGCACAGAAAATGATGGCTGTCTGGTATGTGCAGTTTGGCGTAACAGGAGCCTCCTCCACACCATGACTGCAGATGCTTTTTTTGGGACTTGGGACTTTTTGGATTCTCTTCTCTGCATATGAGGGGTCACAAGTGTCTCACCAAGTGTCTTTAATATGAACTGGGGCTGGGGCTGATTTCTTTTGATCCCAGATGTAGATCAGTGACAGACACAGACTGGACAAAAACCCACCCTCCCCTACTAGGTTTCCTATGCATAGGTGCTAATATTTTTGATCCTGCATTGCGGACACATTTGGAACACATGTGATTGTGAAGGCATGTGTGAAATACCATTGCATTTTTCCAAAATGCATTTGGAGGAGAAACTAAAAGTAGATAAAGTAAGCACACACTGTCCAGTCATTATACATGATACACAAGAACAGACAATAGAACTGTAGGTTTTGTTTGAATGAAAGTGCTATAGTTTTTCTGTTTACCATGTTTGGTATTCAGAGGAAATGCTGCATGAATCCTGTAGAGCATTATGAACTTGACAATTAGAAATGACAAATGTAGCTACCTATCTGCCTTTAACTATGTGTGATAGTTTTCCCTACATCATTCTTATTATACCATCGGGACCTCACGATGTAATGCGTTGCTCAACCCTAATAGTTTCATTCTCGAGCTATTGATAAATATTAGATTCTAGCTTCCCATCACTGCCATTACATATACGCATTACAAAATTGTAGTTCCCCACAGTGTTTAGCTTGTTTGCTTCTCCTAATTGCTCATACTTTTATTTGAAGATGTTTTCATCACCACCTTGTTGCATCCATACCTCTGGCTGCAGGCAGGACATAATAGTTCAGCTTAGAAAATAATGCAGCAGTGCCATTTGTTGCTCCACTTTAATCAGACTCACTTTCTAAAGGGTCAGATTGAAGGGTTAGTGGTTCAGATCATACAAGGATCAATAACTATGTTAACAAGGGACACATATATGTTGTGTCAAACTGCTGGCCAGTGAAGAGCAGCTGACCAAGGAGCCCTGGGGGATGAAATAACACAAGCAGCACCACCTCCCACCTCTCATTTCATCACCCTTGCTGCAGTGACAGAGGAGGAGAAAGAAATGTCTCTTCCTGTCTCTGTCACACACACACTTTTTTTTTATTCCCCGGGTCTTAAGGCCACCACAGCCATTTGTCACATATTCTGACCAGTAAAGTTTAGATGAGAATGTAGAATGTAGAAGCTACAAAAACACATGTTCAGTGTAGTTGAGATTATATATAAAATATTAAAATAAAGTCTTATGCGATTGAACACAATTCAATAAAATTTGAACATAAAAAAGAGCGCCGTCATCTTCACTTATTGCTTTATCCTGGTCAGGGTGGTGGTGGAAACAGAGCATATCCCGGCAACACTTGGTGTGAGGTAGGTACTGTATACACCCTTGATGGGACACCATACAGGGAACCATACATATAGGGGCAATTTAGCATAGACAATCCACTTCCTGTCATGGTTTTGGAGGTGGGAAGAATTCAGAGAACCCAGAGGACAAGCTAATGGACAAGCTCAGGATCAAACTGGTGAGGCAGTTTGAGTGATGCTAGAGCTGTGAGGCGGCAACGCTACCCGCTGTACCACTATGCCACCCTGTCCCTAGCAATGATGCAGTGAAAACACAATCAGGGCCACTGCTGACCCACACTTCAGAGCACACACCTCTTTGAAAATGATTTGTGCCAGCAAAGCGCTTCATATGTCTGCATACACAGTGTAAGCTACTCAATCTGAGAGAGAGCTGCTGTCTGGATTGAGGCCATTTGTCAGGTGAGAAAAATCATCTGTCCAGCCGCTGCCTTCAAAGAGGGAGGGGAGAGAGGGATTAGATGTATTGGCATCCCCTGCAAAGGCCTCTCATTTCATGCTTCCACACAGCAAAACAAATGACCCAGCCAGATTGGAAGAGAGCGAGGTGGGATAAAGCTATTTGAGTGGAAAAGATGAAGCACACACTGCACAACAAAGGACAAGGATAGAGGGCAACATGTGCGAATTCTACAAATTAGGTGTGTTAGCTTGCATTCAGTTGTGAGGCTTTTTGAGAATGCAGATATACAGAAGCTAAGTCAGAAGTGTCCAAGCTTCTCCATAAAAGGCCAGTGGGCAGTCAGATTGGCCCTTTGCAGATAAGATCCTATCCCTGCTCTAAGTCAACCTGATCTCAAAGTAACCCTATGTTTACACAAGCAAGTGACATATCTATATACTGTACGTGTGCGAGCCACGTAGACAGCATTAGTAGGCGACGAAGCAACAGCACAAGAAGTGACATTTGAATTGACATTTTCTTAATTTATGCAAATTAGGTACAAAATGGAAAAACAACTTATCAAACAATTGGCTCGAATGATTTCTCGCACCAATCCAATGGTGCATGTGGTCTGACATTTCTTTAGTTGCCCACTGACAACTTTATTTCCTACCTGCTATTAGTTCCCATTTGATGTTTGATGTGCAAAAATAAAACAGAAACTTTTGTTTCATCTTCAGATATGACCTCTCATTAAATATGTATAGAGACATTATGAATATACATAAAGCTTTGAAGGAAGTAGGAGAAATAGCTGGTGCCGCCGGTGAGTGTACACAGCTAGTACAGTTAGCTTGCTTTGCTGATCTTCCAATGAAGCTAGTACAAAGCCTAGCACACAACTTGCAAAATCAAGCAACAATTTTTTTCACGGTGATTAGTGCAATAGTTAATTTGTGATCAACTAAGCAATAATATTTTGGCTACTATCGTTTTCCTTTGACATTAGTAGCAATCGGGACATGGCTACAAGAGACACATCATGACTTGCTGCTTGCTAGGGTGAACATGAGGTAAGAAAAGCTATATCCTGTTGTCACTTTTCATAAGAGTTGGATTGTGTGAATTCTTTACAGCTGCCACCATGTGACTGTGTTGGATAAGAATATAGAGTTGCATTACAGGCAGTCAGCCAAAGCTTTCATAAGAATGCCAAGCATGAATTATGGCCAAATGTAATTTTATAGTACTGTGTGTTCATAGTCAAATAAGAAAGGTTTAGTGACTTTTTTATCCACTTGCACCCCAGCAGCAGATGTTCTTTCTACACTTTTATACAGGGCTATTACAAATATATAGATCAACTCAATTCAATTGTATTTGTATAGCAGTTTTAAGAATAATTATTGTCACCAAGCAGCTTCACAGAAAGCAGTAGATTTACTGTAGATCCCTAATGAACAAGCCTGAGGTGACCGTGGAAAGGAAAAACGGCATGATGAAACATGATGAAAGGGATTCAAAAGAGAGCACATCCTCTTCTGGGTGACACCAGATAGTAGGATTATAAATCATTACTTTTCTACTCTAAAATCAAACCATACTAAGGATGCTAAATATGAATATATTGTGAATGAGTCCTGGGATGAGCACAGGACAGTGCTTATGATTATAGCTTCAGTTATTAAGTAGAAATCTACAGTATCCAGATTAAATTTTATCCACTGAAGTAAGGGTGAGACTTGGGCATAAATGACAAAAGCTTTGGAGTCACACAAGCGAAAATACATTTTAGATGTTTATGTCTTTATGTGCCAATGCATTGCAACAAAGTGATTGTGTGAAAATATGTGGAAATGTGAGATCCAGTAAAAATACCATTATTGATATAAAAATAAATAAATAAATAAATCTAATGAGAAGTAAATGAATGACTCGTGATCCCAAGGCATTATAAATGAACAGAAATGATTAAAAAAAAAGTTAAAAAATCAATAACGAAATACAGCATCAACTGCGGCATTGCATACATTTTTGAAAATCAGCAAAAGCTGGTCTTGACAGACGAAGGTTTGGCGCCCTGCATGAATTTTAATAAGAACACTCCATGTCCCTGTTTCAAGGTCAAGAAATGACAGCTAATAAGCACCTCCTTATACTGTAGCAACGCAAGGCAACGTCACTGCGCATCCATCTCCATTTACCAGGTTGACTAAATATGACTGTGCCAAATGCTAAGAGACTTCTGAACCAACCATTACAGCCAACAGACTATAATGATATGATCAACCTACTACGTTATAATACGCCAAGATATCATCATTGCAATGAAACCATATATCACTTTCCACCTAATCCGATGACATGAATGACTTTTATGGCCTGAATAATTTATTAAAAAATAAATTATTCACACCATGTGATCTCCTTCAGCTCATCCTTAGGCTTTTGTGGGTTATGCTGCTCCCTTTGCTTTTCCTTCCACAAGCCTGTTTGCTTCCCGCCTGTTTCCTGATTGCACTGTGCCGATTCATTGCCTCTATAAGTAAGACCGATGGGTATCAACATGAAGACTTAGCTGGAATTTAGCCAAAGTGTGCTTCTTCGTTGCAGGATTCATCACAATCTTAATCTATAATTAGATTCAGTTCTGGTAATTAAAGCCAGCATTTACCCTTCGCAAAGGAATATATCAGTACAGATGAGCCGACAGGTCCTGGCCTTACATTTTTAAACCGTATGCTTTTGCTGGACCGAGAATAAATCTTTCTACATTAATGTAGATCTTTCTGCAATGAAATAATTATGCAAGTAATGTACTGCTGGTCATATTTAGTATTCAGTGTAAAATGACACAGAGCCTGAATGACACAGAGCCTGAATGCTTCTCGTCAACTGCCAAAACAGGCCATCTAATTAACGTAAGTAAATAAATAAATAAGATGATGCAAAGTTGCATTCTGTTAAATCTGAACCCCTTAGGTATGAAATATTCCAGTTAAAGCTATTTTTTCTCCAGTGCTCTCATGTGCAGAGTGTTTCTAAACCACAGCTCAGATTGTCTGAACACATTTTGAGCCTAATATTAGATAGGATTACTCTGGGAATTATAAACTGGAAACCCTATTTCTTTTTTTTTTCTGCATTAAGCTTAGCCAGTGCCTGGAAAACTGACCATTAGCATGTTAATGTCCCTGATCTAATTTTTAAACCCGGACAGACAGAGTAAGGTAACATAGAAACTAACTCCAAGCCAAAAATGGCTGAATCTGAAAGTGGATGTTTAAAAGAGCAAAAGCAGGGGATGGAATTTCCAGCCACAATAGCATCTCACTGCAGCTACTGCTTATTAACCACAGCTGTGTCCCCAGCTTCATTTCTTTCTAGAGTTATGAAGTCCCGGTGCTTAGCCATTGCAGAACTGCATGACCCAAATATGCTTCAGCGAGAGTCGTGCTCACAGCTGAGAGAGCAGCAGAAAGCACAGGTGGAGTGTGCTTCATCACGCACATCCATTTATGTAAGGCACCTATTTCAGAATCCTAACAAAACCCCCACCTGGTGCAGTCTAGACTATATGATTTATTTGGGTATATACAAAGCATACTTAAGGTAAATATAAGGAGTCTCACAAAAGTCTGCACTGCTAGCATGCTAATTGGTCTAAGATTAACTTATTTTTGGTTTATAGTGTTATGTAAAGCATTAAATTATACAGTGATATTAAACAGCATTAACTCCTAATGGTATTTCAGTCATTGTGTGCCAATGTTAGGAAAAGTATAAGAAGTAGGACGTGTCTGTTTTTTTTTTTTTCATGCTATAGAATGAAATAAATGCATTAATATAGTTACATAAAAATGAAGACACTCAACCAACTCATATAGCTACATTAAAATAATATGGTCTTTTACTTGCAAATTTGTAACAATTAATTTAAGAAAGAAAGTTCAAGGTTAACATTAGGAGTGGGGTTAATATCCTTTACAACTTCATTTGAAATTGAACAAAATCCAGGCACATCAGCTCGCTTGCTTATAGCCATATAGTTTTTTCATAAGAAATTTTTCATAAGTTGAGGTCACACAATAGTTTTTATACCATAGTAGTTGTCCCATTTTAATTAGATAGATAATATGAGGAAAACATACTCTATATTACTTTCCTTGTCACCACTCACTAGCATGTACTACAGTTCCAACTACAGTTCCAAATACGGTTCCCCCTTAACTTTTCCAAGAACTGAAATTGACTTAATTAGGATTAGGTGTCATGAATATATACAAAATAGCCCATAATAATGAAGTGGAGAACAATCTATATAGTTTGCAAAACCCAACACTGTTCATCACAATGAGAACATCATACCCACAGTGAAGCATGATGGTGGTAGCACCATGTTGTGGAGATTGTTTTCATAAGCAAGAAAAAAACTTCTTCCAGTCTGCAAGACACCTGAGACTTGGGCCGCGGTTCAGATTCCAATAGGACAGCAGACATAAACATACTGTCATCTCAACACTGGAGGTTCAGAACCAAGAACCAAAATGTGTTTGAATGGCCCCATCAAGGCCCAGAATCTGTGGCACGAAAGCAAAATTGCTGTTCACTAATGGCCACTACCAAAATCTGACAAAGCTTCAGCAATTTTGCCAAGAAGAATGGGCAAAAATATCAGGATCCAGACATGCAAAGACAAAACCCAGAAGCCTTGCAGCTGTAGATGGCAGCCAAAGGTGGTTATTATGGAATATTGACCCCCAAATATTGAGGCAGACAAAACATACATTATCATCATACATCATCCATTTTTTTAAACAACCTTTGTATTGCAATAAAACATGTTTTGCACTTAAGATATATTGTGTAAAAATCCCATTCCAGTCCATTTCAATTCCAGGTTATAACAGTACAAAATGTGGACAAAGGTTCAAGTGGGTTAATAATTTTTGCAAGGCACTGTACGATGACTATGCTACAAATAAAGACCAATGAAACTTGTGAATTGTTGTTACACAGTCCTCATATAATGAGGACACCTTTTGTTGGCCAGTGATGTAGTAATTAAAAGTGAATAAAAACAGGTTTTCAAAATCGCTGAATGACACTAACAGAAGATGCTATTCAGTCCCACTAAGCCCTTATAAAGGGGTCACAACATGGACATTTTCATTTTTCATGCATCCTAACTTACTTTAGCAAATATAAAGGGTTTTTTTATGCTAACTGAATTAGAGATACATGAGATTATGTAAATTTCGTAAAAGACAAAGAAGAAACAGTGGCCTACTGCAGTTCAGTAGGATTATTTTCATGCTACTGTTGTGTAACATGTGAAATGGACTGATTACATGGATTTGCATGTCATTGTCCCATACAAAATACAGAATCTCATTTACAGTACTATATCACAAATTGGATTGAGACTGGATTGAGCTGTGCTATATTTGCTGAATGGCCACTTGTGGCTCAATGGGGTTTGGAGTAAAGACACATACCAGAAAGCAATTGCCCTTGACAGCAAGAACAAATTAGAGGAAAAACCAACATAAAGTGTCTTAGTAAGGTGTTGAGCCATGACAAGGCTCCAGAACAGCTTCAATACATCTTTGTATAGATTCTACAAGTCTCTGGATCTCTACTTGATGAATGAACACCATTGTTCCCAAAGATATTGCCTCAGATGGTGTTTTGATGATGGTGGAGAGAGCTATCTAACTCATCAGTCCAAAATCTTCAACTAGATTGAAATCTGGTAACTACGAAGATCATATAAAGGATCATTTTCATCCTCATCAAAACATTCAGTGAGCCCTCATGCCCTGTGGATGGGGTGGGGTCACCCTAAAAGAGACCACTCTCATCAGGATAGAAATGTTTCATCACTGGATAAAGGTGATAAGCCAGAAGAACTTTGTACTGATTTGCAGTAATGCTTCCCTCTACGGGGACAAGTTGACCCAAACCATGCCAAAAACATAAATAAATACCCCCACAGCATAGACCATTGACTATTGCTTCCTTTAATTTATTGGTGTCCAAAGTCTGGCCCCAGGGCCAAATGCGGCTCATGGATAGATGTTTATTGGCCCGCGGCTTCTCTCTTAGAACGTTCAATAGATGTTGTTCTTGTTCAACAAGCTGCAATTTTTCCTTTCACCTGATGGTGTCAGCAGACTGTGTTTACTGTGTTAGCTAATTTGCAAGAGCCTTTTTTTTTCTCTTTTGAAAAGAATTGAATGATATTCAGTCATGGCTACAGACAAAAACACAAAGTTAACAGTTGGCGATTTCAAAAGAGCTGGAAACAAGAATACTGTTTCATCAAAAGCCAAAGTGTGCTTTGTACGTCAAGAGACTGTTGCGGCAATTAAGGAATTAAATATCATATATATAGTTTTCATGTTGTAAATATTTAGTATTTTGCATGATTCATAAATAATATTTTGGTGACAGGTGCTCAGGGATTTTGATGTGGTATAATCTGGCCCCCTTTGAAAAAAGTTTGGACACCCTGCTTTAATTTGTCACATCTCTGTAGATGAAGTGATTAAATCAGTGCAAAAATCTTTAGAACTTTTTCCAGTCTATTTCCTTCAAATGATGTAGAGAATTGCATTGTCTTACATAGCTAGCTAAATGGCTGCTACAAGCTAGCTAATTTTAAGCTAAGTTTCCTCAAAAATAAATGTATGTGGGTTTCCTCTGGGTCTTCTGTTTCCTCCCACCTCCCAAAAACATACCTGGTAGGTGGATTGGCTATGTCAATGTCCTAGGTGTGAATGTGTGTCTGCAGGGTGCCTTGTGATAGACTGTTCAGGGTGTATCCCTGCCTCGCACCCAATGCGGGGAATCCCGGGATAGGCTCTGGATCCACCGTGACCCTTACCAGGATAAAGTACTTACTGAAAGTGATTGAATGAATGTTGAATGAGGACTTGCATTAGAAAACTCATATTTGTTTTATTTATTAGCTCCTATTATGTCATTGTTCTATGTTCTTTTTCGCTGTAGTGAAAGAAAGAGTTGCATTTGAATTCTGTGAATAGAGAGAACAAAGCTGTCTTGCCTGTTGTGAGGTTGAATTAAAACTTATTCCTCAGAAACCTGTAACCCTGTTGCGGTGGAAATTTATACTCACTCTCCAGAAAGGTGGTACAGCAAGGCTGGCAATATTTTTTTTTTCTCTATAATTCATCCATTTGAAATACAATGGTTACATGACTAACTGTTATTGTGACAATTTAACTTACATATGGATATATTGCACAGACTTATCTTTCATGAGCCTACTGATCATGACTGATTATTGACTGATCATGCTCGCTTGACTCAGATTTGCATAGAACATTTTGTTTCTGTGAAATGTTTGGTGCCTGGTAGTTGACAGTGAAAGTGCGTCAGTGGGGTGACACTGGACTTAGTCACAGGTGAGTGTGATACAGAAGTTTGGTTAGGTGTGAAGAGAGAGCAGAAAAGTCCTTCAAAAAACTGGCAGAGAGGATGACATTTCAGCCTATAATATAATATAATATAATATGATATAATATAATATAATATAATATAATAGTGACTATTTTAATTTTGTATCCCATTAAAGATAGAGGTTTCTTATAGCGTGGGTCATCTAAAGCAATGGACAAAGTTTTTTGGTCTCCTTCTTTGTTCTAGACGAATTTGTCATCTAAAGTTTTCAGTCCAATGCTCTACAAGTTTGTATGAAATTTTGCAAAAGGCATTATTATAATAGCTTTATAGCTTAGTTTATGAACTTATTCATGCAAAATCCAACATATGCTTTATTATTAGAGTCACAATGGAGTGTTAAATGTATTAGATTGGGTTGCACGGCTTGGGTTTCATAGGATTAGAATTGAGAATCCCAATACTGAAAACCTGGTTACTTAAGTACCTGCTTCTTTTTTTTTTTACATTCTTGGTGCCACAGCAATATTGAAAAGTCAATTAACTGAAAGTTCAGAAAGAGATAATAATCATACAATGAAGTTTTTCCAACTAAAAAAAAAATAAATAAAAATTGGCCTTAGTTCACTGATTCTAGTTTTCTAAACATAAACCAGTCCAGCTTTTGTAGCAGAACCTCTGTTGTGTCTTAACTAATTATCTAATAATGTATTGGCATAAACTATATATCTGAAAGGAGCTCATTGGACCAGAGCTTAACTACATGGCTAGAGACATCAGTCTCTAGTGGAGGATTTGCCACAGACCTTCATAAATTATTTTAACATTTTTTATTTATCCTTTCTAATGTAATTAGTGAAGTCACAACACAAAAATAATGGTGACTGTGAATAATATATGTTTCAGGATTATTTGTTTTCTCTTCAGAGTCCATGGTGCTGGTTAAAAGTTTCAGTGTGAAGCACCACTACAAAAGACATATTGAGTTGTCTTATTTATAGCCAAGAACTAATCACTAATGGTTAAGCATTAAAAGGTAACTGCTGTCAATATTCATTTTGCTGGTTGCTAATCCAGACCTTTAGCTGGACCTTCATAAATCTTAGTTGAATACCTTTGCTCTTGTAAAACAAGTAGACATGGGACTATTTCTGCAGCATGGGTAAGAAATGTCCTACCATCAACTCCTTAATATTTAAGAATATTCCGTATGTTGATTTCAAGTACCTTTTTTTATTTGCACACGACTTATGAACATTTACATTGTGGATATCCGTTTTATTTTAGTCATTCCAGCTTAATATTATGTATGTAGACTGAATGCTACAGTATCTTTGTTGAGCTTTAAAATGCACTCACATTACAGAATATCGCTGGACAAAAGGCCAGTGATCTCAAAATTTTTCACGTCCATGTTTTTTACCCTGCCATGAAAGTGAAATGTGATTTGGCATAACCTGTCTGCAGCAGAGTGCTATGCCTTATAGAGCCTCAGGCCAAGCACTTGTGAAAGACCATAGATTTCCTCTCACGCCACCAAATACACTCACACTCAGGGGAGCCGTGTCATAAAAATCCTCGGCCAGACCAAAACAATGCTCCAAAGTGAGTCAAAAAGGAAGACAAAACAGCAAAGAGGCAGTTCTACTTTTTTAGGCTCCACATTATAGTACTCTGAATTTTCAGCTGTATATCTCCTCAGAGCCATCCTTTATTGCCACAGTGCTTTTAGTAGCCAGGACGCATTGGTCATAGAAAGAAAACGTTCATTCAGAACAGAGGAAATGTGTTCTATTCAATGCAAAAAAGGCAGTTTTCAGTATTTCCCCGCAAATGCAATTATCTGTAGTCTGTTTTATGTCAGTTTTTGTAACAGTGAATTTGACTGGTTAATAATGAATGGCAGTTGACCATCATGACAGAAAAGAAGAGCAGGCACTGCTGTATTGTTACAGGAAGCTAACCATTTTCTGCATTAGAGTCCTGCCTCTTGCCCTTCAGCTATCTGATACAAGAAAAGATTTGCGATTATGGTAATTTTTCTTTATTATGAGAAATTCACATTTGTGGCTCTATAAAGGTTTGCACTGAAACAGGCTGGCTCATAGCTCTCCAAGTGATTGGAGCAAATGCGCCATCTAAAGATTTAGAGACTCATGCTTAAGAACCTCCTAATTCAGATTAAAAGGATAACAAAAAGGTAGCAGTAAATCTGATTAGTAATGATTTTCTTATATCATTTTCCTGATTGAAATGTCATTCAAAGGATATACGGTAATGTATATGCAGCCCTGTCTGAAATATGTCTATTTGATCAAACTGTGATGGTTAAAAATGTTATGTTAAAAAAGTTATATGATGACTTGCAAAATATTTCCACATTTTGTAAAATGGTTTTGAATTAAGAGCTTCCTCACCAACTAAAATGTTTGTGGCTAATTTCAGGGTCACTGCCTATTAGTTTCTTTTGTTCATCCGAGGTTGCTAAATCAGGTGTCTCAAAGCCCAGGTGGACAAAAAGCAAAAAAGAAGAAGAGAAGGACTTGTAAACTCAAGGGAGTGTATCACAACATTCTTAAAGCAATGATGAATATCACATTATAACTCATTCTAATGTGATATTCATCACATTATAACCCATTCTAATGTGATGAATATCTCATTATAATGAGTTATAGCTTGATTATGAGGTACGGTTGTTTACATGGGTCGTGTATATGTGTGTCTGTGTGTGTGTGTGTGTGTGTGTGTGTATAAGTGTGTTTCCTTGAAGGCTCTTTCAAAATGGTTTGTCCCAGGCCTGGGCTGCAATATGTGATATGTACTGTGTGGTGTATTTTTGCACAGAATTTTTAAAATATAGTCCCTAGATAGTTGATCCAGCATATGATATTTGTAATAATTTGGACACTTTGAGAACAGGCTCTAATAAAAGAGCTTTTATCATAATCAAAAACTTTTACAAGCTGTAGCTCAGGTAAAACGAATGAGTCATGGTATGTATAATGGTAAATCTATGATCTGTTTGAAGGGCTGATGATGTTTATATATGAAAAATGTTTTACAACACATTTAAAGGAACTTTTCCTAGAGAAGTGCTGCCCAGTAAAGTAATTTATACGTGTCCATGCATTTATACGCTTCCATGTAAGGTCTTATTTGTATCCAGTGAGGTGCAAATTGGTAAAGGTTATTCCTAATGTCCAATTATTGTACAAGCAGAGTGGGTGTTTCAAGATGGAAGTTTGAGTATAAGTATATTTTTAAACAAATAAACAAGCAAAAATTTAATTATTATCCCAACAAAGACATTGAACATATCCAGATCTCTGTGATGATTCAGATATATTATCATTATTCTGTTTGCTATAGAGCTCATTCTAAGATTAAAATATCAATGCACATAAATATAAAACACATTTTAAACACAGCAGCCTACTTGCATGTTTCAGATAAATAACTTAAATCAATTATTATAATAATTAAACCTCTATAGCACTTAGAAAACAGCATTTTTGTCAGTCCACTATAACTAACCTTTACCTTGAGATATAATCATTAAAATGTGTGAATCCATTTAACATCTCATGCTTGAAGCATCCTTTTCCATGAACCATGTAGTATAGGTTATGGAAAATGTACACTTTCATGTTGAAAAATAATAGAAAATAAAGTTTAAGAGCTACAAGAGGCAAGATAGTTCTTTTCAAACCTCACTCTTCTAACGAATAAGCTTTTTCATCAGCTAGATGCAGGGATATTATGAATATTCTCTCCTATTGAGAGCTTGCAAAGGGAATTAAAGGGAAGGCTGTTCATCAAAAGCTTTCATTAAGTATGACTGAGGTGCCAATGGCCTATGAGGCTTTTTATTGATCATGTACAGATCAAATCTTTAATCAAAAATTGTACACCATAGGAAATAACCAACTCAGCATCACTTATTTATAAATTTAACAGAGAAACACACAGAAAGAATTTTTAACCAAATTGGATGAGATTGTAAATGAAAAGCACATTATAAGAAACTTTTGCTTTCAAAGGTCTAGTGATGGAGATGAGTTTAGAACTAAAGCCCTATTCGGACTAGATTCGTTTTATAAGAGGAGGCTGGATAATAGAATTCTCTGGAATTTCAGTCTCACCCAAAATCTGTTATATCAGTATTTAACAGACTGTGTATGCTTGTGTCTGGGAAGATTACATTGCATTTTAATTTCTATAAAATGATGAGTAGAAATAACCCAAGGTAATATGTAGCCTGTCTGAATTAATAATTTGGTAAAGATTCGTTCGACACTCCAGGAAGTGTTTTTTTTCCTATCATCTCCTGCTGAAACAAAACCAAAACAATGTATGCCTACTGGTTGGGTTTAAAATGCAGAACAATTAAAATATATATGATGTTTAAAAGGACTTGTCAGAGAAGCTATGTTTCTGGGGGGTTTAGGTAAGTGATTAGAGACTTTAAGCAACAATGGCACTAATGGCTATGATGACAGGAAGGAAAACTGAGCTGTACTGTGCATGTGCAAATTTGACTCACTGCTTCCAGTCATCGTAACATGCAGTTCTACTACTGCAAACACACCGGTTTGAAGTACTCACTACATATGTGTTGAATTAGAATTATATTTACAGTAGAAAATGACACTATTCCTGCAATAAATTCAGAGCAATTTGGTCAAAGACACTTAGAATTGAATCCATGTTTATGCTCGTAATGACACCAGAGACCAAGACACCCAAAGCGATCACAGTAAGTCAACTTTTATATCATAATGACATCACGTCTGAAATTATTCCCTTGCTTTTTTACATGACATTTTCTGAGCAAACACTTTGTTTAGCTGCAGAATTAGTGAGTTTGGTTTCCATGGCTATGCCGTGAACACTCATTAAATAGCTGTCCCTATAGCCATCATTGCTCATTGGTTTCCTAGCACAGGTAAAGCTTACATGAACTTCATGGTCATGTGACCTACTAATGATCAAGCTCAACTTGTGCAACAAGCACTTATAATAAAGGTCAAAGCAGTCAGTTTGTAGAAACTCCATTGTAACTTAATATCAGGACATCAGTTTGTATTATATTCGCCTAGTTACATATAAAATAGAGGATTTTCTTGTACAAAATATAGTTAGAATCCATCTTCAATCTTTCAAACCCTCACTGCTTCTACAGTGCAACAATTGAAAGCTAGGCATGAACTTCACCTAATGGTGCCTCACTGGATATAAATAAAGCCATGCATGGAGGTGTATAAATGCATTATTTGCTATTTTGAGCAGTACTTCTCTAGTAGTAATGCCATTAGCAGTGAAATAGAATGAGAATCTTTAGTGCGAGTCTGTGCTTTTTTTACAGTCGCCTGCATCTCCGATGTACTGCAGAACAAAATAACAAGGGTTTCTGTACACAGGCTGCATAAAGTGCAGAGTGTGACAGGTGTAAGCTTAATCAGTGTGTAAAACTAAAGTTGTAGTGAAAACAACACCAGCAGCACACGCAGTAAATGTACAGTACAGTGCAGATAATGGCAGAGCATACACTGTCTACACTAAACAGCAGGAGCATCAGCGGAATGAACTCGGCAGAATAATTGTGCGAAGCTGAGCAGGCTGGCTGTGCCAACTGCACGAGCTCATATTGTAAAGCATTATAAGTAGCAGCATGTGAAGATGCAGCAGCATATGGAGTAAATAAAAGACTGGAATTGATTAAAAAAAACTGCTTGAGTAAAGATTTAAAAAAAAAAATCAAGTCACCATTAAAAAATGTTTTAGCCAAAAAAAAAATTAAATTTCTGGGTAATTGGAACATCTGTTTTTTCCTCTCACTCAGTGAGTCAGGCTGCCTCTAATGTGTTGTTTTGTTTTTTGTCTTCTTTTTATCATTCATTTATTCATTCATTGATGCAAATCCACCTACTGGCATATTTATGGGATGTGGGAGGAAACTGGAGAACCCGGATTAAACCCTACACATGGACATGTGGAGAACATGCACAGAAACTCCACACAGACAGAAACTCGAGCTCCGTGGATCTGTGCTGCAGTCTTCTTTTTAGTCTTCTCTAAGCCAACAAAAGCTGCTGTTTTATCCTGCTGTTGAGATTGAATCCGAGTTCGTGACAGGCCATCTGTACCCAGGAGTCCAAAGAGAATTTAATTAGTCACATTCTGTCGGAAGGTTGGACTGCACAGCAGGGTCAATCACCTCTCTTCTTGTTGAATGTGAAGCAACATACTGATTTAGTCAGGTGTCTGAAATGAAACAAGTTCATTTCTAAGTGGTGCTCTCTTCTGAGTCCACAAATACAGTCAAGAAAGGCCTAGAGACTAGAGACAACCGAAGTAGTTGTTAAGCAAATATGATTAATAAATATTTATAACCAGTGGGAAAGAGTGAGGAAAAAAAACAATAGCCAGAAGAACCTATATGGAAATATCTGTGCAGCAAATACCAGACAATATGATATGTAGCTAACAGATACAGTACAAAGGATAGTTAAATATGTTGATATTTAGACCCAAGAGATTAAACTGGCTCCTTACACCACATGATGTTTGCACGACAGAAATTAACACAAGATTAGAAAGTATCCTATTTTAAATAAATAAATAAATAAATAAATAGTGGACATGTCCAAGTATATTATTTGCAAAGAAAAAAAATTATATATATATCTATATATTTTTTTTTCCTGAATTTTTGATATTTTTGTTTTGCAGCATTCAGCCACAGCAACATCCAAAGCGTTTTCCCAGACCACCTCACATACTAACAAGTTCACTGTTCGAGAGCATACTAATGTTTATGCATTGACAGTTCTTCATAATTCTAACAAAATGATATGCTTTAGTCAGAACTTTGGTCTGACAAGTTCTGATATGAAAAAAATAAGAGCTAATTTGGGAAGGCCTTTATATATCTTTGCTTGGGGGACAAAATACATGCACTGAATGCATTAAAATACATATATAGCAATTAATGTGCATAAACCTGGAACGTGTGTGACATAAGGCTGATAAAGCCAGTTTCAGCATATTGATCTTAGTGCCTTTTTTCAAAGGACATTAAAACTCTCTTACCAGACTGGACTCAACCTAATCAAAAAAGCCTCAATAAATTTTCAATTAAAAAAAAAAAAAAAGTTTGCCTAGCTCTCTCTGATGTTCCAGTTCCAGACGTTGCCGTTTCAGTAGCTAGTATGATGCCAGAGTTGTGCCATATTTCAAACCATTGCCAATGATAATGGCATATCTTCCAGTTACATAAGCACAAATTTCAAAACGCGAAACTGAGTTGTACTCAAAAGAGTCTTCTGATTATGCATAAAATAAATTTGCATACAGAAATGATTTGTCTGTCTTCATGATTGCTCAACTGTGTGCTTGCAGATGTGTGTTAGGCTCTGAAACTGCAGCAGATAGTAGGAGCAATTATAGATCTGTTTGCAACTGCAGATGCATCGATCATATGTTTTTACATTATAAATCGGCTTTTTATGCAGTGGATATAAAAAGTCTATGCAGCCCTGTTAAAATTGCAGTTTTTTGTGATGTAAAAATAAATAAATAAATAAATAAAAACAAGATAAATTGTGTCAGACCTTCTCCACCTTTAATGTGATAAACAAAATTCAAGTGAAAAACAAATAGAAACCTTTTAGAGAAAGTCAATGAAAAGAAATAAATTACCATAAGCTGGTTGCACAAGTGTGCCCACACCTTAACTAATACTTTTTTAAAGCACCTTTTGCTTGTAAAACAACACTCAGTATTTTTGAGTAAGAGTCTCCTAACTTAATACATCTTGATTTTGCAATTTTATTCCACTCTTCCATGCAAAAAAAAAAACAAAAAAAAAACTCCAGATCTATCAAATAGCGAGGGGATTGCCTGTGCACAGCCCTCTTCAAGTCATTCCACGGGTTTTCTATAGATTTTTGCTTTGGATTGTTACTGGGCTGGAAGGGAACATTTTCTTCAGCTGTCTAACAGAGGCCTGCAGGTTTTGTGTGCCAGAATAGATTGGTATTAGTTATCCATAAGCTATCAATTATTCCCTCTATCTTGATCAGTAACCCATTCCTAGCTGAAGCAGCTCCATAGCATGGTGCTGCCATCACCATGCTTCACTGTGGGTATGGTGTTCTTTGTGTCATGAGCTATCTTGTTTTCACGTCAAACACATCTTTTAGAATTATGCCCAAAACGTTCTACCTTGGTCTCATCAGACCATGTTTGTCTGTTTGTTTGTTTTCCTATGAAAGGGCTTCTATCTAGCCACTCTACCCCATACCCCATAGCCAAGACATGTAACGAATACGAGAGATTGTTGTCACATATAGGGAGTGAGCAGTACTTGCCAGCTATTCCTGCAGCTCCTTTAATGGCGTTGTTTCTCTCTTGGAACCATCCCTGATAGGTTTTCTTATTTTCCTTTTGTCCGTTTTGGAGAGACACCCTGTTCCTGGGAATGCAACTGCAGAGTCCAATTTTCTCCACTTGTTGATTAAGACTGTAGCTTCAGCAGCCAAATGAAACCAAGAAGATGTGAAGAATTAAAATGTCTTTTTCCCCCTTAAGACATTTCTATTTCATTTAGATTTTGTTGGTTGCAATATCACAATAAAGATGGAAAAAATATCTGACATGATTTATAGTGTTTCATGTTTTGCCTAGAAGAGGCATTTTCGCTCACTGACTGACTGACTGACTGACTGAGTGAGTCCCATTAATGAAATGAACATTAGCAAGTTTCATTGCTTATACTAAATTTACTTTAAACAAGTTACTAATTACTAGTTTGAATTATATAGAGTAAGTGTGATCAATTCAAGTAGTATTATTGTGATCCATTTATGTTATAAAGTCAATAACATTGTTAGTGCTGATGGGAGGAAATAACTATAGTATTGCACTAAAATGATTAACACGTGTGGTAGAATAGCGTAGTTCTAAATGCCACTGTCTTGTTACCACAGTCACCGGGGTTTGGTGTTGAGGTGAGTAATTTTATTCAGGGCTTTGAAAATACACAATCAAATCATGTTGGATGTACGAAAACAAATTGTGTTAGTGTATCACAATTCATTCATGTGGAAGTGATGTACATGATTAAATTAAATAAATTCAATGAGCATTTTGTCTAGAAGATTCATTTTCACTAACTGACTGACTATATCTTAGTCCCATTGTTGAAACACACGTGTGAGGAGTCTAGCTATCTGAATTTCAATCTTGCTACCCTTAGCAAGCAAGCAGTGAATGATACCAGGGACATACTGTGATATACATCCATCTGCTGACAAATGCTTTGCAGCCGATGGCGGTCTGGCAAAACTAGTCTTGCCTAGTTTCCTTGTTACATCACAAAAACCTGCAATTTTATCATGGGTGTGTCTGACCAAAAGGTTGTGTAGCTGGAAGGCATTAATCTGTAATGCTAATGAATCATTTAAGAACTGTATACTAATTCTTAATCTGGCATCCCATCCCGGTGTTATTCCCACCTTCCACCCAGTGTTCCCAAGACAGACTCTGGATCCACCATGAATATCCTGACCAGGATAAAGTGGCTGATGTACCAATGATTGAATGAATGAGATTAATGAATAAGAGTAAAATGGCAAAGATATTCATCAGTGAGTTAGTGTCAGGTGGCAAAGACAGATACAGTTGCAGGTAATGCTTTTATTAAAGTTGGCAAACAACAAACAAATTTGGAAAAACTTGGCTAAAACATGGTCAAGCACAGGCAGTAGGTAAGGTGATTCACAAACAGGATATATAGCAAAGGCAAAATCATAAAAAGCAGGAAAACAGAACAGATCAAAAACCATGAACGAGAACACAGATGTAAAAGCTCGGTAAGAGACCAGCTGCAAAACATAGAGCTAAGCAGATACTTCACCAAGAATGAGTGTATGGAGTGTGCTTATACTATAGGTGAGTGGTAACTGAGTCCAGGTGTGCATGATAAGTAATCTGGTGACTTTAAACGTGACATTGAATGAGACAGATGGGTGCTGTTGTCCTGGGAGGCCAAATTTGTTGGCTTTTGTGTGTTCTTGGTGATGTGGTCTGGGAGATGTGTTTTGGCCATGGTGTGCTCTTGGTGAAGTGGTCTGGGAGATGTGTTTTGGCCATGGTGTGCTCTTGGTGATGTGGTCTGGGAGATGTGTTTTGGCCATGGTGTGCTCTTGGTGATGTGGTCTGGGAGATGTGTTTTGGCCATGGTGTGTTCTTGGTGATGTGGTCTGGGAGATGTGTTTTGGCCATGGTGTGCTCTTGGTGATGTGGTGTGGGAGATGTGTTTTGGCCATGGTGTGCTCGACAGCGCTTCCGGCCTTGACATGAGATGTGTCCAATGTTGTAATGTTCAGCAAATTGCAATACTGAAATCATTTACATTAAAGTATTTGTAATAAAATCTGAGTCAGCTCTGGTTGAATGTTGAGAAGTGTCCTCTAACATCTGAAGGATCTAAAATAGGAAAGCACTAGTATCTGTACTATGTTCAGAAATAATTAAAGCTAGAGAAATGTTTATTTTGTCCATAACTTATTCTTTGTGCTTGTTATAGTTAGAATAAAAGTCAACAAAAGAGAGTGAGAGAGGGAGTTTATGTTCAAATTTGTGAAATAAATTGCTTTCTTTTCACAGACTTGTGTTTCAGAGCTGTGAGGGTTTTTTTTTTTTTCTGCAGATGGTTTTGTATAATAGATGTGCTGCTATCTTCATTCTTTCTCCTT
Organism: Pangasianodon gigas; assembly: GCA_022758105.1. Classification (NCBI taxonomy): domain Eukaryota; kingdom Metazoa; phylum Chordata; class Actinopteri; order Siluriformes; family Pangasiidae; genus Pangasianodon; species Pangasianodon gigas. The sequence goes on along the minus strand of CM040460.1, from coordinate 6,795,351 downwards.
GCTTCTCTTATCAGTGTACCCTGTTCTGTATGCATTAGCCATTGCCACCACTTTTGTGAGATATAACCTACAATATGTATGCTTTACAGCAAAGAGCTGGCTGTTACAATCCACTGGGGCACAGAGGTGTTTTAGGAGATAATGTTGTTGTAAGGACTAATTGGAGAGTAAAAGAAAAAAGTAAGCTTATAAATAATTATAAGTAAGCTTATAAATAATTGCTGCTAACAGTACAGCACTCTGTAAATTAAACAGATCTGTTCTTAATTAGCTGGATAACACTTTACTTGGTGTTAACTGACTTATCCCTTAATAGGTCATTCATAAGGACTGAAAGCAATGCGAGATGATTTATGAAAGGCAGAAATGTAGAAATAGTGTGACTATGGCTTTATGTAATGACTCTGTCTGTATCTGTTTAGTGCTCAGAATGTAGGTCCAATGTAGTTACCCTTCAAATAGAACACCAGTTATTCTTAAATGAAAATTAATAAATATTATTTGTATTTTAAAATGGACACAAATCCTTTATCCTTTGTCCTTCAGCTTTGCTTTTACATCTCTGAAATACAATTTGAAATACAATTTCTCTTGGCTTGTCATAAGCCAGCCATTAGTGTGCCACATCACATCAATTATGTAATTATGCAATGGAGGTAAGTACTGTATGCCTTTCTAAGTATAACTGTGTATATTATAAAGGATGGCTGCCACTATTATGGTCTCACAGTTGTAATATTGTACAAGACCTAACATTTTAAAATTTATGAATGGTTAAAATTCTCTTCATTTGGATAATGACCAACCATCAACAACAGTTAGAATAAATGAAATATATTCCGAATTCACCAGGCCACAGTAGAACCACTGCTATCGCTGTTGTTTCAGTGCCCCGACCAATCTTAACAATCTTTAGTGATGGTGATGTCATTTCCTTTCAAGAACATTCAGAAAAGCTGCTGCCATGGCAACCCAATAAGGCTGCATGGATTGCTGGTGCACAAAGAGTCCCCTAATCCTCTATTCTATAATTATCTCCATGGCAAATGCTAGTTTACATTTCAGCTTAAACTGAGCATGCCATTAGCAAGCGATGCACTCATCAGGGTTAAAGCCTGCATAAGCTCCATGTTATTTTTAGAGGCGAGTGCTGGCTATAGCCTTGAGTTATCTGTTTAAGAATGCTGTTACTAGATAATTTTCAGAGTGATGACTTAATCATGAATGAATCAAGAAAGATGCAGAGTACGATTAAATGTGTGAAATGACAATCATCATTAGCTAAGTTGCATTTAATCATCATAATTAATAACTTTTTCTGCTTGAGTTTCCACTAATATCTTTGACTCTGGATGCTTGTTTCAGAAGTTTTCTTACACTTGTATATTTCATACACTTTCTATAACAGAACAGTCCATTGGTTGTTACTCCTAACTTATCTCATTTTGAGATGAATCAGCAAACAGCTAATAACTGCTTTTATTTAAAGAGATCTCATAAAGAAAGGTTCTATTTCAGCACTATATAACCACCAGAGGCTGTGAAAATCATCCGGATAACTTCTTGTGCTCATGCCAAGACTTTCCAACAAAGTCAAGTAGTGATGTATGACACAGTATTTGCAATAAATACTGCTTTCATACAGCCATCTATCTTCTTTTGCTTTGTACACATTGGACAGAGCTATCCACTTAGCAGCTTCTGACTACAGTCAGAAGAATTCTGTCCCCCAAAGTTGCCTTTAGCCTCCACCCATCTGTTCTACCTCAGTAAGTGTATTTTCATACATTAAAGCTTTAAATTGGTCTTCATTTGTTACCATTACAAGCCTTATTATATATCACTCACTGTGATATACCCTATGTTAACTTTATGAACTTGAACTGCATTTTTTTTTCCCTCTGCAGCTGTTAAGTGGCACTTAGCTCTCGTTCTCCCCACTGAGTCTGTTTCTCCCTTGCTGTTGTCTACATCGAGTATTCCACATCCCCCACCGACCAGTAGCTCTATGGCTACATGCCACTAGTATGGTTGAGTGGGTTTTCCTTATCAAGCCACGCTGTGTTCACTGCTGAGTCTGCTACGTTTGCTAGATATCCATTAATATGAAGTTCTGGGGCTGCTGATTATGGTTCTCCCTGGCAGAACTGGACAACCTGCTGGCATCACCATCGAATATATATTCTCTACCACTTATATTCTCTACCACTGATTCTTCCTGCAATGGCCCCAAGATGGCCAGCAAGACCTTGAATCTCACTACTCCTGCTTTCATTTCTCCCTGAGCAGATCTGCTGCCCCAAATAGACTGAGAGATTTGACACCTTCAGCCAGGTCACCTGTGCTGAGGGTTTGGCCCATCAGAATGAGAACTGTGATCAAATCCAGAAAACACAGGTTTGGTATGCCCTTGGATAGGAGATGTTCTGTGAACGATATGCATATCATTGACTGGATCCAGAGTATTGCCTGATTCCCAAAATACCCAAAAGTTTTCTCCAGGGACAGCTTTAAAAATTGCAGATCACGATCTACTCTAAAGATGTATGTGGCAGCCATGAGTACCACAGTACTGTAGATAACAACTCTCTGGGAGCTTCTCAACTGCTTTTTGCCTTTCTGAAAGGGGCATAGCGTCTGCACTGGCTATCAGTCAAATGTACCCCACATGCAATTTTCTAGGAAAAAGATACAAAAGGTACAAAATGTATGAAATTTGCACTTTATTTCTGAGAGTGTGCAGTCAGTAATTGTAGACTTACAAAACACACCTTTATGGTAGGTTAACCTGACAAAATGTCCAATGAATGCATCTTCTATGTAGTAGTATAGTTTTATCTTTAGACATTAATGTTAATTTTAGTATATTGTAATGTTTTCTGGTATATTTTGTAGATGCAACATGCTCATAAATAATGAAGACAAAATAAAGAAAATTAAAAAAACAACAACAATAATAATACTATATATATATATATATATATATATATATATATATATATATATATATATATATATATATATAATCTGTACAGAAAATTTAATCAAATTATTACACAATTCACTGTAAAATATTTTATTAATATTCCTTTATTCACCTATTTTTCATCTGAGGATCATGTGAATACATATAAATAAATAAACAAACAGTGTTGGAGAAATGTTGAGCCCTTTCTCACCAGTCGCCTCTAGAGTCGCACGTATTGTCTGTGCCAAAAATCTCTGGTCTTAAGAGACTTAAGACAGCATTTGCCAAGCTAATGACAACACTCTGTGTACACTTACTTGGCTTCAGAAGCTCTAAGCGCAGCAGTTCTGTTGGTGCGTTTAACTAGCCTCTGATCAATACTGAGGACATGAGACCACAGTGTGAGGTGTATAGAATTTGCAAGCTGAGAGGAAGTAATAGATTGATAAGCTTTACGCTTATAGTCTGGTCGTTGTTGTTGGTTTTTTTTTTTGTTTGTTTGTTTTTTTAAAAAATTAATTTCTGCGTTTTGAGGATTTGTTTATGTCAGGGTTACATCGACTTCGGCACAGGACTACAATTCCCATCAGCCACTGCACTGCACAAGATCACGTCACATGACTGTTTGCACCTGATTCACATTTTGGTTTAATGAGCACTAGAATTTAAGTCACGTTTGCACATCACACATCATCTAGTGTTTGTCTTTTGTTGTGGTTTGCTGTTGAGTGCACCATCTAGTCCCTGTATTTTTCTTACCATGAGATCATAGTTCATGGTTTTGTGTCTAGGTTTGAGTTGTGTTTGTTTGTGTTTTGCTTAAAAATAGATGTAATCTGCACTTGCATCCTCCTTCGCCTCCCATTCATGAGTTCACTTATTTAGGGAACACCAATGTTAAAGTTATAATTGGTTGAGGTAATGGTGAGGGATGAAGATTATTATTATTATTATTATTATTGTTACTTTATAATCTTCCTTCCTTGAAATTCTACATATTTTGTGACAAATCAGGTTTAACTGAAATAGGTGATGATACAAGTGATGATAATAGTGTTGGTTCTTATATTTTAGGTCTCTTTTCTTATTCATAGTATATTCATAGTTGACCATGTGGCACATGTGTCATTCCACAGGTTGTTGAAAAGATTTGTGTCTGGTCTGTGACTGGGCCATTCCTTTGTTGACCTGGATTTGTGCTTTTGGTTGTTTTTATGCTGGATGGTGACATTTTTCTTTACCTACAGCTATCTAAAGAGGCCTGCATGTTTGGGCCAAAATATATTAGTATTTGAAGCTATCCATGATTTTCTTTTCTTTTTTTTTTTGACTAGAGGCCCAGGCCCAGCTGAAGAGATGCAGCCCTATAGCATGATACTGCCACCACCATGCTTCACAGTGGGCTGGCTTGATTTTGTACCAAATATATATTTTAGAATTATGACCAAATTGTTACATCTTGATCTCATCAGACCATGATACATTTTGCCACATGGTTTGGTTTCATGAGAGAGGGCTTCCATGTAGCCACCCTACCCCAGACATGTGATGCAGGGAGTGACCAGTACTTGACAGATATTCCTGCAAGTCCTTTAATGTTGCCGTAGGTGTCTTGGCAGCATCCCTGATAAGTTTTCATCTTTTTTTGGAGGGACATCCTGTTCTTGGTAATGTCAGTGTGGTGCCCCATTTTCTCTACTTGTTGATGATGGCTTTTACGGTGTTCCGTTACACAGCTAATATTTTGAAAATTTTTTTGTACCCCTTTCCTGATCATTACCTTTTGGCAATGAGATCCTGTACATGCTTTCTAAGCTATTTATGGGCCATGGCTTCAGCAATCGAATGAAACCAAGATGTCAAAAAATCTTACAGAAACAGTATATCTTTATTTGGTGTTAATTTGAATCACTTTGTTGATTCTGTATGATCATCACTTTTTTTAAATGAGCTTGAATGTGGTTGGTTAATTCTGAACACTATCACATGCCCCATTTAAAAGGCTGTGCACATTTATGCAATCGTTTTTTTTTTCTTCCTGAGAGGTTACAATTTGTTTTTCACTTGAATTTTGTTGGTTGCTATATCACAGTTGGACAAAGATCTGACATTATTTATCTTGATTTAATTTTTCATCCTTCAGAAACCTGCAATTTTAACAGACATATGTAGACCTTTTATAGAAAACGTGTCTGTAATGTGTGTAGACAAGCACTATTGATTTAAGTTGCACAAGAGTTGCATACAGGGTGGAGTTTGCTGAAAACAGTCATGCGTTAGTTATGTGCGATTCTCAACTTGGACTAAAGCCATGTTAGCTCGAGCGAGGAGTATTAAGTACAGCACCACTGTGTTTGGAGTGTAAATACACTCTAAAAAAACTGTGGACCATTTGAGGCCAATATTAAAATCATAAATATGACACTAATTAATTAACAGAATCATTCAAATTTTTCTTCCCTCCACACAGAGGACATTGGATGATATAGCATTTTAGAGTGGTTTGTTCATTGATCAAAAGTGTGTTAAAATACCTTACATCCCATGCAAACATTATGATTTCATGATTTCTATTTAGTATTTCATGGCTTCACTTACATGTGCACATGAGATATATATATATATATATATATATATATATATATATATATATATATATATATATATATATATATATATGCAATATATTAGGGTTTGCTGGATCAAGTGCTATTTTACAAGCTGTCGAATAATATGGGTCATAGCCATATTGTTAAATTACCAAATTGTGAGTAATGTCATAACTAGGACTAGCAATAACATATTGGGAATGTGTCTTGGTTTCCTATTTCATTGTACAGCAAAGGGGGAAAAAAGCACTATTTCTTTCTTTAGTCTTTAAAGGCAAGTCTAGACACTTCTACTCAAAAATTTTTGGCGACCTCAGATACATGAGACACACACAGGTGATTTATGCAATGAGAATAGAGCTCATAGAAAATTGAGCTCTAACTTAAGCAGCTGCGTAAACTGATTCTGAATACAAGTAACTTTCCCTGCATAAATATTGATATAACTTTTGGACTTAAGTCTTCGACTCTAAATAAAGTAGTTTTCCAAATCATCGAGTATAAATCATGTTCATAAGCCTTAAAGGCACATGAAATGTTTTTCAAATGTCCAAAAAGCAAGGAAACAGGAGTCATTTTGTCACATATTGTTACTCAATTTCATGTAAATAATTCTTTTGAATATGTAATATGTATTTTGTCCATGTAATACCACTTTTTTAACCATTCTTCCTTGATCAGCATTCTTCATCTTCTTCTTCTTCTTTTCAGCATGTTTTTATTATTATCTTCCAGACAAAGCTGCTGCATTTTCATTTCTTTGTAGCTCTTCAGAGTTACTACAATGAAAAATAATTGGATATTAACCTTCCGGTAGACGATCAATGAATCCCAAAAAACTAATCACAGACTAAATTGCCTTCAGTAGTCCTCTCATATGGTTTACTCCATTCAATATGGTGCAGAAGAAGATACTGCTTTAAGCAAGGCCATTAGCAGCATTCATTATTGTGCTGTAAATCATACTATATTATGTATAATGCCTTGCTAAAATGTCTGGCAAATGTAAATTACCTCCATGAGTAAAGGAAATTGCTAATAAGAATTGCTATGACACTGAATTCAATGCCCAGTGCTAATGCTAAGTGCTTCGAGTGGACAGATAATACAAGGACAGTGTGTCTTAATGAACTATGCAGGATTCATTAAAACATACCTCAAAGGATGCTGTGATCGATACCTTATGCAGGCTCTAATAAATAAATGATTATTTTCCTTCAACTAGAGTAGTTTTGAATTCACTAAAAAGAAACCATAACCTCATGTGTCCAGAAACCACATTTGTAAATGTAATTATTCACATGTGAAGTTCGTGTGAACTTTTTTTTTCCTTTAAGGCTTAGAATCAAGTATTGCAGAAGTGTAGATTATTTACATGGCCACATTGATGTCCAATGTCATTAAAGTCAATATTGAATAAATGGGCAAGTGGAGATTATATCATAGTGACGAGTGTGTGAACTGGAAAACAATCCTTTAGAGCTTTACGAGAAAGCTGTAATAATAGTTGATTAAAGAGTGAGGGTGGACTAATTAGTCACATCCAATTCCCACCTGCAAGATAGATTTCCGCTGCCACACTACAGCCACAAGCCCAATGAAGTCAAAAGGCTAACACATGCTTGCTTTCTACAAAATACATGAAGCTAGCAGCTGCATCTTTTCAGAATGCTGTTCATGCCATGTCAGGCATGGACAAGTGCTAAATCCATTAGCTAGTCCACAGGGTAAGTAAAAGCTCCAGTGTGCTGCCCAGTCCCATATTTTGGGTTCCAGAAACCTAACTGAGTAAGCTTAAATGTGGTAGCTAACATAATGTAATAACATATGACCAGCTAGTTAGATAGGCAGGTGCATTAATACACACTAACAGGAACAAATCAGTATATGAATTCCTGGGAGGAGTCAACTGTTTAACCATAGTCCTTATCATCTCCTGATAAAGTTTTTTATGCCTTTGGCTAGGAGCTGTGCTATTCTGTACTCGCTTCGCAAGTAAAAACATTTGAGTAAGGCTAGCGTCTTAATTTTCTCTTAGTTTACTTAGTATACTTGATATGAAACTGTTCAGTTTCATCAGTATTTTCACATACCTGCAAGATTTCTTGCTAATTTTTCTTTGTTAATTAATCAACCTAGTAAATTTCGCTCTACAGTCAGCTAGATTGCGCCTCAGCTGATGTGTGCTGTGTAGCAGGCAGTGGGATTCGTAATGAGTAGTGTGCACCATAGTTACAGCATCAAGGCCACACCACTGGGAAGCACATTAAGTTTAAACATACATACCAAAAAAAAAAGCTGTTTGTTTTATGAAATAGAGCATTAGTAGAGAGCAGCCTTTACTTACTTTCTCTGATAGTTGAACCTACTTGTCCACCAGGCAACTACAAAAAAAAAATAAAAAAAAATAGCAGGGTCTGCACTTTTAATAATAATAATAATAATAATAATAATAATAATAATAATATTGTCAGGTGGCAGAGACGGCAGCAGTTGCAGGTTAGAATTCTTTATTCAAAATCTGGCCAACAAGTCCTAAATGTTAAGCAAGATCATAGCCGCAAAACAGGCAAGCATCAGGCGATGAACAAAAAGACTATATAAGGCAAAGGACAAGAATCAAAAACCAGAAAACCAGCAACCAGTGACATGATGTGACATGATTCCAGTATTGACATAGTAATAATAATAATAATAATAATAGATAGACAGATAGATAGATAGATAGATATATAGATAGATCAAATCAAATCAAATCTTGGGTACACTGGGTGTGAAAAAGGAATACACACTGGATGAGATGCAAGTTTATAATATAAAATATTTTGATCTGGCATGGTGCCTCACAGTTTTAGGTTCAAGGTTTGATTGTGGGCTTGGGTTACTGTCTGGGTTCTCCAGTTTTCTCCAACCTCAGTTACTTTATTAACATGACACAAATTTAATAACTAATACTGCTTTTAATAATGTTGCCATATTTTTTGAGATCCATTATATCTCTCTTTTGGTGGACAGCACTAACAGGCCCTGTAAACATGAGCTATAGCAATGCCCGTGACTGGCTAGTGTCGATCTGATCAACAGGAAAGAAATAAGAGCCCTTCTTTACTTCGCTGTTAGACCTCAAAGGTTTATGGTCAAGAACACTGTCAGTTAATGTTTAATGAATTGGTTCTGTATTCTACTCAGAGATGTGCTTGTATATTTAATGTTGCACTGTTTTTCTCATTCTAGGCAGAAAAGGGAATAGAGAGTATTCACAAGGAAGGGATTATATTGACTTTGAAGCTACTTTATGTTTTCAATCTTTCCACGTGGTGATTCATTAGAGACAGAGGATTGTCTGCTTTAAGTGGGAAAGGAAAGGAACATTCAGTCTTGTTAGGGAAGACTGACAGGCATAGAAAGGTTTTGTGAACATTAAGAGAAAGCGAATAATGAAATTTATAAAGAACAATTACCTGAAAAATTGAAAATCATGTTTTGTGAATATGACATGCCTGCGCTAATGCAGACAGCTACATTGGCGAAGCGCTAATTATGAAATTATTAAATGCATTATGAAAAGGATGCATTAAGGATGTGCTAAAAAGAAAAAAAAGTCTCACTGAAGTGAGTCATTTTAGTTTTAATAGAGTTATGCATAAACATTTAGATACGAGCTTATATTAGCATCGAATAAGCCATTTATCCACTTTACGTAAATATTGAAGTGTTTGAAGTTTATGATTTATTTAAATGATCCTTAGAAACTGTTGCAATATATTGTACCTTGCATTACATTTATTTATCCAGAAAGGTAAAAAAGTTAAAGGTTTAAAATCACAACCTCCAATTTAACACACATCGATCAGCCATAACATTAAAACCACCTGTCTAATATTGTGTAGATCCCCCTCTGACCCATTGAGGCATGGACTCCACAAGACCTCTGAAGGTGTGCTGTGGTATCTGGCACCAAGACATTAACAGCAGGTAATGTCTTCTTTGCATAGTGCATCCTGGTGCCATCTCTTCCCCTGGTAAGCAATGCACACACACCCGGCCATCCACATGATGTAAAAGAAAACGTGGTTCATCGGGCCAGACCACCTTCTTCCATTGCTCCATGGTCCAGTTCTGATGCTCGCATGCCCGGTTGTCCTTCCTTGGACCACTTTTGGTAGGTACTAAACACTGCATACCGGGAACACCTGCAGATCTGCTGATTTGGAGATGCCCAGATATCTAGCCATCACAATTTGGCCCTTGTTGTTGATCTGAGTCGCTCAGATCCTTACGCTTGCCCATTTTTCCTGCTTCCAACACATCAACTTTGAGAACTGATTGTTTACAAGCTTTCCAATAGATTTTGGAGCATGGCTGTGGAGACTTGTGCTCATTCAGCCACAAGATCATTAAAGACGTCAAGCACTGATGTTGGGCGAGAAGACCCGGTGCATAGTTGGTGTTCTTGATGGATTCTGAGGTATGATTTGGATCATTGTCCTGCTGTAGAATCCAGGCTCTTTTCAGCTTCAGTTTCTTGACAGATTTACTTCCAGAATTTGCTGATATTGATACTGGAATAATTTACTGGAACAGCATATGTTTCACAAAAGCCTCTGGCTTATCTAAATGGTGTTTTGGATACTTCAGATGTTGGCATCTGTGATTAGGTTGCAGGTAAGATTTCTGTCTGATGACTCTTCTATGCAGATTATGTTTGTGCAAGCCACAATTGCACAGTAGAATGGTGCACCACCACTGCAATGTGTCAGCTAAACCTTCCTGCAGATTCTTGGTAACATTTGTCTTTCTACCCAGCATACGGACAGTTCTATCTAAGTGTTTTTTTGGTCTTGCCTTGACTTTCACAGTTCCCCTCAGCTGTGGAAATTTCAAGCTGGAAGCTCTTTAATACATTTTTATGATGATCATTTTTGACTGCAAAAACAAACAAAATATGTGATTTGGCCCAGGGTGCCCAAACCTTTGCATACAACTGTATATCACTCAGGTATTTAGTACAGATGGTGTAACAAACATTATATATGTTGTATATGTTAATTCATAAGTTTTACTTCTCGTTACAGTGGTATACACTTGTCCACCACTTCACTAACAGCTGTCAGCAAAACTCCCATCCTAGTTTTAGCACATTTAATGAACTTCAGTACAGTCACTAATTCCTTTTGACTTATCTAATTTTAACAGGAGGATTTATTAGTAGTCACAACACATACACTTATCACGTCTGATCCTTCAGAGAGCTTAATGACATATGGCAGCCTTTCCTCAGGAAAGCCAAAACACGATAGGACTTAATTCACCATCACCTCTAGCAGTTAGCCACTGTAATTATCCTACTGATGTTTCTACATTGGACGTTTCACTTAAAACTCATGCACCCGCAGTGATTTTACCTCTTGATTACCCTCCACCTGATGTGAGAACAGATGTTTGAGAAGGTTTATGGAATTAAAGAATTTTTGGCAGCATTAACACAGAATTCAGTTAACATCATCTAGAAAATAAATTTATAAATACATGCATGCAGTGTTCTTTGCTTGGATGAAAACTTAGAACATGACAAACAATTTGTGAAAAAAAGTATAGTACATTAGAGATATTGTATTTGGATCATTTGAATCTGACAGAAATAAGATGAATTTTTGTCAACGACAACAACAATAACAAAAACAACAAAAACTACAATAATAATAATAATAATAATAATAATAATAATAATAATCATCATCATCATCATCCCTTTGATACTCCCTCTATCTCTTCACTATCATGAGGATCTCCAAGCAAGAGGATAGGTTTGTGCGTTTATGTCCATAAACAGTGTTTGTGTTATTAGTAATTGAATTGAAGATACTGTATTATGATTTTTCAAAATTAAATTAACAGAATGGACAGGTTTAATTAGACACTGTTAACTGTATAAGAAAATTTTGTTAATTAGTGTGCATGCAAGGTGAGTAGTGTCATGTTTCCACCTCTTCTTCTTCTTCTATTATTATTATTATTATTATTATTATTATTATTACTACTACTACAACACAGGGATGCAGTGGGAAGCGTCCAGACGTCCAGAGTTTGGGTTTCAATCTTGAGCTCTGGTTATTGTCTATATGGAGTTTTGCATATTGTCCCCATGTCCACACATAGAAACTGGATTCTCCAGTTTTGTCAAAACCTGTTTTTTTTTCCCCCATTTTTTGCCTGTGTGCTAGAACTGAGTAGCAGCGACATCTGAGTTTGTTCATTGGGATACATATCATACAGAATTTGAGCTGCCAGATGATGAGCATATTATGGACTTTCCAACAGCCAACACTCATGATTACAGCAATCATTATAATCTTTACACACACACACACATTATATTCTTAGTCTATTGGCATCTACACTTTTTACCCTAACATTAACCTCTGAATGTCTTATGCAACCAATATTCATCCATTGAATTTTTTTCATAGTTTGTTTCTTATTTCTCCATTTTTTAATTTTATTTTTCAGCACATGTTCATGCATATTTGGTTACTGTTTATTCACTTAACTGGTACATGTTATTTGTTCGACATTGAGAGACACTTTTTTTTTAATGTCAAAGAGTAACTTCCCTATTTTAAACCCCTAGCTTATAAAATATGTTTTCATCCTGCAAGCCACAGAGTCATGCTCATTTTTTTTGGCGCCTTCCTTTATCCATATGGAGCTCGCAGTAGCACTTCAGAACACAAGCAGATGGCAGAGGCTACAAAGCTACAAATGTAAAACGCCAGCCAAGCGCAATGTTCATCTTACTGAGGTCTCACTAATACCTGCTGAACCTCTTAAAGGTATACTGAATACTATTTTCACACATCTAAGATAGGACTTGGTCACAGCCAACAATTTGGCATGTTAGGTGGCTCAAACACTACTGCAACAAACATTTTCTGGCATTCTAAAGATAGCAGTTTTAGGGAGAAATACAGTGTTCAGTGCCTTGAACGTTTCCATTTTTGTTGTTTTGCAACCTTAAACAGACTTAATTTTAACATATGATTAATATTTATTTGATATTTAATAATTGTTTTACCGAGATATCTAACATTGGACGGTCTACAATATAATTTTGGCACACAAAGTTTAAGTAAACAAAAAAGGCGATTGGTTGCATATATTTTACCCTCTGCGTCAGTTGCACCTTTGGAAGCAATTACAGCTGCAAGTCTTCTGGGATATGTCTCTATCAATGTTGCACATCTAGGTTTTGCCCATTTTCTTGGCAAAATTGAAGCAAAATCAAGCTCTGAAGACCATTGGTGAACAGCTATTTTCAATTCTTGCCCTATCCTTAACTGGACTGGGCTTTGACTTGCAGGTCCTTCATTTTGAGCTACTCCAGTATACGTTTAGCAGTATGCTTAGGTTCACTGTCTTGTTGGACCTCAGCCCCAGTCTCAAGACTTTTGTAGACTAGAATAGGATTTCTTCTAGGCCTGTCTTGTATTTGCCTCCATCCACACAGTCCCTGATTATAAATAGTATTTCACAGTCCCTGATTATAAATAGTAGAATCCCTACATCATGATGCTACCACTACCATGCTTCACTGTGGGAATGGTGTTCTTAGGGTGATAATCAATGTTTGGGGGTGAATATTTATGAAATTTGACAACTTTCGTATAATTTTTATTTGTAAAAAACACATACACCTCAGTATTTTTTTCATTTTATTTATTTATTTATTTATTTATTTTGTGGATCCATAACATATAATCCTAATTTATTTCATTGATAGTTCAATGAAATAACATGAAAAAAGTTCAAGTTGGGGGTGAATGCTTATACAAGGCATTATATGACATCCAGTTTTCCCTCATTCTCTAATACCATATTATCGGCTAATACCATATTGCCAAATTTTGGTTGATCAATAGGTGTGAGCTTGTTTTTAAGCAATAGCAATGCTCATATCACAGAAACACACTGGAAAACACATTTTCCAGTTCCCATTTTCTTTTTCCCCTAATCATTTTTACTATCCATTATGTATTGTTTCATGATTATTATGCCATTTTTGTATCTTACATAGCTGTTGCTATACTTCCAAAGGGAAGTAAGTAAAGGTTCCTCTTCCCTGAGCACTGAACTATTTCACAAGCACTTCCTTTTTGCAAAGTACATAAAGTGAAATCAGACTAACATTCATTGTGAATTCTTGCCAATTCTTGAGTATGCATAAGTTCTGAGCCTTATATATAGTGATTGCATATGTTCTGACCCTTGCGTCTTTCTGTTAACCATTGTGTTCATGTTTCATGGTTGACTCTGTATTGACCATTACCTTCCTTATGATTTTTGGACCGTCTATTGTATTTTTGCCTAATAAACGTCCAGCACAAAGTTCTTCAAACCTCTTCTGAGTCCTTTCTGTTATTGAGTAGGAAAGACATGGTTTTAGTCTGTACACTTCAGAGTATGCAAGCTTTCAAACAAAATTCTGAATCACTGTGTCATTTGTTCAAAGTCCTCCATCTCTGATAGGTTCAAATAGCACATGGTTGCTTGCATCACTTAATGGAGCAGCAGCTTGGTATATTTGCTTGTGGTCATGGAAGCAGCAGGCAGAATACCAGCAGGGGAAAACATAATCATATCACCTGTTACTTTGCATATGCCTTGTTTCTCTGATAAATAAAGCAGCACCACAGCCAATGTCGTCACTTTCTGATGATTTCACTCTTTTTAAAGTTTTGCAAACTTTTTGTGACTATTGAATACTAATGTAAAACATTCCTTCATTCATTCATTCATTCATTCATTCATTCTTCATCAGTAACCTCATTATCCTGGTCAAGGTGATGGTTGATCCTGAGCTTATCCTGAAAATACAGAAGACCATGCACACAAACATTCACACTTAAAGGCAATTTAGAGTAGGCAGTTTAACAAATGGGAGAATATGCAATACACAGACTGTAGCCTGATCTCATGATCGAACTGGAGTTGTGAGGCTACACTACTACCTGACGCGCTACAATGCTGCCCCATTATAAAACCTATTGTAATGTTTAATAACTCAACACAATGCATTTCCACAAGGAAAACACACAATTTCCTTAAATAATCCTTTAATCACAGTTGGAAAAACATAATATACTGTATTCAAACAGTAATGTAATGAGATAATGTACAGCACAGGTCGTGGAGAACCTCCTGTCCTGCACATTTTAGTGTTCTCCCTACTCTAAGACACCTATTTTAACACAGGAAGGATTGTTAATTAGATGAATTAGTTAAATCAGGTTTATTAGAGCAGTGGAAACACTGACATGTGCAAGACATGGGGTACTCCAGGACCAGGGTAGAGAACCTGTGATGTAGAGAATAGCAACAATTAGCAGTTCAAAAGTAGCCCAAAGCAAAATGTCAGACCTGGCAACACCACAATGTTATACGTCAGCTCATCTCACAACTTCTCAAAAATTCTGCATCCCCAGAAGCACAGAGCGTCCTAGCAAGATGTACAGTGAGTTCGTTTATAGCATACCAACAACTGAGTGTTCTGCTCTTTTCTTTTCTTTTTTTTTTTCCAATTCGTCAAGTACGCCACCAGCATTATTCTATTACTCTCTTTGTTCTGAAATGTATCTAGTATTTACTGATACTGACTTCATGGACTGATATGTGATGACCTTTTTGACCTTTTCTCTCTGTATTCTGACTCCTGCTATTGATTATGATCATGATACTGGAAATAAAGTGAATTTGCCCTGTAATCCAGCTCCAAGAAAATGTTTATGGTTATATAAATCTTGAGAAATAATTACTAGATTTGGGCATCTCATATTTGTGAATTTGTGAATTCTCAAATCTGATTGATCAGAAGGTGATGATTAATTTTCTAAGACAGCAGCTCTGACAGTTGGCTATAATTCAAATTACAGTTTTGTAATAATGTGCTCCTTCTACTACATTTTCATTTCTACAGTAACAACTCATGCACAGAGACTTGTATGGCTAAGGCTAATAATAAACGGATTTTTAAAAAAGTGATAACAAGAACTTAACAAGTATGATGAGCCATTCTTTAATAAATTAAATGAAAGATTATTATCATCAATCACCATGTTGTGGTATAAGAAGAATAAAACACTTCAGGATAGGCTTTTATTGGTATATGATCAATATCAAGGTGGTAATGGTAACACCACTGCACATGAGTTTGTATGACACCACGCTGACATTGATCATTTTACTATAACAGCATGCTCCCAAGTGTTTTATTCCTAACTTATTGCCATTTCATAGCACGCTGGCTATATAACTGGCTATAAAAGAAGTTTCCCAAAATATGAATCTCATCCTATTTGTTTTAAATAATAAGTAAGCTTCCCAAGTTGGATAGCATCTCTGCTAAGTCATGTAATTTACTATATTTTAATTTGAAAAACTACAACCATTAATCAAGTCTCTTACCCCAACTTTGAATGATCATAACTTTTTCATGTAACTGTGCAAATACTTTGGAATTTCCAACTGCGAGAGTATTTTCAAAAGGGAATGTTTGATTTATACACTGTTACTATAGCCTATCTAAAGCATTATCTAATTATCTAAGGTATTATCCAAGTCCATCATTGAACACTGCAAATGTGCATTGTCAGTCCAACAACGACCTTGTGAAACTTGATCACATATTTACTTTATTTGCTTGGCTAAGAACCACTTGCAAAGATTATCCCTAATCAAAATGCACAGGAACTGCAGGAGATCATTCCTTCCATTATTTCACAAGGGCTTCTTTCTCACAGTTCTGGCAGATTTTCATAGTCTGCTTGCACTGATGGGGGGGAGCAAGCATCCTCATTAAGGCATGCTGTCTTCAGCTCTTAACCTCATCTCTTTCAAATCAGATGAAAAATCCCTTATTTGCATATTTTCTGTTCATAATGAAGGTTGTCAAGATGCAGCCCAAAAGTTGCTTGTGTTCATTTTTTGGTTCTGCCATGTAGGAAACAAGAAAGCTAAGATTTATCACCAGTTGAGGATGGACACGACACTGGATTTTCAAATACAGGTTCTTTTAAAGAGTTGAGAAAGGGACAGAGTGGGAGAGAGCTGTGAAAAAAGGGGAGCTGAGTGCTCCTATTTTCCAGAGTTTGTGCTTCTGCATGTCTACACTGTGTGCAACACAAATGTCAAAATGAATAAAATGAAATGTTTCTAATTAGAGCAGAGGGGAGTGTGTGTCTGCAAATCAGAGGCATGTGTTAATGCTTCGACCTGACTGGAACATCTCTCTATGCAAGTGCAAGTGTATGTGTACCACCAGCTGCTTAGGGCCTGGATGGGCTCTCTAGCAAAATGCTTCATTACCTATATTGTATCACCTTCCATTAGCATTCTCATCCCATCCCCTGCTGCTCTCTCTAAGAGTGGATTTTGGCAGGCAGCATTACCCACCGTGTGCCCATGTGAGTCTGGCATCCTGCAGGTCCGTGTGCCGGTGTCTAATTGGTTCATTCAGCCATTCCAATCATACCCTGATTAACTATATGTCATTTGTCAATGGTGGAGACCTGGGAAAGAAGCTCTGAGACTCTCAGATCTGAGGGCTTTTTAATACAATTCTGATGACATGGTGTTGACTTCTGCAGCAAGGCAAAAATGAGGTTGAACACTTTTTTTTTTTTAAATCAATGCTGTACTTCCAGCCTTAATAATGAGCGTAGTTGTTCCACTGAAGAAAGGCTATTTTCACTCATCTGTAATCAATCCAGCTTTCACCCTGTGGGATTAATATACCAAAGCTTCCGCTCGAACTGCTTGCCAGGGGTGATTTGAAATAGCATAGCAATACTAGATTTATGTAGTGTAATTCACTTGGCACACAGTTATAATAAATTGTCACCTCCTTCACCTGTACCCCATAAGCGCTAAACACATAATTTACTGGACGTTTCAAAGAAACTCTGTAATACACAGTATGTGTAGTTACCCATAAACTATACATGCAAAAACAGAGGCAGAGTTCCAGATGATTACAGTCACACCTACTGTATTATGTAAATACACATGTGTATCAAATTCATGTTTAGCCCAGATAAGTACTCAAGTGTATCTTAATGTACGTATGTACTAACTACACAGGATCTGTCTATTTACAATTAAGTTACAGTTTAAACAAAGTGGGCACTATGTAGTTAGCATGTACTTAACAATCAGAAAGACAAACCAAGAATTCATGCAAACGTTATGATTCTCATCCTTTGAGAAATGTCGTACAAGATTTTAAAAACTGTCCTACTGCTATATTTATAGATATTTCATGCATTGCATTTCTATACTCTCATAACCACACCGCAATTTCAGATTTTCCATTTCTCAGTATACCATCCTACAAATATACTGTAACAGAGTGCTAAGAAAAAAATTAAGTGTCAACACAGTGCTGCATGCAATTCAAAGCATAGGGGACTGTACTATATATTACATAAAGCATTTTTGTTGATTTTACCATCAGCTGCAAAAAAAAAAAAAAAAGTTTTAGTTGAGAGATTTCAGAATTCTGTTTTCTGTCATTTCTTTCTGGGCAATTTGAAAAATTAAGTTTGAAAATTATCTTTACAACTTTTATCCAATATAATTCATCAACCAAGAGGTCTTTGTTCCAAATACATTGAGTTTTTCTGAATACTATGAATACATTGGGCCTTGAGTCTCTCAATAAGACATTACCAAACATGTGGATTGGCCACGGAAGTGCCATTCTGTGGCTGTCTAGATCATCCTCCGAAATCACACTGTTGAATCTTTGTTGGATCGTCAAAGATTGTGTGCACAACTTTGATGAGCTAAAGGTGAGAATCATAGCTGCTCCTGAACGCACTGATGCTGATATGTTGCAGCATACATGGCAGTATTTGGATTATGTGTGACTTAATCAGAATTGGATCATGTTTTTATAAAAAAAAAAATAAAAAAAAATCCTCATGCTACATTACAGTTCTGCCAATGGATTTCTGCATTTGCTTCACAAAATCCCGTGATGCTATGAGCAAAAAATTACAACAAATTCAAGTTCATCTTGCTGAGATATACCAGCAAAGCTACAACTCCAAATGGTTAATAAACCTCCCATCAGTGCATGACAGTAGCCACTTAAAAGAGAAGACAGTAAAGTTCACTTTGAACCAATTTAAACCGGACACAGTAAGAAGAAGTCGTAAAGTGAAAAGCACTGCTGTCATGGTCTCACCTGAAAAACCCACTCCACGCCACCAGAGGTCAATATCACCAGATTACTACGGTACTTCTATGTCATCTGAACTCTCACCTGATACTTGCTCATTTTTTTAAACTAATATATCTTGATGTAGCTTTTTAAACTTGATTTAAGTGGGAAAGTTGCAGTTGATTGACACAAACATTACCTTATTTTTGCCATATTTTGTAAGCAATGTGCATCGATAATTATGTATGAAATACACAAATACACCATTAATAAAGTGGAATCTCTGCTTGGTCATTTTTACCTGCTTTTCTAGCACTAGCACTTTTTTCTAGAATCTCCCATTGGCAAATACTTTAGTTTCAGAAAGATTTTTTAAAAGCATTTTTAGATTTATTTTCCATCAAATCACTTGAAACTATTAGATTTCTTATTATTTTTAAATTATTACATATACCTTAAATTCCCTCTTACAAATCAAGTCTTACAAAAGTCTTCAATAAATGCCAACTTGATACAGCAATGGAATATTAAATACTAAGCTTTTCTTTGTGTGAATATAATTTGCTAAATGACCATTTCTTGTCGGTCTCTATTCAAAAAAAAAAAAAAAAAGTGCTCGTGCCAAAAAAACAATGTCTTCTTTGTTTTTAATTCCATGTTGCGAGGCACCACCCGTTCAAATCGTTTTTAGAGTTGATCTCCTGATGAGCACCGGAGCTGTAGGAATGGGGCTACAAAAGCCTCAAGCTGAGCCAGAAAAACAAAAGCGATAAGAAGTGCTGCAGCTTGTGTGTGCGATAGCTATTTCACAGTGGGTGAGATCACTGATACCATACAAGCCACTGGCAAACAATGACCCCGGAGCCAGGTTAGAATTTCAATTGCTAGTGTTTGGACCAGCTTCCTCCTGTTTGTACTTCTCACTGGTATTGCTATGAGTCCTTTCTATCTAAAGGGCTCACCAAGGTGTTGGAAAATGAGAAAATAAATTATAGGGTTTTGAAGAGGCTGTATGCCTATATTAAATACCAAATCCAACCTATGGAAACATATTAGAACTACTTTAGAAGCATGTAAGACTTCACTCTAAAAAATTACAAGTAAGTCCTGTAAGTTTCATGGTGGGGCCTCCATGGATTAGACTTGTTTGTCCACCATTCCAGAACAATTTTTGCAGTGTGGCAGGGCGCATTATCCTGCTGAAAGAGGCCACTGCCGTTAGGGAATACCGTCGCTTTCCAATACATCAATTTCGAAAACTTGACAGGTGCCATTGTAATGAGATAATTAATGTTATTCATTTCATATGTATTATTCACTCCAATGCTTGACTTTATCTAGTGTTCATAAAACAGCTTAAAAGATTGTGTTTAGTTGTATGGATGGGGGTGTTATCATGGACTATAGGTACATCATCAGGAATGAATGGTTGCACCAAAGGGTGCACTTGGTCTTTATTAGGATCTTGATATGAATATAATCTTAGTGGTTTCCGTTTTTGTTTTGTTTTTCCCTCCTACCCAATAATTTATCAGATATTATACAGTAGATACAGTATCTGATGCCAAAAGAGGCCTAAAAGAGAGTAGATATTGCTGTATAATATTAGGTTCATATATGGGACTTTTGAGAGGGAAGAATATCTTACCAGGAAATAATATAATCCAAATATAATATCTGCATATACACTTCCACACCTTTCATAAGTGAGTCTGTAGTTGTGCTAAGCAACTGCTAGATTTGACACAAGTATAGCAGATGATTGACGAAGCAATCATTTCTTAATGTGCTTCTAAACAAATATATGGAGTTAAAGAAATATGATTTTTGAAAGAAAACCAAAATAAGGCACAATTACAGATGATATTATGGAATTTTGATGCCCTATACTTGCATGATATCCCCATATCCAAATGGGTTTTCTTCGGGTTATCTGGTTTCCTCCCAAAAACATGCTAGTAGGTGGACTGGCTAAGATTAACTGCTCCTAAGTGTGAATGAGGGTGTGTGTGTGTGTGTGTGTGTGTGTACCTGGTCCCCAGAGATGGACTGGAATCCCATTCATGGTGTATTCGCACCTCATGCCCAGTGTTCACAGGAATTGAATTACTTATACTGTATATTAATTTTTCTGCCCATTTCTGTCAACACCTTTGAGCAACTGAATAATAAAAGGAAATATCACACTCTGTAGTCGCATTTCACTGTTTTATTTCAACCTTGGTGGTGACCGAATTTTCTTGCTCTTATGGTTTACTACACTGCATTTCATAATGCCCCATTTTAGATTGTTATGTCACACAAGAAAAAGCTGAATATTCATCTTGGGTATGATTCTGTAAGCAAGAAATGGAGAGAAGAAAAGGTAATCAGTATGCTGAATATTTTCTTTTCCCTCTCTATAAAACATGTTAATTGACTGAACGTTAATGGAAGTCTGATTTTTTTTATTTATTTTAATTTTTTTTTTTTTTTTTTGTAGATGTAAAGTCTTTTGATGTCTGCACAGAATTGTAAAACTGGATGATGGACTGGACATAATGATGATGTCTTGAATGTACAGTGACTATGATTCATTATGTATGCAATAAGCAGGTGCTAAAAGTTCCCAAAAGTAAGGCAGCTAAGGATTTGGACATTTTTAATAGGCTCCCTGAGGTCTCTGAAGATAAGGGAACAGTTGAATATTTTTTTTTCTTTTGGAAGCAAATTTATTGCATTTGTGACGATTATTCCTTGTGTCTTCATGTCTTCTTTTCTTCTTTTTTTTTTCTTTACCAAGCACACATTGTGAAAATGCTGGGTTGCTGAAAGGAAAGTCAAGATTCATTTTTTTGGAATTTTCCAATAAGCCTGTCAAGACAGAGTGATAAAGAGAAAAGTAAGAAATGTAACAAATTTAAGCTTTTTGTTCACATTTAACTTAATTTATGAGTTAATTGAACTCTGACAAGAAGTACACTAGCTAATATTATTGAGGGGAAATGTGACTTCTTTTAATAAATAAGACAGTTATGAGTGTTTTTTTTTTATATTTCAGTTCACATTAAGTTACCTAATTCTGGGCTGCTACATTACTATTAACGTTACATCTAGCTAGTTAAAAATGACCTCGCATTTTCTTGGTCATATGAGACTAGCAGTGAGGCTAGCAGACTGGCTAGCAGTGGAGTCAAGTAAAATTCCAGGTCAATTTTTGATATTCGTCACTCAGTATTTCAAAATATACACAGATATGGCATTGAGTTATCATGTTTTACTCTTAAGGCTGCTTGGAGTTTTTTTGTTTGTTTGTTTGTTTTTTTGTTTTTTAAGTGAAAAAAACAAGTGCTGCCAGAAAAAGTGCTGCCTGGGGCTTCTTTTGTGCTACTATGAAAAAAAGGCTGTTAATGTGATAAGCACACTGTAACCATAACAACTTTGGTGGCTAGAGCCCAATAATGTAATAATTTCCATCTAAGATTTGGGTTAAAAAAAATAAAATAAAATCAAGCTTGTATGCTGAGTCCTTACCCAACCTCGCTGGGTTAAAACAACACAAGCTGGGTTAGTCCATAGTGGACTCAGTGCAAAGTTTATGAACTTAACCCAGATTGGGTTTTTAACCCGGCAATTTTTAGAATGTAGGCACCTGAAAGAAGTAAATGGTGATTTCTTTAC
This sequence comes from Pangasianodon gigas, assembly GCA_022758105.1. Classification (NCBI taxonomy): domain Eukaryota; kingdom Metazoa; phylum Chordata; class Actinopteri; order Siluriformes; family Pangasiidae; genus Pangasianodon; species Pangasianodon gigas. The sequence goes on along the minus strand of CM040460.1, from coordinate 6,772,895 downwards.
TGTCCTGCAGCTACTGTTTGTGCATTTGTTGTCAATAAACCTCAGCCTCTCTGCTTCTGTGGATAAGAATGTGTCTAGGCTAGCCATTTGTCCAGTGAGAATCAGGTTAGACCACTGTGTAAAGGAAGTGAATCATGCTTGAAGGCAGGTCTTCCATTAAATGCCATTCAATAAACACTATAGCTACCTTCTGAGTGGCACTAAGAGGAGTGCCACTTGTGGACATTTGTGAAGTGGTGGCATGGCATTCACCATCAACCATTTGTTAGATTGTACTGAATGTTGCTTTGTAACAACCCATGTGCTCTGTGCTGAGTTCAAGTGATCTTCAACCTCAGTACAATACAGCATTAAGACTCTGAGCGATTCCCATTGTTACATGCCAGAGAAGCATATTTTCTCTTCAACCTTACTTGCTCATAGGTGGCGATTCAACCAGTGGTTGTGTCGCTGGCCTGGTCCACCAATCGGAAGTGCTGTTTTCAGAAGAAAGGTCGGTGTTCGTGGATAAAAGTGCCCTCTTGGAAGTGTGTGGTGGTGGCTGCTCTGCGTGTTTGAGGCTGCTTTGTTTCCAGAAGTTTGTTTGGCTAACTTGTGTAAATGTCAAAGCCTAAGTAGTGTGTTTTAGCCTCACTTTGCTGCTGGCACGTTTTCCTCTTTTTCACCAGCTCTCTTGCTCTCACCCTCCAACGTGATGTGTGGACAGGTACTTTGGGTGTGCCTTTACATTTCTCCTCAGTAGTATGACTCTGTATAGACACACCAGGTCAGGGGTGAGTGCCACCCACTGTAATTTTGGTTAGGTTAGGCCTGGTTAGGCAAGGTAGGTATTATTTTCTTTTCATTTCATTGGCACTGTCTGTAGTCCACCTTTACAGCTTGGCTGGTTCTAACGGCATTTCAGGTTAGCTGTACCCTAAGTGCAAGTACTATTAACTTACTTAACTTTTTCTATTTAGACTTTACTCCTCCACTTACTTCACTCAGTTGGCCTACTGTTACCCATTTATAATATCAACACTGCTTCCTTTGTACTAAATGATTTTAATTGTCTGGCAAGAAGCACCACCAGGACATGGTACAAACCCTTGTGATGAATTTGATACACTCTGCCAGGGAAACCACCCTGGCAAATTAGAAACCAAGGATGGTTCTGTATGTAACTGTGGCTGTCTACAACTGAGTAGAGGACCTCCAAGACCACCTGGGTCACTTGGGTTAATGGGAATGACCAGAGGAAGAGTGTGACTTTGCACTGTTAATCAGCTACACGTGAGGTCACAGTCACTGTGACAAGGTGACGACTTTACAATTAGTACTCAGCAAGGAAATGAGCAAACAGGAAAACTCCACTAGTTCTGAAGGAATCCACCCTGGAGGGTAGTTGTGGAACCACAGTTACATATAGTGGGGTCCAAAAGTCTGAGACCACATTGAAAATCTGTTTATTTTATTTTATTTTATTTTAAATTGGAAATACCAGAAGGTTTTTAGAATTTTGAAATATTTAAAACAAAGACAGTATACATTCAATATCTTGAATATTTACTATTCAGGATTCTGGACTATTTCTAGGACCCTAATTAAATGTAAGCAAATTTGTGATACTGACTATGTTAACAGCTTTGTACAAAAGGTCAGATGTTCCTCATGCCTAATCTCCTCTATTGAAGCATGTGTTCAGGCGACACTCTGATAGATTTGATCTAAAATCAATCATCAATCGAGTTTTATGTAGAGTCCAGGCCAGCTCAAGTTCACACTATTGTACCAAATATTAGGAAAATCTGAAATTCATGTAACTATTTCTAAAATTCTACATTTCACTCAAGTTATTGCTGATAATATTACTTGAAATGAAAACCTTTGTGTTAAATTGAAAAAGAATGGCCAACAGAAGCATTTTCACTAATGGTCTCAGACTTTTGGACACCACTGTACGTAACCTACCATTTTGTTATCGAGCATAATGAAGAACATAGGACAACCTGGATACCTGGATATTGAAAGATTTCTTGAGCACAGCAAGTAAGATGAGCCATTAATCAGACAATATCAAAACAAGCTGCGATCTAATGAAATGCAACGGATGCCCCTATTTGTCATGACTCTGTCTCCGGCAGTGAGTCCCAAATGCTGATTCCCCTGATTACTAACACCTGCGGCTTGTTTCACGGCTTGTTTTGGGACGGTATCTTTGGCCAACTCTTACTTTCTCAATTTGTAGAGCCTTGTATCTTTTGTGCGTCATCATTGTCTTGTTATTGACTTGCATTCAATACTATGTTCACTCTTGTTTGTTCTCTGTCTTCCTGTTATGCCATTAACTTAGCCTTGTACTTAGCCAATAGAAACTTATGCCATTTAGCCCTTAGCATATTGTTCTACCATGTGGCAGCCATCTTGCATACACATTGTCAAACGCAAGTTTAATCCAGGCTTTACATGTGTTTAATTTCATCTCTGTGTTCATCCCTGGTTTAGGCTGGTTCTAGGCTGATTTAGGCTGATTTTATTTTTTTATCTAACAATCTATTAGGCAACTTTATAACTTTATTATGATCAAAGCTAATAGTTCTGACCTGTTATTATTATTTACTACTACTACTACTACTACTACTGCTACTACTCTTATTATTATTATTATTATTATTAAGTCAATTAATTAATTGAGTGATTGATTAACTAACACTTAACTACATTTTAAGACCTCCTAAACTTTCACTGTTAAGCCAGTATAGGCCTCAGATCTGACCATGTCATGCACAAGCCACGTCAGTTTGAGACATTATGTTTCTTTTATAAACCAAAATCCCTTCAGGGGCCGTGTTAAGTCTATAGATAGAGCATTTTTGGTGTTTAAAACTAATTTAAAGTGCTTATGTTAGCCTAAAGCTTGAGAGTGACGAGAGATTTCCTTTCAGCACAGTATTGGTATCGATTGGCTCCAAGAGTGGGGAAAGCATAGTGTAAAACTAGAGTAATGAAATTAGTGTAAAGCAATCCTTGTATTATTGGAGAGATGGGAGTAGGCAATGACTATGTTTAGACGTGACAGAGCACTAAAAATTTGGGTGACAGAAAGAGCAGAATACGAACAATATGAACTTGATGAAATATCTTCATCAAGACAGCAACATCTGTATCTTTTAGATGGCTTGTTACACACCTACAAGACAATGAAAACAGCTGTGAGCTATCAAGTAGTTCTAGGAAAAAGGGAATGTGATGAGGCTTTTGACAAGCTAGCCTCAATAGAAGATAACTGGAAATCTAAAAATAGATGATTGTGCCCCAATCAATTATTCTTATGAAAAAACAATTCGAATGGGGCAAAGCCATGTTTGACTTTATATAATAACTACAGTATTACAAATACAACTACAAATGCTTATCATATCTTACAAACATGTCCACTAGCAGCACAAGGTGGAATTTACAATCAGGATTCATCAAGAAAGATGTAAAACTGATTTTCTCAGTCATTTGGAATGTGGTAAAAGTAAAATACTTTTTTTTTCTGGAATAAGAAATATTTCATCATTTCTGTTTATATTTATGAATAACATCTGCTAATATTTTTCTGTTTTGAAAAGGAAAGCACTGCAATGCATTCTCTCATTTAAATTAAAGTCTACATTAATCTTAATGTAATGAAAGAATAAAGATTTCTCTGGCCTCCAAGGAGTTATATAACAAAGTTGATTCAGGCTAATTTAAGTTATGTGGTGACCCTTAATTTGACAATGGGAATTTCCCAAAGGAAAGTTTTTGGACAGACGGTGACAAGGACTTGGAATAAAGCTGGCTTTGGACTAAATGCACAGAAAATTGATTAAAAAAAAACTATTAATTAAACTACCAAAATAGTCCCTGATCCCTGTACCTTTTTTTTTTTTTTTTTGGAAACTTTATTGAGCTGTACATTTGGTTCTGCAAGCTTTGCTTTTTAATTCAGGATTTTTCACTGTTCACTGTGGGTATAATAGTATAATGCATGGATATCCCAGTATATATATACATTAAAACTGGCTATTGGGTCTCATCAAGGCATGGACTCTACAAGACCTCTGAAGATGTGCTGTGGTATCTGGCACCAAGACTTTAGCAGCAGATCACACACACCTGGCTGTCCACATGATGTAAAAGAAAATGTGATTCATCAGACGAGGCCACCTTCTTCCATTGCTCCATGTTCCAGTTCTGATGCTCACATGTCCAATGTAGTCACTTTCAGGGGTGGACAGGGGTCAGCATGGGCACTCTGACTGGTCTGCATCTATGCAGCCCCATACACAGCAAGCTGCAATGCACTGTGTGTTCTGACACCTTTCTGTCATAGACAGCACTAACTTTTTCAGCAGTTTGTGCTACAGTAGCTCTTCTGTGGGATCGGACCAGATGGACTAGCCTTCACTCCCCATGCGGATCAGGGAGCCTTGGGAGCCCATGACCCTAATGCCGGTTCACCGCTTGTCCTTCCTTGGACCATTTTTGGTAGGCACTAACCACTGCACACTGGGAACACCCCACAAGACCTGCCTTTTTTTTTTTTTTTTTCCACACTAACAACTAATTCTGCCTTCTCTCCACTAGGATATCATCTCCTGTTCATATATACACTACATATTACACTGTAATTTTTTTTTGGAAAATAACTGAAAAATGATACAATACCAGCCAAGCTTCTGTTGCTGAGAGGTGCTGAGAAATATTTATGCGAGACTCAATTACAGTCAATTAAATCAATACACTAATCAACAAATTGCCAAATTAATCACAATCAAATCATTACAAGCGAAGAATGTTTTAAAATTTCAATTCATCAGACATTTACTAGAGCCTGAATAAAAAAAGAAAGCTCTTCAGAGCACTTCATCTTTACAAAATTTTCCATAAATGTACATTCAAACATCTACAAACTACATAACAAAACCTGAAATGTGTGGTTATATGAGGACAGAAGTCTGTGTGTGTCTGTGTGTCAGTGTGTCTTTTATTTCGGGAAATTCAAGACTCATTATCAATGTCCATAACATAGGTCAGTTAACAGGCAGGCACCATCAAACAAGGCATATGAGAAAAATGGGTCTAAGCCAGAAACACAAAACATGAAAATTAAGAAAACAAGGTCTGGACTTAACTACACTGATGCACAATAAGACTTCACAGTGGAAGACAGAAAAAGCAGAGTTTGTATTGACAAACTAATCAAGATCTAAACAGAGAATATGTGGACACATGGAAAATGGGGAAACAAGCCAATGACAGGACAGGGGCGGGGACAACACCCTTTTTTTGGCACATGTCAAAACAAAACATGAATGCAGTGCACATCTCACATGGAGCTGTGCTGCGAGGAAGAATTTGTGACAAAACCAGATTAATGTATTCTTATAAAAAGAGATCAAATCTCGAGCTCTTAAGGGTTCTTTGATTGTCCCTCTAGGAAATGAAGATGAATGTTTCCAAACTAAAACCCTTTTAGGTAGCTAAGAGCCCTATTTTCCACATTTTGTTATATTACAACCTGCAATGGACTTAATTAGGATTCATTCACTTCATTCATCTTCAGTAAGCGCTTTCTCTTAGTCAGGGTGTTGGTGGATCCAGAACCGATCCCAGGAACACTGCATGGGACACCAGTCTGTTGCAGGGCACCATGTACACACATATTCACACACATAAATTCACACCTAGGGGCTATTTAGAGTATCCAATTCCCCTTCTGACATGAGGGAAAAATGAAGAGCTCAGAGGAAACCCACACAGACATGCGGAGAATGTGCACCAAACCTCCACACAGAGAAAATGCACAGGATCACACCAAGCATGGACTCCAACAGAGGACCTGGAGCTGGGAGGCAGCAAGGCCACCCGCTGTATCACTCTGCTAATAATTGGGAATATATGTCCTAAATCTATACAAAATAGCAATTAATATTGAATGGGAGTCAATACATTTGCGAGAGAAGAGAAGTCAAAAATCAATCAAGTTTGCAAAATTATTTACAAATCAAGTATTCATCCCTGGTCCCTGGTCAGTTCTTGTGCAACCAGATGTCACCAGAAGTCACAGGATGGAGTGCAATTAAAAGTGTCATATGATCTCAATAAAAATATATGTTTCTGGAAGACACCAAAGTTTGTTAGAGAACATACACTATATTACCAAAAGTATTCGGTCACCCATCCAAATGATCAGAATCAGGTGTCCTAATCACTTGGCCTGGCCACAGGTGTATAAAATCAAGCACTTAGGCATGCAGACTGTTTTTACAAACATTTGTGAAAGAATGGGCCGCTCTCAGTGAATTCCAGCGTGGAACTGTCATATGATGCCACCTGTGCAACAAATCCAGTCGTGAAATTTCCTCACTCCTAAATATTCCACAGTCAACTGTCAGCTTTATCATAACAAAATGGAAGAGTTTGGGAACAACAGCAACTCAGCCACGAAGTGGTAGGCCACGTAAACTGACGGAGAGGGGTCAGCGGATGCTGAAGCGCATAGTGCAAAGAGGTCGTCGACTTTC
>CM040460.1:6734059-6766259 GCA_022758105.1 Pangasianodon gigas | reverse complement strand
TTTTTTTTTATTTTTATTTTTTAAATGGCAAAACCACAACTCTGCTGAGTCGGCTGTAGACTAAAAAACAAACCATTCAGTTTAAAAGTTCTTGTCATGAGCTGGAATTTCTCTCAGACCCTTGGTTCCTAATTATCATTCCATAAACGGCAGCTTTCTTGTCCATTGCCAATTTAAATTCTTAAAAGTAAGAGAAGCAGCATGGCTTTCTTTAAAGTGAAAACTAAAAGACACTAGTTAATTCCAGTTAATTGACAACACTGCAAGATTAGCAATTCCTTTACATTAAAGAATTGAACCACACAGTAATTAATTAGAGTATGCATATATAACAGCAAAGGAACGTGTATTTATTGGTTCAGGCTGTAAAAGGATTCCAGTTCCTGCTGAAGTGAGCAATATTTCTGTTATTGTTTGACTCAAGCCCCAGGGACTGGATGTGGTATTGGTGTTCACACCTCGCATTTTCAAGACAATAATATTATAACAACTGAATATTTTTCTCATCCAATTTTAGATTCTTCATTATATGAAACATGTGTCACTATGTGAATAAACAGTTTAAAAAAAGACTGAAGGGCATGCAGTATTGAGTGCTAGGATTATGGGTGTTGAATTTGATGAAGTTAAAACACTTTATAAAATTGAAAATAATGTGGGGCAGCACAGTCTGCCAGTTCCTTCCTGAGCTCTGGTTATCGTCTGTGTGAAGCTTCTCATGTTCTCTCCATGTCTGTATGGGTTTTCTCTGGGTTCTCTGGTTTCTTCCCACTTCTCAAACACATAATAGTAGTATGAATGTGTGTGCATGGTGCGCTGTGATTGACAAGGATGCATTCCTGCCCAGTGTTCCTATAATATCCAATCAGCCAATCATGTGGAAGCAGCCCAATGCATAAAATCATGCAGATACAGATCAAGAGCTTCAGTTAATATTCACATCAGACATCAGAATAGGGAAAAGTGTGATCTTAGTGACTTTGACTGTAGTATGGATGTTGGTGCCAGATGGGCTGGTTTTCATTTTTTGCTATTTCAGAAACTGCTAATTTTCCTGAGATATTCATGCACAACAGTCTGGAGAAGGTGTAAAAACAACATCAACATCAACAGCAAAAAAAAAAACATCCAGCAAGTGACAGTTCTGTGGGTGGAAACAGCTTATTGATGAGAGAGGGCAAAGGAAAATTGCCAGACTGGTTAGAGCGGACAGAACGCCTATGACAACTCAAATAACCACTCTTTACAACCATGGTGAGCAGAAAAGCATCTCAGAACACACAACACATCGAAACTTGAGGCGGACAGGCTACAACAGCAGAAGACCACTCCTGTCAGTCAAGAACAGGAATCTGACGCTACAGTGGGCACAGACTCACTGAAGCTAGACAGTTGAAGTTTGGCAAAAAGATGAGACGTTTTTCTAATCTTCAAGTGTCCATTTCAGTGGCAGCTGAAGATTACCCACATACAGTTGCCCATTACTTTCGATTTCAAGGGACATAAAGGGGACCATGCGGAGTAAAGATTGTGATTCATATATGATTCACTCATATATGATTCACACAATATAGAAATAAATCCAACTTTCTGCACTTGCTTGTCACTGTTCCATTTTATATCCACAATGCTGGACTCCAATATACTTTCCAATTACTTCAGTGTAGCCTGAATTTATTTACGGCATTAACATATGCTGACTGTGCTTTCCGTACTATTTGTTCCAGCAGACAGTTAGAGAATAACTAATGTGAGACTTTACAGTAGCCTTTCATGAATATGTGCTTTACATAAATTGTAATAGCTATGTCTTCTCTTTTTTTTTTACCTACTGCAAAGGCTCCACTTGATCATGTTTCAAAGAAATGGATAAATATTGTGGATTCGTCTCTCTCTCTCTCTCTCTCTCTCTCTCTCTCTCTTAGCAAAGTACACAGAGTTCTTCTTATTTCTTCTTTCTCACACTGAAGAGTCTTCATATCTCTAGATATTTTTTTTTTCATTCTGCATTTTCAGTGTATATTCATGGATTCCACCCATGATCCCTCAAGCAATATGGAATCATTTCCAGTATCTCCAAGGAGAAGAATAATTCATCAGCATGCTCTTATTTCTAATTATTATCTGTATTGAGAATGTCCAAGCATGTAAGCGAACCAGGGATGAAGCTCTTCTCCATTACAGACAAACATACAAACAGATAGTGGCAGATTTCTGCTTTTTTTTTACACTGCTGTGTGCCTGCAAGCAGCACATTTAGTGGTTGGAGCTGTAAGCTAGTCTTGGTATGGGGAGATTGTATTATGATATATTGGCAGAGCAGTCTGAGCTCAGCTACAGCCCAGATGCATGCTGAGTCTCTCTGCAACCTGCCCGAGTGTCAGGCTGCTGCCTTGATTTAATAAAAGGGAAAAGAGACACAGTCCCTTGGGCCCACAAACTGAATGATATACTGGGAAAAATGCTGATAAGAATGGCATCTGATGGGATAGCTCCCTTTTATGGAGCAGGAGTGGGAGTTAAGAGGCTAAGATTATATTTACTGGCTGAGAGCTAGATGCAGAGAAACAGAAATTGCAGTTGAGAACTGACTGATGGATTGGTACACTTAGCTTATGATAAAGAAATAAGACAGGGGTGTGTAACTCACTTCCTGGCAGGTTAAAGGTTGGTACAGGTTAGTGACTCCTTTACTATCCTATACAATCTGATGGGAAACCGCCAAACAGTGCTGGACTCTGAACATCCAGGACTGCCTCTTACAGAAAAATCACAAGTGAATAATCACATCACGTTGGTTTTACAAACTTCAGGTACAACTTTGTACAACTTTCACAGATTTTTTACATGTAGTGAACAGAACCACAGAACCTGTTAAACTATCAATGCTGCTGAGCCTGAATTCTAGAAAACAGCCAAAAATTATGAAAAATCTGGTTTCGACCAAATTTGCTTGTTTCTGCCTAACATATTTTGACACCTCTACTTTAAGGAATCATCAATATGTTGTCGTTGTTCTTCTTCTTTCGGCTGCTCCCATTAGGGGCTGCCACAGTGGATCATTGGTCCACATATTTGATTTGGCACAGGTTTTTTTTTTTGGCCAAATGCCCTTCCTGATGCAACCCTCCCCACTTTTATTCAGACTTGGGACCTGCACTGGGAGTGCACTGTCTTGTGGTTCCCTGGCCAGGAATTGAACCCGTGCCACGGTGGTGAGAGTGCCAAGACCTGACCACTAGTCCTCCAGGGTCAATCATCAATATATTTCACCAAAATGATCTAGAACTGTTTTTATTTCCTTTCTTCAAAAGCAATAAAGAACCAGATTAACTGGCTTTTAAGAAGTCTTTCTTTGTCACATATACATTACAGCACAATGAAATTCTTTTCTTTGCATATTTTAGCTTGTTTGGAAGCTGGGGTCAGACAGCACCTCTGGAGCAGATAGGGTTAAGGGCCTTGCTCAAGGGCCCAACAGTGGAAGTTTGGCAGAGCCTTAACCATTGAACCACTGCCCTTTAACAAAGTCTACTTAAAGATGCCTTAGTCAAATAGACATAAACCATAATCAGACTGTGCACACGTGCCATAGATTACATTGTAGAAATGGTAGTGGACAAAGTTGTAATGTTTGATTGCTGAAGGCAAATTTAGCCAACAGTACAAAACTCTGAATTAATCAGTGATTATTTCCCCACTGATGTAAGAGCGAACACTGATCAGTTGAGTCAAGAGCGATGATGAGGCTCCTGCTTGTCAAAATGCTGTGACTGAAATTTGAAAGTGATGAGAGAGGGACTGATGTGCATGATGCTTATGATAAAAAGTGATTAGTCATTTTCCACTGTAAATGCATAATCTTTGATAATGTGCTGCTAATGTTGTTGTGCCGTAAACAGATTAGGAATACAGTTAGGTAGGTGTGATGTTTGCTTGTTATAGTCTGTCATGTCAGAGTAATATTAAATCAGGTCAAGATCATTCCAACTGAGATAATATAGATACACCAGAGAAAACACAGTAATAATTTTTCCCCATTTTATCCTCAATTCCCAGCCACCAGCCAGCTCTCCCCTATACAACAGCTGCCAACTAGAGAGGATGAAGGTTAACCCTACGTTCACACTAGTGCATGACAAGTCACTCGTGTTGCTTGTTGTTTGTCTCTTGTAGATGTGGAGCGAGCGCTACCGTTGTCGCTTGTGGGCATGTACCATCCATCCAGTGTGTTTAGCTTCACTGAGAAAGAGTAGTGGCCAAAATGCATACTACAGCGCACAATTTACCATAATATACAATTTATTTGTCTTCAAATTGTCTTTAATGAATTCTAAATCTTCTAAATGAATTCTAATATTTTAATAAAGTGAAAAAAGTGTGAAAGTTTGTTGTTTGGTGTATGTTACATGCTTTGTATTAGCTTTGTTAGCAGTGCAAGCTAAGTCTACTAGCTACATACACTCACCAGGGCACCACCATATACCTATACTCTATACAGTATCTATTTATATCTTCTTTTAATTAGTAAAACATAAATGAAATAATGAATAAGTCAGTATGAAAGTTGGTTTGTTTGAGTTACATGTTACAGATTAGCAGCGAAGCTAACTGTACTAGTTACAAACACTTTCAAGAGACACCAAAGATCTCTGCTATGTTCTTCCAAGCTTTATTTTTCTTTGTTCTGTCTCTTTACACATTTAATAAGAGGTCAGATATGACAGGATGAGATAAAAACACAGTTATAAGCATTTTGTTCCATTTTTGAGTCAAACAGTAGGAACTACTTTTTGGTACGAACTGAAGTTGTGAGAGGGAGAATGAAAAAATGTTGTATCATGTGCACCATACAATTGGTCTTAAGAATCATTCGAGCCCATTGTTTGGATTTGTCTCTTTAGGGCATCATATCTAATTTGCATAAAGTTTAGAAAATCTCAACGTGCATGTCACTTGTCACACTGTCGCTTGCTGGTGTTGCTGAAATCGTGGCTCTGTGTCGCATTTGTATATAGAAAATGAATGGTCATCTGTCGCTTTTTTGCTTGCTAGAGTAAACGCAACTAGACACATGCTCCCTCCAAGACACGTGAAGCCAGCCAACTACGTTTTTTTTTTTTTTTAAACTGCTGCTCATACAGGGCGGTGTAACATGCTTGGAGGAAAGTGCTATCTGCCCTTTTCCACATACATGAAATCACAGATGCCTACGATTGGCTAGAGTCACTGTGATTGACAGGAGAGAGTTCGCCATCTCTCCCACCCAGAGAACACAGACAATTTTGCTTTCTTGGCTTCCATCCATGAATGGCTGCGGCATTGTGATTCAACCTTGTGATCTCTATTATTTTTATGTTTTATTTATTACATATTAATTTAGAAGCAAAAATTCATAAAATCACTAAATGGCAGTTTCTATAGCAATCAGTGCATTGCTGTCTTTCAGTGAAGTCAGAATGGAAAGCTTAAATGCCTTTACATGTGATTGAGATATGTGCAAAAGATTTTCACTTCAAGAAAACAATGAGTTTTCAGAACATCGTACAGTACAAAATGTCAAAATCTCATCATGTAAAGACTTTTCCTGGGCTGACAAACAAATATTGTCTCCAAATAATCCTCAGCTAATTAGACAACATAATGTAATTTTAAATAATTGTATAATTGGTTGCAAATCTTTTGGCAGTCAGTGGGTATCTGAAGTCTATGACTATACACATCATTATTCTGATAGCCTGTAATGCAGCCATTTTTAGTCTATTATTGTTCCAGGCCTTGAGTTTCTGAAATGCTGCTTAGTAATGTTGAAGTTTGATGATTGATGTGTTCAGTCAAGACTATTCTACTTTTTGGCACTTGAAAAATTCACATCATTATTAAGCCAAGTGACATTCCCATATCAGCATTCTTCACAGATGAGTTAGAGTGTTTTGTATAACAAATAGGTTTTTTTTTTTCCCCTCAGTTCTTCTTCATCTTATTTGTCTATAAGACTGCATTCATAAAGGAATTTACAAACTTTTGATATGGCAAGGCAAAATCCATATGCTCATGCTGAAGTGGTCAAAGTCAACAGGGGAGCATGGACATTGCAAAAACTAACAAACTAACAGGCCGAAGCTAAAAAGTTAGCCAGCTAGCACATAGTCACTGAGTATTTTCTGTGTATTAAACCCATGTAGAGTAGTGAAAAAAAAAAAAAAAAAAAGAAGAAGCCTCTAGGAATATCGAACATTTTTTGATAACTGTGTTGGCAAACTATTAAAATGAACTTTCAATACAACTGAAATTATGTCATAATTAAATTTAGCCTCATTTGTAAAAAAAAAAAAAAAGTCCATTATTTCTGCCTTATCGAGAAAGATCAACATCCAAATTTGTAAATTCAGAGCTGTTAGAAAATGCTTCACTAATACAAGAAGGATTAGTCATTCATGTGGAAAAGTAACTTTTATTACTTACCTTAAACTGTTAGAAGATGATTTTTGTTTTGCCATTTTACCTGAAAACATCGTTCAGTCTCTGTAAATACGCTGGTCGTATGTATGACTGATGCTACGGAGTTTGTTAATGAATAAATCAGAAGTAAAATATCTTGTAAATAATCATTATTTACCATTAACTACAAGTTGACTTTCTGCCTAGCCAATTTGTGTTAGCTAATGAAATCAATGCTAGTCTAATCTGCTGTTAGCAAGGAATACAGACCAATTTAGTTAATGTTAGCAAATTAGTAAAACTTACATCAACATGCTTTTTCAAATAAAATGGGTTCCATGCCTTCTACGGAGGCAAAGGAGATATCTTTGCTAGCATATCAGAACATTTTCCTGCGGTAGGGCAAAGGGCACTCATCCTCAAGTTCCACACTGCATTCTGGTGGCTTATCCATATTCATACACACACAAATAGCTATAGCATTAACTACATTGTTTAGCATGACAAGATTACCACAGACTACAAATTGGAGTGGTTTTTAAAATATATATTTGTATAATATATACCTGACTGGATACTAAACTGATCCCATTAGTTTGATGCTTAAGGTACAGTCTTTGTCTTGATGAAAGAAGAAGCGACCTTCATGATGTGTAATGAATTTTTTGAAGGTCTATACAAAAATGTAAGGAGTAATAAGTAAGTTGGAAATGTAACTAAGTGTAAATGAAGTATTCAGTTTCAATAACGCTTGAGTAAAGTACTGTAAATACACCAAAGTAATATTGAAGTATATTAACAACGTACAACTACTCAGACATGTTCCACCCCTGGCGAAGCTCTCCAGTGCATTTCTTTATAGAGAACCACCTCCAGTAAAAACACATCTGTCTAAACAGAACAAGCTGCCACCGCCTCCTAGGACCATGTATAGCATCATATTTTTTTTCAGCCCTTCTTTTAAAAAGCAGCACTGAGCACAACATGGATAGAGGGCAAGGAATGCAGGTCCCCTGATCGATGATTAAGGCTACTTCTGACCCACTCAAGGCAGTGAAAAAGCTTCCCTGTACAAAGTGAACACACAGCAGTGGCTTGGCTAGAGAGACACTTCAGGCATAGCCCTGTTCCTTAAAACTCAACATCATACAATTCCACTGAGATCTTTCACCATTTCTTATCAAACTGCATTGTAAATGCAGAGCCCAAAAGATAGACTTTATCTCTCCATATACTATACAGTATATTGCACATACACTATGGTGCATGAGTTCATTACAGTTCTTGCTTTGATATATACTATATATGTTATAAGATACAAAGTGGGGTTACTGTTTCCAGTCTGAAGTTGATTATTTTCCAAAAACTACAAGTCCCTAAGTGTTTTATTCCTTTTATACCACAGAAATTTACCAATGATTAGAATTTTTCATTTATTAATATATTATGTGCTTTTTATCCATTTACAATTATATATTATGTTGTGGAACAGCTATGAGACAAGTTAGTTCCTGTTATCACTTAAGCTATAGCAGCTATAAACAGCTGCTACAAAAACAGAGCTTGCCATGTTAGGAAGAAACTGGAAAGTGCAAAGTTCTCTGTCCTCAAGACTTTCCCGTGGCGGAAAACTTACTGATTTGCTTACACTGGAGACTCCTTCCATAAAAGATAAATAAATATCTCCTTCAAGATGTCAATGTTTCTCTTGATTAAATAATGTTTTCTTAATCCAATTATTATTAAACTTAGGTGTAATGTCTACCAAGTGCCTGTGACAGAGTAATGTATTAGAACAAATGCATTAATATAAACCTGTGATTTGAATTACAACTTTCAGAGCTGCTGTTACAGAAAATTAATCACCACATTTTGACCAAACAAATTTGACAATTCAACACTGTGGTACAAAATATGAATATTACATAAGGTGAGCTATTTTCTTTGGCTGGTCATCATACACTTAAATGGTTTGGGACATTTGGTTTTTTGAACAGTTGGCTGCAATTTCATGCTCACTGTTCCACTATAATCTGCCTGGAGGACCTAAAGCGCCAAGACAAAGTGGTGAGCTCAGCAAAGACATGTCCAACATTTGGTTCAGTGAATATTCAATGTGAACATTCACATTGACTTGTCAGGAGGAGTGTGAGGTGGAAAAACGTTGTAGTTTATCAAATGGCACAAATACAAGATTTTTCTTTCTGGTTCTTTGTCAAATTTATCCTCTAGAATCATTTTACCAGACATTAGAGGTGTAATGCAATACCACTATTTGTATCTGTACCTGTTTAATGCCCCAAATATTTGTTTGATTTATAGTACATGAAGTGGGTGTGGCATAGTTATTTAATTTTTAATAGCGCTGTGTGCAGGTTGTTATTATTTTTGTTTGTACATGCCTGCAACATTTTCCAGCAAATTTATTTGGTTTCATTGGTGCAAAATACAAAGTAGATTAAACCACCATGATCCTGGATGTGCAGTTATGAAAAAAACACTGTAAATTCATCATTCATGTCCATGTTAATGAATGTAGTCATTCTTAGTCCCAGACTTGTTTGTATTTTTTGGCTTTTTTTCCCTTCTCTCCCTAATTCGGTCCCATTTTACCCCAAATCCCAGCCACCAGTTAGGTCTCCCCTATCATACAGCTACCAACCTGAAAATAGCATGAGCTTTCTCCAAGACAAATGAAGACAGCCAATTGCATCTTTTCAAAACTGCTGCTCATGCTGCATCACAGGATGGTGTAACAGACATGGAGAAACGTACTATCTACCCTCTTCTTCATACATGACCTCACAAATGCTCAGGATGTTTGATAGGGAGATTCTGATGTAAAACTAACATTTGTCTGGGTATACAAAATTTTCCAAAAATATTTTCTGAGATTTTTTTTTTTTTTCTTAAAAGATTAGTCATTATTTGGTTATCTGCCATACCTGATGCGGCCCATCATGGGCCTGATAACAAACTCATAAATGGAACCAGGACTGATAGAGCAGGGAGAGATCTACAGTATTTGTTTAATGACCCAAGATTTGTTGTTAAGATCATTAAAAGCTTAATATTTTGCCTTTTAATACATATATATATATATATATATATATATATATATATATATATATATATATATATATGCACACAGACAATGTATGCCTCCTACACATATCTGCATTTGTATATGTTTAGAGCACATTATCTGTTCATTCCGTATAATGTATTCATATTTGGTTACATCCCTACTAGACATATGAATAGATGAATAGGACTGACAGATAAATAGGACTGACAAGTGCATTGACATTGCAGCACAAACTGACAAATCAAAGTCTTGACAGAAGTGACAGTGACAACATGAAGGCAAACTTATTTGTGCTGTAAATATAAGTGGAAAACGTCACAGAATTTCAGTTTCTTATGTCTCTTATGTCTTTAAAAACGTTTTAGAGTGGATGCAGCATCAATGGATCAACCTGACATGCTGTCACACTGAGCAGCGATGAATAAGAAAAATGTTTTGTATCCCAAGCAAAGCCTTCATGTTTGAAACATGGCCTTCTTTAAACTGCCATTAAGTCATGTGTTCTTTGTTAATTGCCTGCTATTCATTATCTCTCAACTGGCCATCATACACTGTTTATCATGCAGCTATGCTCTGATTTGCAAGAGCCGCTGACATGAAACATGCCACGCAATTTCTCTTCTCAGAAGAGAGATGTGTATATTGTACCCTCATTTCAAAGCAACTAATAGTTGTTCAGCTTTGATTTATAGTGTATGAAGTGTGCAGCCATGAGTGGTGCATTTCACTCTCTCAGCAATCTTACTGAGAGAAATCAAATTGAATATCGGGATGGAACTGGAACCCCTTTCCATGGTGGCACTGGCAGTAACCCGCTACATCTCAATATTTCAAAGATTAAACAATTTTGTCTCTTTTTGGAAAAAAATAAAGAAAACATTAATTTCATTTAAATGCAAGCTGATAGCCTGAAGAACAAAACCGTGTCTGTATTGAATAAAATCACAGTAGCAGGCATTTCAGATAATGTACAGCTGTTCAGACAGAACACAGGTGTGTGTTGCTCCTGCAGACTTTCATCGAAATAGTTTAAAAGGTCAGGATGGATTACTTGGATGAGCTCTAATGCATGCCATTCCACTGTAGTTGTACGTTTTACGTTACATTTTTATACCACAGCACTGCTGAATTGTCGAATCTGATTGGTCAGAAGATGTTGAATAATTTTCTATAACAACAGTTCTGACAGTTTCAACTGTAATTTAAAGCACAATTATATTAATGTGCTCATTATAATATGTTATTGTTTCTGTAGTAATAACATAAGCCTTATTTAACAAAGACATATAATATTTCATATGGTGAAGCTTTCTGTAATGACATTAATTTAAGTTTTTAACATGGAAGGAGTCTCCAGTGTCAGCATTTTATGTCAATCAGCAAGTGTCTTCACAAAGGAGGATTTTGTGTGTTAAAGTTAATCAGTAGTTCCACAAAACTGAATGTAACTATAAACAGTTAAAAGTATGACATCCCATTCTTTAATAAATTAAAAATTGTCGCTGTTGACAAATTGTTATGGTAGAAGTTGAATAAAACACTTCAGCACATGCTGTTGTTGTTAATAATAATAATAATAAGAAGAAGAAGAAGAAGAAGAAGACCATGCCATTAATTATTTTCCTAAGAAAAACTGCTTTGTCCTGTTTTACCCCTAACATACAGGTTATCATGTGAATATCATTATTCTGTTTGTTTCATTGTAAATATGTTGCATTGATGAACGTTGTCTTGCTTTGTCACATTCTCCACATATTGACTGGCCCAAACTTTAAAACACAAAATCAATCAATGTCTTTTTTACTATTTACATGACTTCTAGTTCAAGATTATATGCAAAACCCTGGAAAAAGAATTAAAGAAAGGGAAATGATGCATGAGGATGATAGTACTCTGTAGGAACACATGGAAATCGCTAAATGCTTGGACATTAATAATGCATGAATTAGTTAATCACTCTCTCAGCTGCCTTTATGAACAGGGAGGCGAGATTGAAAGAGGGATCTGAGCCAAGATATGGCAACGTAGGCTCCATCTTAAAGAGGAACAGAGGAGTATGAGTGAAAGAGGGAGTGTCATTTGCACTGAGGAGATTAGAGCCTCCTTATTGGCATTATTGCCAATATGATGCTAGCATGATAACCAGCTATGAAGTGAAGCTATTCTGCCCTGAGGTAAGGATTAGTAACCATGTGATCATGTGTATGTGAAGGTAATTATGTCTCAGTTTACATAGTGCACTTCTGATTAGGGAAATTTACTCTAATGATCAATATGGACTCTTTACTTATCTGGTGGCAGCAACATGGAAAGATTATCATTCTATCTGGCCACTGAGCCCAGTTTGAAACCAGAGAGTTACCTGTAACCCAAACATTACATTTCTACAATATTTTTCTATCTCACAGCCATGCTAGGGGTGTAACACAATGACACTATCAGTATCGCTATCTGTTTAGTGCTCCAAATATCTGATTTGTATCCGGATTTGAACTGGAAGTGAGTGTTTTTTATTATTATATTTTATAAAATGTGAACTCCACCACTATTCCCCAAAAACACTGAAAAAAGTTATTTGTTTTTTATTCACAAAAATAAAACAACAAATTCCAATTTGCAAAACTTCACTTTATTCAGCTCCTGAATATCTATATCCTCAACCTCAGCTACATCACTCGAGTTCATAATTGGCTCTGTGGAACTTTCTAGCATGTCTTCAATCTAATGTGACTGAGGAAGCTAGCTACCTATCTTTCAAAACAACGTCTTTCCCCAAATCAGAGTACTGTTGTTTATAGTTGACAACAATACCCACCTTTCCATCAGTTCTGCTTTCGTTTTTAGGTTTGTTAAATTCCAGAACGATCAGAGAAGTTCATTGGACACACTATCAGAACGTACTATGAAGCTGGAACATAGTGCTGCTGTGAATTAAAATCCTTGGGGTCCTTTAAATAGCATTTTTTATAATGCCTGTATAATTTTCTGTGAAGATTTTCTTTTAATAATGATGGATTTTTCTTTTTATTATTTTTTTTTACTGCAAAAATGATGAAAACACGTGCAATGAACATACAAGTTGTTGTTGTTGTTTCGGCTGCTCACCTTAGGGGTCGCCACAGCGGATCACTGGTCCGCATATTTGATTTGACACAGTTTTTATGCCGAATGCCCTTCCTGATGCAACCCTCCCCAATTTTATCTGGGCTTGGGGCTGGCACTGGGAGTGCACTGTCTTGTGCAACCCCAGTGGCTGGGGTAGGTTCCCTGGCCAGGAATCGAACCCGGGCCATGGTGGTGAGAGCAATGAAGCCTAACTACTAGTCCTCCAGGGACCTAATGAACATACAAGTTAATAGTTTTTAATTTTTTTATTTTTTTTATTTATTTATTTTTGAGGCTGTGTTTAGGTTTACTAGAGCAAATCACTGATGTTAGGCAAGAAAGAAAGAAAGAAAGAAACAAACAAACAAACAAACAAAGAAACAAATGAATAGTGTGTCTCCTATTCGTCTCTGCATTTGTATCTGTTTAGAGCACATTATGTGTTCATGCCATACAATGTATTTATATTTGTTTACATCCTTAATCCTTAATCCTTGATCTAAAATTAAAGTCTACTGTACATGTCTTTTTCACTACATGTGCCATTATTAACAGGAAACAAAAAGCACTAGCACTGGGGCTAAACTGGAGAATCTAACAGACATTAGCTTGTTTAGCTAAATGAGGACACATTTCTTTAAGCAAAATGAATCTAAATTAAAATGACCTGCATAATCATGGATCTAGTTGTACATCTGGTATTATTTTAAGTAAAGAAAGTCAATGGGGAATCATAATGTACATCTCTCTTTTTTTTTTTTTTCCTGAGAGGATTTGCATGTTAATAAACACAGGAACAGCTTTCAGGACATTAAAGAGCAAGCCCAAGTTAGGAGTAGACAGCATAAGTGAATTCTCTTTGTGTGTGTGATTAAACGCGGCCGTAAAATGCTTTTTATAGGCTTCTATTGCATGACTCATGCCTAAGAGAGCATTAGTCACCCAGCTCTTCATTTCAGCCCATACACAGCCACTCTGCAACTAGTAAAATCATGATTATAAACTTTGCCATTCTAAGTGGTCATGGCATAAACTGTTTATGGTGGGGGATCTTAAATAGTACTGCATTGTTAAAAAAAAGAAAAAAAAAAAAAGAAGAACAGTTGAACTGGAACTCTCAACTGAAGTTGAAAAAAAGTATGAGAGATTGTGCTTGGAGGTCCTAGTTTTCAGGAGGATAATGGGCAATAACTTTTTGGGTCATTTCATGATGATAAATGAGCAACCTTGCACTGGAGCAATTAGTCTGAGCTCAGTTAAGGGTCTGGTCAACTGCGTGTGTGTGTTTGTGTGTGTGTGCATGTTGTATTTCTTCCAATGTATAGAGTTTAAAAAAAGTCTTAAAGCAAATTATTTTGGATTTTAATAGAAGCAAGAACAACAGGATTGTAGATTCATGCAGCCTATCAGAGACAGTCAGGTGACTTAGAAGGCACAGATGGGTGTAATGAACATGAAAGACGTCGATTATTCACTCAATCATTCTTTTTTCTTAATAGAAAGTACAGATTACAGAAAAAGGACAAACAACAGAATTGTAAATTTAGTGTTTTTTAGGTTTAAATGCAAGGGTTAGAGTTTACCTTGTTTGGTATTCGGAGGAAACATATTATGAACCCAGTTGGGTATTACAGATCTGAAACATTTAAAAGATGTTAGAAATTATGAATGTAGTTTCCTATCTGCTTTAAAATGTGTGTGTGTGTGTGTGTGTGTGTGTGTGTCATAGTTTGCCCCACATTAAACCAGAGAGACAGTCAAGCACAAGTGTCTTCATAATCATATCAAAACCATACTGACAAAGATTAATATACAGTATGCATATATGCAGTAACATAAGGAAACATATATGTTATATATCACCTTTGCATACTTAACCAGCATTCATGTCTTTTCTAAATGAAAGAATGAATGAATGGATGGAAACATGAGATCCTCTCTCTTTAAAGCTCTTATTACGGCAGTGATTTTAATGCATTGCTCACACATAATAGTTCATTGTCTAGTTATTGATAGCTTTTACATTTTAGCCTCCCACCTAAATTCATGACCAGCCATCACTGATTAGAACCCAGGCATGAAGTAGAAAGAAAGGACTTCAGCCTACAAGACAGTACAAACAAGAAGCATGGACAAAGGGACATGAAAAGCATACTGAGAGCTATACAAAAAAGCGAAAACTCTGTGGAGATGCGCTAAGCTTTGAGGGTGTCTAGGGACAGAACTTGTGTGGGGGGACGTATGGGAGTTTTGCAAAGAGCTGTGTACAGACACTAAAAATAAATAGAGCAGAGTCACACACACACATACACACACACACACAAAGACACACACGCATGCTCACACACACACACACACAAAGACACAGCTATCTAGAACAGGGGATTCAGATTCATCACAGCCACTACATTTCCCACATGACTCCTGCTCACAACCCTCCTCCATGATTGTTTACTCAGCCTCCATCCTCAGCTGTGAGGGACAGAGGGAGGAAATAAATGCTAGTGCACATATACCTCTGCTCTTATCAGAAGCAAACAATCCTACCTGGTCTACTCTGCGTTGTTTAAACCGTTTGGGACTCCTGAAATGTAGACAATTGTGGACTGCTAAGTATAGATCTGCTACACCTGCCTCTGACAGAGCATGATTTAGAGTGCTGGGATTGCAGTTTTGCTTACGTGTTAGAGAGGAACAGGAGAATTATTAGTACTCGCGTCACATGTGAAGGCCCGTACTGTATATCTCATTGCAAAGTTGTTGAATTCGCACAATTCTAATGGGCAAGCATTACATAATATAGACATTTAAATGGAGTCCATCTTACCTTTTCATTCATTCATTCATTCATTCATTCATTCATTCATTCAGAAAAGAGCATGCATACAGGTTACTTAGGCAAAGATGATGGTTGTGGTCATTCTGTTAATATAAATCAAGCATTGTTTGAAAGCCACAGTCTATCTGACTACATGCATCCCTTTATAGCCACAATTTACTCATCTTATAATGGTTACTTCCAGCATGATAATGTGCCATGTCATGAAGCACAAGACATCTCAAACTGGTTCCATGAGTTACCCAGTCACCAATAGAGCACCCTTGGGATGAGTTAGAACAGGAGATTCACAGCATGAATGTGTATCTGACAAATCTGCACCAATCATGTGATGCAATCATGTCAACATGGACCAGAATCTCAGAAGAGTGTTTCCAACACATTGTGGAATCCATGCCATAAAGTATTTACGCTGTTCTAAGAGCAAAGAGGGATGGTGAGTGTGTGCGTGTGTGCATAAAATCAAGTTAAGCAGCTGCATAAGCTGAGTCTGAATTCAGAGCCCTTTTTTTCTGCATAAATATTCACTTGACCTTTTGAACTTAAGTTGCAAATTCTGAATGTGGCCCTGAGAATGCAGGAAGGTGAGAGAGGATGGAGATGACTGGGAGGTGAAAGGAGAGATATGGAACAAGAGATGAGAGTTATAAAGAATGGGGAAATGGAAGAAAAACTATGTATTAGGATAATGTTTTGTTGTTTGCTACAAAAATAAAAAAGTAAAAAAAAAAAAAAAAAACCATTTTATTATTGGCTTTAGTAATGGAACTGTACATGGCACTGAGACTATCAGTTAGGATTGTGCATGAGTTATCAGTTGAATTAAGAACATGGCATTATGACATTTAGGTGCTATATTCATGAATAACAAATATTAAGTCAGTAGCAATTTGAATTACATTTTGGCAACAAAGATTTTGTACACTATAAGGCCAAAAGTTTGTGGACACCTGACCATCACACCCACATGTATGTGCATTTTGAACATCCTACTGTATTCCAGATTTAGTCCCTCCTTTGCTGTTATAATAATCTCCAATCTTCTGGGAAGGCTTTGCACAAGTTTTTCGAGCGTGGGTGTGAGGATTTGCTCATTCAGCCACAAGAGCATTAGTGAGGTCAGGCACTGATTTTGGTTGAGGAGGCCTGGGGCACAATTGGCTTTACAGTTCATCCCAAATGTGTTCAGTGGGGTTGAGGTCAGGGCTCTGTGCAGGAGACTCAAGTTTTTCACACCAAGCAAACAATGTCTTCAGGGGCATTGTAATGCTGGAACACATTTGGGCCCCATAGTTCCAAACTGTAAAGCTACAACCTACAAAAACATCCTATACAATTGTCTGCTTCCAACTTTGTGGCAACAGTTTGGGGAAGAACCACATATGGGTGTGATGGTCAGGTGTCCACATACTTTTGGGCATATAATGTATTTAAAACAGCACTCTGTCTAACATTATTATTCATATGTCAGCCAGTCATCAATTCTCATTTTTGCAATCAGAGTAGACATTTGAATGAGCTGAACTTCACCTGCACTTGGCAGACCAGAAAGCTCTTATGCATGTCATACCTGAAATATTTATTATGATCTTTTCATGATGTTAATTTTTTATGTTTTCTTAACCTCTTGAAAAGATGATGTTCAAAATTTGCTTGATAAAATAATATTTTCAAAGTGCCATTAAATTATGCAAAAAAATGTCATTAAGATTTCACCAGGCCTTGTATTTCTGTAATGTATACCTGTGCAATATTGATATAAACCCTTATGTTTAATAATGTTAAATCTAATGAAACAAGAATGCTGAATTGTTTCTGGACTGATCGTTGATGTAATCATATTCTACTTTGCTGGAATATGAATTTCTCATTCTATAAGTCTATACCTCATCTAAAATGTATGTGATGTGATTAAACAGATACCTCAATGAAAACATGGGCCAGTAAGACACAAGCACACGATGACACATGACCTGAGCTCTAATGGGTACACATTAATGTCACAGTGTAGAGATCTGTAGATAAAATTCTTTAACAAAATGGTTTTATCATAACCAATGAAGCATTGCTCAGCATCATTCAAAGAGACATTCGAGGAAATTTTGCAAAAAAAAAAAAAGTACTTTTCCTGCTAATAAGACTAAAATGGGTCTGTCACACAAAGTTAGAGTGTAGCTCTTGCCATTACCATGTTAAGAAATAAAGACACGCTCTAATCCAGGCAATGACAGTGACCTTTTAGTTAATGCATATCTGAGTTTACAACAGGCTTTCAATTAATGTCACGCCTCACTGTTATCAAAGACGACACAAACAACATGAGATCCTAGTTAAGGTATGTAATGATGACATTGAGTTAATTTAATTTCAAAATAATATGTAAGTGCAAGAGCGTTTGTTTTATAGTTTTACAGATTTGGTTTGTTGATTACTGGGTTTGACAAAGAAGCAGTGATCTTAATCATATAATAATTTTAAATTCCCAAAGCTACTGCCACTGTCAATGTTGAAAAGGTGAGTAAAGCTATTTATATAAACTCTCATTATCCAACACAAATGCTTTAGCAAACTGCCTTTCCTCTGTGAGCAGCATTTTCTTTTGTGCCTCTACTTTTATCTTTAAATTATCAAGCATCAGGTGTTATACCATATGTCTGGCTGCATGTGAGGAAACACTGCAGTTCTCAAGCTTCCGCAATGCATCATTTAATAGATTATCTTATACTTTAAACCATAAGACTGATGAAGTGCTTGTGGCTTGGAGCTTTTCTATTTCTATCCTTTGTCTATATTTGTTCTTAATCCTTTCTCATGCAAAAACTTCCAGCTGTATTCAGAGTCGCAACTTAAGTCCAAAAGTTACGTCAGTATTTCCGCAGGGAAAGTTACTTGTCTTCAGAATCAGGTTACGCACATGCTTAAGTTGATTTTCATGTTACTCACGAAATGTCTGCCAACCTCAAAGGAGGGAAGCTGGCAGACATTTCATGAGTAGAAGCATACTAGACGGGGTTTTTCAATAAGCTCTAGACCATCACAAGCACTTACCTTAAGCCTGGAAAAAATCAAGGAATAGAAAATGTGCACTAAAGAAGGACAGTGTTTATTTTGTTGTTGTCAAACGTAATGCGACATAATATAAAAGCAAGAGACAACTTGATACATGAAAAATAAAAATAAATACTAATATATGAACGAAACGATGGCAGGCATTGAAATAAATCTAATAGGATTCTAGTAAATTGACAATAAAGTGTATTGCTGCATGAATAGTCTTAATTGTAAATATAAAATGATTCACTGCAAATTTGTTTTAATTTAACCGTATGGCTTCCACTATCGTTATTTGGCAACTTATAAAATAGCACTTCACCCAGCACAATGTATATGTATGTATTATTTGCATTTTATTTTCTTTTTATAATGTGTACCAACAGTTAATTGTGCACAACGTAATGAATCCAAGAAACAATCAAAGACATAAAATCCTAATGTGTGTGTGGAGCGTAGGCTTTTTATGATGCTTTTAATTCTCTATTTTGAGCACTCTTGCTCATGTGATATTGCTTTAATACAACAATTCTATATTAATATAGAGTAATAGTAATATAGTAAGAGACATTTCGGACACAAAATGGCCAAATGTTCTGTTTATTTTTGCTCCGCTAGCAGACATAGATCCCAAAGAAGTTCACTCACTTTATAGCTTGACACCTAGCTGGCTAGCTAGCTCACATTGATTTGTACATTTCTGTTAAAGGTGCTACCATAAAATTGGCATCGCTTCCTTTTCAACTTCAACTGACAAGCTTTCATATTTTAAGCTAAAATTTATATTCCTGAAAAGTAGCATTGTCTTGTCCACCAATGATGTCACCAACACTACTGTAGTAACCGTTCCGAACTAGGAAGTGCAATTTTATGTGGCGAGCACAGATGAGTAGAGTGATGCATAGTCCCGGTGTGGTTATAGGAAATATAGGCACTCTTGGTATACCACTCATCCAAACAAATTAATGGACCGGAACTAACTGGTGTACAAACAATAAAAAAGTGGACTTTAAAGAGACTTATCTATTACTTAATCAAGAGTGTCATGTTTTTGTATTTAACATTGACCTCAAATGCTTTCCATAGATTTTCCAACATATAACATTTACCTTTACTCAGAGATATATTGAACGTTTACATTGATCTGCATGTATATTTGTACCTTTGGACGTATATTTGTATATTTTACAGAATTCACTGTTTGCATTTACTCAGATGTGTATTCATTCAGATGTTTACAATATATTTTTCACTCTGTTTATTTATATCTATTTATTACAAGTACACTGCTGTTACCTTCATAAAAAATCTGTTCTATATTGCACTGACTGCATGGACTGTAAACACTTGATAAGAGAGAAGAGAAACGGTATTTCGATTCCTCTGTATGTATGCACATACGGTGGCATTGACAAATAAAGAACCTTGAACCTTGAACCTTGAATAACGTACATTTCAGCATGACATATTGTGGTTACATCAAACTCTGAGACAGTGGCGCTGGACTTACTACTGCTCAAGTTAATATCATACAAGTCCTAGGTCAGAATCATACATAACTGAAACATGCCACTAGTTTCAACAATAATCCAGTTTGCACATGCAAATCCTGGTGCTTACTTCCATAGCTGTGTGTTATGATCTGCGTAACTCAACTTTGAACACAGCCCTTTAGGAATGAGTGTGTTGTATAAGACTGCTAGATTTATGTATATTATCAATCAGTGAAATACATCCAGTATGGCTTTTCAAGCTACATTACCTCAGTGACCTACACATTATCATATTTTAGGATGAAATACTTGGCAATATCCAAAGTGAAGAACATGCAGAAAGTCAACATAGTGTATATTTACTTATTGCTGCATTGAAATGTTGCTGATCATAATTTAAAATAGCAATCATAAACATTGACCTGTTTTCAAGTATGTCTGCATTTAACTGGCATGGACCCAGATTCTCAGCAGCACTGAAAGTTAATGCAATTTTTTTATATTCTGGAAAGTGTTCAAAGTCATACCTACTACAGAATGATAATCTTTGTGCTGCCAATTTCTCTTGGGACACAGTCTGGATTACTAAAGTGTAAATAAACCTACTATCCAAATCCCAATCATAAACAAGATCCAATTAAGATATAATCTGATTTTGACCCAGTTCTGCTTATCAAGCCATTCCAGATTAAATTAAATTGGAAATCAAACATCAGCTTGGGACGGTAGGAGTGCACATGTAATTACTTTTAAAATATCTGATATTTTCTTGAAAATTCACATACACAAGTACAGACCTACACTATATGGCCGAAAGTTTGTGGACACCTGACCGTCAAACCCATTTGTGCTTGTTGAACATCCCATTCCGGATTTAGTCCCTCTTTGCTTTTATAATAACCTCTACTCTTCTGGGAAGGCTTTCCACTAGACTTTGGAGTGTGGCTGTGGGGATTTGCCCATTTAGCCACAAGAGCATTAGTGAACTCAGCATTCCAGTTCATCCCAAAGGTGTTCAGTGGGGTTGAGGTCAAAGGTCTGAGAAGGCCACTCGAGTTCTTCCATTCCAACCTTGGGAAACCATGTCTTCTTGGAGCTCATTTTGTGCACAGGGGTTTGTGCCCTTCATTTTGTGCACAGGTTTGTGCCCCCTAGTTCCAGTGAAGGGAAAATGTAATGCTATAGAATACAAAGACATTCTACACATATAGGTGTGATGGTCAGGTGTCCACAAACTTTTTGTTATATTGCATATATATGTACTTACCAAGAGTATAATAGAATAATAATGTGGTGATCTGGGAAAACCATTCACATGATGAAATTCTGGCTTGTTATAGATTTTATAGCTCATACTTTTAAATTGTACCTTATACAGGATTGAGGCTTCCTTTAAAAAAAAGTGGGGCAAAAATTACTAAAAGTTAGCTTGTGTTTTACTTTTCATATTCTTACTGGGGTCTATCTTGAGTAGCACACAAGCTCTAACTTTGATTTTTTTTTTTTTTTTTCCACACACATGACCTGAGATCTTTTTACTATCATGCATGGTTTCAGTTGGTCATTACACCTGGGATGCTTAATAAAAAAAAAATCTTCCTCATACCTGGGAGAGCTTTGGAGAGCCATTGAGTTAATCAAGATGGATGAGCAGTGGAGGCTTTTTATTTGGCAGATATGGGAAGGATTACGAACACTCTGAGGCCATAATTCCCTCAGCATTATTACCTGCACAAGGAAAAAGATACATTTTGGGTTCACACCAGCTCCTATATAAAATAGTGCTAAATCGCCTGTATGAAGATGTGTTGCTACAGACTGGATCGACCTGGATCAATTCCAGCAAACTTTTGATGCATAAATATTTAA
The DNA here is from genome assembly GCA_022758105.1 of Pangasianodon gigas. Lineage (NCBI taxonomy): Eukaryota > Metazoa > Chordata > Actinopteri > Siluriformes > Pangasiidae > Pangasianodon > Pangasianodon gigas. The sequence continues at coordinate 6,744,373 of CM040460.1, read as the reverse complement.
GTAGAGAGTTGGTATGGCTCTTCTTGAACTCAGAGCTCCTACAGTCTGTTTTGAATGCAATGTATGTTATTGCATGAAAATGTGGTAAGAATAATCTGGAATATCTAGTGACATGTAACATTCTAGCAATTCTTTCCTGAAAAAAAAAAAATCAATATCAATTTTAACTAATATAACTTGCAATTACTTTTTGCATCTTCTTATCCTCTTAATGTGTCAAACTTTTCCACCTTGGAATCTGCCTTACAGCATGCTTTAAAGTAGCTTTAAATAGATAACACTTTTAGTTCTAGGAATACTGCATGACTTGGCTGCATAATAAATTTCCAATGAAAGCAGACGAGAAAGGAGAACAGATAAAGCACCAGAGAAGATACAATGTGCAAAGTCGACAAGGACAGCTATGGGAGAAATGATAAGTCATTGATCATATGCTGGTGGAGAGATGACTAAACAAACATTCTGCAAGAAGAATGGTTAACATCTGGCTTGGGCATGTTGCCTGGCAATGGAAGAAGATGGAAATCAGAATGAGAGGAGAAAAAGTGCACATGTGGTCATGACAATAGACTGGCCAAAGAAAGCCAGCAGCCAAAACATCATCAGGCAAACTCGATGTGATTTGTGTGAATCCTGACAAGTCAAACTAAAACTGTAACTCAGGTAGCGTATAACAGCAACTGAAAACATACTGATCAACATACTGTACATTCTGAAAATAAACTAAACGCATGAGTTGAATTTGTCAGTAAGGTAAATGATAACTTTTGTATAATAAGTCCCAATTTACTTATTTATTATTCAGACATCGTATATAGTCTATATTTGTCCTCAATGGGTGGAAACAGGCTTCCACAAATACAAGCAACACATCCCATACTAAAACTTTTTTTTTTTTTTTTTTGGTAAGTTTGTCATGGGTGTACTTTCAACTTTGCCTTAAATGCTTGCTGACAAAAGTCAACAACTACCTCCATAAGTCAGGTATTTCCATTCTTTCTGAAGTACATGAGATATGCTCTCTTTCACTGAGCAGTGCTATTTGGGTTAAGCAAACATTTGAATTATACTCCCTTGCCTCCTGGAAGGCATGGAGATTATATTATAACAGGATAGCTCCATCAAAACACAGATACAGTCATGTATTACTTGCAGGGCATGCATAGTATTGTTGAAATGTTTCAATGTATTTGCTTTTAATAACTCCTCTGCAGACCTTATCCTGTGTTCCCTCTGTCAGGGTTTTTTTTTTTTTTTTTTTTTTCAGAGAGCAGCTTGGGGTTCAACTGCTTGTTAAAGGGCATGTTTCTAAGTAAAAATGCACTATTTTCAAATTAGGTAATTTCTAGAAACCTGCAATGTCCGCTATACTTTAGCCACTCTAATCACATGCACTTCAAATTAGCGCCCATAATCAACATGTCGCTTCAGACAAACTGCTTGTACAGAGACTGAGCAGGAGTCCTGTGTGCTTTGGATCTGCTTTTACATGCAACAAAAGCTATTGTGTCATCTATTTGTGACTTTGCCCTGTGCATCTTGGGGTAAGAGTAAAGCAGCATGAGGCATTTGATATTTGGATGAAGCCATACATGACTACATATCAATTATTTTACTTTTACAATGTTTTTAACAATTATTTTAATATTTTCTGTAATACAAGTCTGCAATGTCCAAGCTTTTACAGTTTATACCCCAGCAATGTTGAACTGTCAACTCTAATTGGTCAGAAGGTGTTGATTAATTTTCTATAACAGAAGCTCTGATAGGAGTCCCAGCTACAATTCAAATCACAGGTTTATAGTAATGCGTTCATAGTAACACATTCACAGGGACTTGTATAGTGAATGCATGTGTGTGTATTATGTGTATATAATTTTTGCTTACATTTTATTTTATTTTTTTTGCATTTAATGTTTCCAACATCGGGATATATTCGGAACAAACAGATTTGTCCCGAATACGTCCCGATGTTGGAAAACAATAAATAAAAAAAAAAAATGCAAGCAAAAATAATATGCACAGCTGATAAAAAGCCAAGTTTCAATAGGTAGACAAAATATTGTCTATGGTATGTTCTTGCAAAGGACTTTTTATACTACAGGAAATTTTAATATCAAGTCAAATCAATGCGGTTTTTTTTTTCTTTCAAGAAATATGAAAGATAGCTCAGAAAAAGCTCTTAGAAATTGTGACATTTCCTTTTTTTTTTTTGGTAACTTAGAAGAATTGAAGATTAGAACAATAACATAATGGAGATTAAAAATGAACAATTCATGTATTATTATTGTTATTGTTATTATTGTTATTACGGATTTGGAAGTCAGATGCAAGTGCAAGTGATTTATTCACAAGTGAAACATAAACAAACAGAAACAATAGAAAAACTAGGAGTCTAACCATGAGCTATGGATATGAAACATAATATATGGGACCAAGGCAACACAGGACAAATGCTCGACAAAGGAACACACAAAACTTGACACACAAAACCCACAAAAAAGGACCTAAATACAATGCTCAGGCTGCTGGATAGTGTAGTCTGGTGCCGATCTCAGCACTAACATAGCAAATATTCAACATTGTTATATATTAAATATGAGACATTTCTGCAATGTGGATGTAACTAGCAGTCCTGTAGATAGATAGATAGATAGATAGATAGATAGATAGATAGATAGATAGATGGATAGATGGATGGATGGATGGATGATTTTGTCTAGAATGGAAACCATTCCAGTGCTACTCTGTCTAATCCTCCAACTCTTTCTTTCTTTCCTTCTTTCTTTCTACAGTGGAAATCTTTCCATTCTCTACAGAGTTTAATCTAACCCACAACTGTCACTATACTTCATGGATACTTTCCTAGACCATTGTTTTTCTCTGCAAATATTTCTTTTTTTCCAGTGATTTTTCTTTCCCCTTTCTTAGTAGAAAAGTGGGTCTTTCTCTTGAGATAGATAGTGCTGTCAAGATCAACAAACCGGAAGAATAGTTTGAAGCAGCCATCTCATTCTCCTCATCTCCTGTAGCGTTGTTCTTTAGCCCTTTAATTCCCAGCTTATGATACAGTTATTCATCTTAAATCATATTATTCAGTAACTACTTTGACTAATTAAAGTAACTATGGTAAAATTAATGGGAATGGTATGTGGTTACGAGAGTGAGGAATGTTTTTAAAACAATTTTTTAAAGATTTATAAAACCTTTAGAACTAAGCACATCCTCGATGATATTGAACTATCTTTGTAAAAATCACAATGGCTGTTATTTATTTATTTATTTATTTTTTTTTTTTTACTATACACTGAAGACATTTGGGTTTGAGGTCAAAAGATGAGCTTGAGATGATAGATTAGAATTTCAGCTTTCATTTCCTGATATTTGCCTTTAGATGCATTAAACAAATTAAAATATGGCACATTTTGTTTGACTCCACCCATTTTTCAACTAATAAAAACTATTGGAACATGTGAACATTGTTGCCCAGGTGTGCCCTGTTAGATTGATTGTTTAAACAATTAATAGCTCTGAATAACTACTCTTGGTTTGGGCCCTGGGTTTCACCTGTGAAAACCACATTTTGTTGATGAAAAGGATAAACCAACATGAAGACCAGAGAGCTGTCTATGGGATAAAAGCAAGCCATTTTGAGGCTGAGAAAGAGGTAAAATCTATCAGAGCCATTGCACAAGCATTGGGCATAGCCAATACAAACAATTTGGAATGTCCTGATGAAGGAAAAAAAAAAGCACTGGTGTATTAACAACCACACAGGTTGTTGAATGAGTTGGCCAAGGGAAAAAAACAGCAGTTGGTGACAGAAACATTGTGCAAGCTGTGAAGAAAAACTCCCAAAACAACAGTCAGTGACATCACCAGCAGCCTCCACAGGGCAGGGGTGAAGGTATCACAATCCATTGTTTTGAAGAAGACCTCAAGGGTAGAACTTTAGAGGCCATACCACAAGATACAAACCACTCACCAGCAGCAAGAATCAAAAGATCAGCATGGAATCTGCAAAGAAATACAGAGATGAGCCCCAAAAGTTCTGGAACCAAGATTAACCTCTACCAAAGTGATGGAAAGGTCAAAGTGTGGAGAAAGAAAGGATCTTCTCATGATCCAAAACATACAAGCTCACCGGTCAAGCAAAGAAGTAAACCGAGAGAGGGAAAAAAAATCAGTGAAGCTTAGTTAGAAATGCTTGCTGAATTTAGAGATGTTCTTTACCCTCAAAAGTGGCACAAACTAAAAGTACATGTTAAAGTTTTCAATGGAAAGGATGGTTCAAGAGGTTTTTCATTTGCCATCTTTTGTTTTTTAATGAAATAAATTATATTGTATAGGTATACATGTAGGGGTACATAAATGGCCAGAACCTTATAATACTAAAATCATGGATTATGAAAGTATTTTTTTTTTTTTTTTTAATAAAGCTGTTTAACTTGTTTGATGGTGCAGATACGGTACACCAACTATGAAACTGATGAATAGTGAAAATGTTGGTGGAACTTGCATACACTTGTTTTATAATCAGATTTTACAACCGGTTACACACATTTGATGACTAGGGACCTTTGAGACTCAATTAGCCAGGCTGACAGTCATTCTCAGTAGTCACTCTTATGTTGGCAGAAAGTAATTTTCAAGCTATGTGTTGAACAAAGTGCTAAGGATTTATCTCCTCCTAACAGAACCATTGTGTTTGCCATTATATCAAAAAAAATGTCCAGGGAATCATTACTGTTGTAGTGAGAATATGCGTCATCGCTGCGTCAAAGCTATGCATGTAAAGAAATTGGACGGTAGTGGACACTATGCCTGAGCAATATGCATCTCCCTGAGATCTGAAAGCAGCTGGAAATGGAATGGCCCACTGAGTCTGTCTGCCTCTGAGGCAGGCTGATGTGTATCACATCTGGAACATAAGTGCTCTTAAAACTACATGGAAAAAAAGCATCTCAGATCATCAGTCATGTGTGGTTTGGTTTATGTTTGCTATTGGCTGGCACTCTGAGGTATGAAGTCGTCATTACCCTATTCTCTAGTGAGTGACTCATTGGATTGATGTCACTGCTATACATTTCTGCAGTTTCCCTTAATAAACTTTAGAAAAGAATGGCATCATTGCAGTATAGATCAGTATGTGATTGCTCTACACCATTTGGCTCACCCCCTTATAGGCCTTTTGACCAGCTGGTCCCTAAGCTATAAAACAAGGGTTGCCAAATCCTCACTTTTAAAAGAGTGATGGACATTTAGGGAAATATCTACTTCATACACTGGTACAATGATTGTTAATGCCAGAGCTGTCATTCTACAATATTAATCATGTATATAAGATGTAACATGTGTCATGTAATTAGCATCAAGCCTTGAATGATTTGCTAGGTTTGGGCATTTTTCATAACTGAGTAAGGCTAAAAGACCCTCAATTAGCTGTGACCTTACAACAATCTCAAAGTCTCCCTGGCACATAACATCATTAGTATGCCTACCATGACTAGAAGAAGGAATATATGCCCTTTTCAGTCTGCCAAGTGTGTGTATGCCCATTTGACACTGCTCTGTGCATCCAAATAGACTGGAATTAGTCTCCCTAGAGTTTCATATGAAATCATTACTTAATACAATCAAAATTGTATAGAATGTAATATTTTGCAGACACATATTATGTCATTTTTACTCATTGAGAAATGAATCAATGAATATCTATGATGGTTCAGTGAACATATGAAATCCATCATGAAACATCACTACTGGGTTTGCATATGGATTCTTAACAATATTGCATGTTTTAAGAAATGCATGTAAAGGGAATTGTAAAAGGTCAATATTTGCATAAGGGTTTGCATTGGTGTCTAAGAATCAAACAGACAGCACAGGAGGAACTTGCTAAGGTGCATTTTGATGTGTAGTAATGAATATGCAAACGCTAGAACACAAGTATAACCCACCACACCACAAATGTATACAAAAGAAATATTAAGAACATCTAAATTAGCAAAATACAATGCAGCTTTGGCATTTGGCAAGTAACAGTCCTGGGATCATGGGCGTCAAGTGACAAAACACTCTGTATGACAATGTCAGGCCATAGCACAAATATTTCCTGGTATCATTTTGTTACCATGCTAGCAGAAATATTTTAGATACATATTTTTGAATACATAACAAGGACGTAGTTCTGCTCCAGAGATCAATGGAATGAACATCTTTGAGACTTGGCCCACAATTTAAGAAGCCTTGTGATTGTAAAGCCTCTATGAATCACAAGTAGACTCCATACAAGTGTTACAAATCTGCTGGCTGGTCTTTTAATCATATTTTTGTGAGACCTTGTTGGCATGGCATCATACCACGCAGACATATATTCCCACATTCTTTCACACCTAGAGCTAATTTTGCATACCTAATCCACCTATGCATTTTTGGGATATGGGAGATGGCAGTGCTACCCACTGTGCCACCATGCTGAGACCAGGCACGTATAAAAACAGTAATTTCAAGAAGTCGGTCATAGTAAAATTTGTGGCTGTGTAATATCGCACAGCGATGCTGGGCACTGTGGACTGGAAATCAAATCTTGTTATATAATAAAACAATGTGCTTCAGTGGTTCTATTCAGAAACATGGTCCTTCTGCGGCCTACTAATTTAAAAAGTTATCAGTTGGAAAATTACATTCTGAAGTTCAGTCAGACCAACAAAGCAATGTCATGAAGAGTTTAACTTTAATTAAACAAAATTAACTAAAAGTCTTAGGCTTGTCTTGATCACAGTGATTTTGTAGCTGAATGCCTTCAGAATTTCAGAACTCAGAATTTTAATCCTATTGATACTGATTTATATTTACGGAGAAAAAATTATTATTATTATTTTTTTTTTTTTAAACCCATTTTTTTCTTAATCTGAGACAGGAAGGGATGATTATTACATCATATGTAACACTTGTGACATGGGTATTAGCAAACTGCTAACATTACATAGAAACAAATATTACTAGTATTACTTATTATTATTATTATTATTATTATTATTATTATTATTATTAATTATGCGATAATGAATTCCTTTAATTATTCCTAGTGATTTATTTTTTTAATATGCTGCGATAAATACAAAGCAGCACACTGGAGGACAGCCTGTCTGCTGAGTAAATATCTAATTAATTATCTATTGGTATGAACTGTGTAATTGTAATCTACCCCTCCAAGAGTACCAGTTTCAAACAGAACTATTCATTATTCTGTGTGTGTGTGTGTGTGTGTGTGTGTGTTTGTGTCTGCATGAATGCACTCATGTGTATGTGCATGCATTTGCATTTCCTAGCCCTTCGTGCTCGCATCTGCCACTATCAAAGCATCATTACGCAAAGATGCCAAGGTCCTTATCTTGTTTAATTAAAACCTTCCACATGGATGCTGTCAGTAGAAGCAATCAGCCTGCCTTAAAACAGACAGAAGCAGAGTGAAGCGAAAGCGTTCTTTCAAGAGTCTCGAACAGCTTTGGGCTTCAGTGATCCTAATAAGTGACTCGTTATGGTCTCACCCACACTTTAATGATGCACCGGTTTATCATAAAGTCTTTAGAAATAACTGTTAAGGGCAAGGAGACGGTAATGATACTGGCGGTATTGTTTAGCAATGATTTTTGTACTAAGACACTGTTGGGAAATGGAACAAATCTCATTGTGTGTGTTTAATTGTGCAACTCGGTTTTACTTTTGCTTGGTACGTATTTTTCTAAAATATAATAAACTAACAAAATCTCTGTTATAAACAGAGTTGCGTTTTTAAATATAAAAGCATAAAAATTATATTAAAAATTACTACTAAATAAAAAATAATTATAAGCACTTCTATAAAGCATGCTGAAATTCAAGAAAAATATTGTCTTATACAGTATATTAAAAGAAAAATCCACCCTGAACTAATTTCATATTAATCTTTATACATAACATGTGATCTACAATGATGTTCAAGGTTTTTAATAAATTTTGACCTTTTGAAATGTCTGTCATTGACTTGTTGGTCTATTTTCACTTTGCTTAATGGTTTTCTACCCACTATACTGTTTGACTACATGCTGATAGTGGTGCCAGTTAGGATTAGCCCTCACTTGTTCTTCACTACCTAAAGAAACTGATGCGGCGGCACTTTAGTGCTTTAGTCTGCCCAGCTCACTTACCTCCTTATCTGCACATTCTGCTCAAACAAGTCAGCTTCCAAAACTTCAAATTTAATTTAACACTGCTGGCAATGGCATCTTGCTTGTTATTTTGTAAATCACTAACTAGCTGAGCTGAGTCTGCTTTAACTCAGCATCTTTCAACTTTATTGTATAGCTGCACTGCATCATGGAACTTTGAGTCCAGTGTTTGCATCAATGTCTCTACTAGTTCTACATTGAATTTCATGACATTGAATGTCACTGGAAAATGGTGAGTGAAGAAAGAAGCTTTTGCGCTTTTGTTTTTAGGAGCTAGCAGAAAAACCTGACCATAATCCATTATGTTTGCGATATTTGAAATTTATTTTCTTCTTTTAAACACAAGTGTAAATGAGCTAGTAATATCTCTGTATGATGTCCATGCAACAGACAACTGCTAACTTCTCACAAGAATAATGCATATAAAGCACCAACCAACAAATTAGCACTATAAACCACACATATTTCTATATAAACATGTTTGACAGATGATCCAAGATACATCAAGATACATCAGAATTTCCTAAAAAGTGGAACAATAGATTGTATTTTGTACAAATAGCTTATTGTTTGTTATTACTTAATTGTGAATTATTGCTCTTGATCTGCGTTTTTCTGTTAAGTCCTGCAATACATGTAGAGATAATTGCCTTGTGTGTTGGGAATTAAAGAAAAAAAAAATCACACACACACACACACACACACACACACACACTGTCTTTTCCTACCACACAGTTTGCACAATGTGTCATTGTTCATCTAATTGAAGGTAGTAGTGTTAGAGGAGGAGTAGTGTGCAGCATCTGTACACTGCGAATGCAGATTTGAGCGTAATGGCAGCATCACAGTCGCCCACTCACGCCGGCTTTATTTGCTGCTCCTTTTGGTATTGAGCATTCCTTATTCCTGTCTTACCGTGCTTTTATTTTTTTGCTGCCCATAAGCACCCGGACTAAAAAGTTAGGTCCCTGCAGGACAAACTGTACAAGTCCCCGAGGGCTCCTGTGTCCTCTGCACCAACCAGCCCACACACAATTTATCATCAGCAACACATCGGGCTGACATGCAAAATGTTATTTTGCTCATGATTGCGTCGCCATGCACTCACCAGATGTTGACAAAGCTGTCATTCCTGATTATGTATGGACGGAGGTTGTGAATAGTTGCTCAGTCTCCATCCGACATAATGAGTACTTGGGAAACACACTAAGGACAGCTGTGGAGTGATTACTTTAGATTGGCAAGTGTTTTTCCCGCTCACTAAACACTTTCCTCTCTGCAAGCTGCTATATTACACAAGCAGTAAAGAGTCGAATAAATCATGCATTTTACTCAGTCAACAGCATTGCAACTCTCTTTATGGAGTCTTGCAGAACTGAAAGTTTCTACTCCATTAAAACACTGTGTGAACTGCTTTAAAGCTTTTTGTATAAAAGGCTCACGATGTATTTGCAGTGGCTATTAATATAGAACAGGATTGAATAACATTTATTAGAAAGGATGTTGAAAATTAGGGCATGAAGCCCAACAGCAGGCCTCCTAATGCTTGGAAAGTTCAAATTTTATTGTCATATGAACAAGTACAGTGTAGAAAATGGAATGAAATTCTTACTTGCACATTTTGCAACATTTGCAATGGACAATGGACACCAGCATAAATTATGTACATGAGTAAATGAGTTGCAGGTGCTGACAGATTAAGATAATATATATAATATATATATAACAGATATAATATATAGATAATATAGAATATACAGATATGAATCGGTATATTATATTTTACATTTATCCAATCAGGCACTTTTAAAACATGTATTTATTTTATTATTTTAATTTACCTAGTTAATTAATTAGTTTGTTTATTTATTTATTTATTTACTTATTAAAATAATTAATTACTTTAATTTAATTAATTTAATTAATTAATTACTTTCCTGTGAAAATCCTAATAAACAGAGCATTAAAAAAAAAGAGGAGCATGGCCAGAATTTTCTTGTTTTAAGCTGACAAGAAAGCTATGGTAAACCAAATAACCACTCTTTACAACCGTGATGAGCAGAAAAGCATCTCAGAATATCTATATCTACTGTAAGGAATA
>CM040460.1:6697215-6733959 GCA_022758105.1 Pangasianodon gigas | reverse complement strand
ATATATATATATATATATATATATATATATATATATATATATATATATATATATATATATATATATATATATATATAAAATTCTATATTCTATATTTTCTTTCTTTTTTTTTCTGCTACAAAGTTTCACAGTGCATCTGGTTGAGACTACAGGTATGAATTAAGACCAGGCTCATTTGGGATGTGCGCATGCATGTAAAATAATTATTTTTTTAAAATCTGCATGAGCCGGAGGTTTAGGAGCTGTTTGATATGAAGCTAAACGGAACAAGAAACATCACATTCATTAATGTGAATGTGTGGCATTTATTCATTCATCCTTAGTAACTTCCTGGTCAGGGAAACTAAGCTACTAAACTTTTAAACTAAGCTACTATTGTGTATACAATAATAATTGCATAAGTGGGATTTTAGTGATGTACCTGAGGTTGAGGAACTGTCAGAGCTAGAATTAACACAACACAAACCCTAACCTCATGCTGGCATTTCTACCTTCTTACAGTGTTTTCCAGCATTTCCATTTCCAAAAATTCAGGTTTTGGTTTATATAGCTATTTGGAGCACTAAGCAGATACAGATTAAAATCAGATGTCTTTGCATTACACCTTTAATGTACATCATTGAAAGTGGCAGGTTTAAGTCTTTAGATGACAGAGTCTGCAATCAGCAGTTGTTAAACATTCCTACTGTTTTTGGGAAGAAGCTATCTCTGATGTGTGTGTGTGTGTGTGTGTAAGATGATGGATCTAAGCCGCTTTATCAGAAGGCAGGGAAGGAAGTGAATACATTCACACTTTCAGTCATTATTATTTTTGTTGTAAATGAAAACATAATTGTCATATGACACCATCATAGAGCACAAGAGCCTCATTACTGTGATGTTTATCCACTCTCAGCTGCTCTGCAACTTTCATCAATACAGTAATGTTTCCACCACCTGCTATGTGTGATCCCAGGTGCATCAACACTCAGCAAAGTGTGCGATATATGGGCTCACTGGTAACACCTTTTGTGTTGTTTTGGCTTCGAATCAGCATATTGATTCGACTGGCAGATCATAAAAGCATAATCTGGAAAGGAATGCCTGATCAGCATTCGTCATCCATTGCAGCATAATGCACACATTTTCCAGAGAAGCAGGAAGTTTCAAGCAAAAATCCTTCATGTGTAGGGATGAAACCAGTTTATAGTCATAATTAGGAGATGTTTAAAGCATCACATTCACTCTATGGGATTTAAAAGTTTCAAGAGTGTAGGTGACTTCTTTGTCCTTAGGCTATCCAACTTCATCGCTGCCATAGCAACAGCTAGCAATGCTAATGGAGATGTCCATTACTGTTGAAGTGTCTCACCACTGGAAATAAGAATAATCATGATGAAACAATCAGCCAATCTTCTCTTCACTTCACCATAGTACAGCTGATTACATCTCTTGTAGGAGATACAGTAAACATCTCCTGTGGTGCAGCATAAGGAGTAATGGGTGATAAAAATTTTAGAGGCTGTTAATAAATGTGCAGTCATAACATGCTGAACAGGTGCATGCTACAGTATTGTAGTTGTTATTTGACAGATCATTTGTATGACTCCTAGAGAGCATGTATTTTATTTTATTTAATTTTTTTACATCTTCATCCTTACTCATAATTTGAAGGATATTTCCATATTTCCATATATACTGTATATATATAAACAATTGGATTTTTACTAGATTTCATACTGAAAAATGACATAAAGACATGGCACAGGGTGTTTAATTGATTAAATAATAAAAAAAATATTTTCCAATTTTTTTAATTCTCACTTTAATTCTCACTTTAATTCTCACATTCTCACGCCTAAATAAATGTAATTAATTAATTAATTTCAGATACAAAAAAGTACTTGCCAGTAGATTGTTGACATACTTACAAGTATGTTTGTATTAGATTTTTTAGATATATTAATTGTGATATCAATTGCTTTTAAAAATTAATCAAAAAGAAAGCATTTCAAACATTAAATGTATTCCTAGGCAGTAGTTTATCTTATAGAAGATGAAGGAGTAGGGGTAGTGACTAGGTTTAAGGCTAAGAAGAAGAAGAAGAAGAAGAAGAAAAAGTACCACCACTAACACTAATGCTAATACCCAAGATGCCGATGAAGCTAAATGCACAGAGGAGTAAGTAAATTTGAGTTTGTATAGTTTGAGGCTATATCATGAAAAATAGAATCCAGAGAGATGAAAGACTACTGGACATGGAGGCGGTAATGGCTGAACAGACAGATACACCTTCAAGCAGAGTTGCTGGACCAAGAGAGAGTTGCTCAAAGCATCAACAAACGAGAGAGTGTGATTCCACATGAAGAGGAGTTGAACTCTGCCATTATTTTCTTAGAAAAATTGCTCAAAGAGAATCAAGACATTTTCCATGTTGGACCTGGAAAATACAAAAAGCTTGTCATGCCCTGGGCCACATCCATCTACTGGGGGCTTCAGTTAAGAAGCTCTGGTGGCTAATTTCTCAGCTACAAAGTGAAAAAAAAAAACTAATATCAAATCCTCAGTGGCAAGGGAAAGGTTTCTAATGGATGAAAAGTAAAATAAGCATACACCATGAATATACAGTATAACCAAATACACTGAAGGTTTTCTACCATAGAGTACAGTTCAGAGGTTTTGTACCATAGTGTACAGGTCAGGAGCTTTCTACCACACTGTACAGGTCAGAGGTTTTTTTACCCATAGTGTACAGGTCAGAGGTTTTCTACCCATAGTGTACAGGTCAGAGGTTTTCTACCCATAGTGTACAGGTCAGAGGTTTTCTACCATAGTGTACAGGTCAGAGGAGGCAATGTAAGACATGGAGGAATATCATCTGCAGTGATTCAATAACTGTGTAGAAATTTGATCAGGTAGTGTGACTATCATGACAAGGCAGAAAGGTGGAAAAATGTGATAAAGGAGCTCATTTCAAAGCTGATTTCAAAGACGTTTTAAGAAACAAGTCTTGGGTGAGCCAGTGCCCAAAAATGCAAAAAATGCCCAAATGAAAACCTGTACACCTACATATTCATGCATTTATCTAAACAGCCAATCATGTGGGAACTGTGTCCAGTTGTCCCAGGATAGGCTCTGGAGCCTCTGGAAGCTTGAGAAGGATAAAGCAGTTGTATACTTTTGCCCATATGCAGTAGTTTATGAATAAATTTAGCCATCAGCATATTAAAGAAAGATAGGGCTGGGTATATTTTGAGAAAGAAATAATAGTGCAATAATTTCTAATGGCCAAGGAAGGTAAAAAAAGAATTGTCTCTGAGAATTTTAGGCCAATTAGTGTCCTCATTTTATACTATAAAAAATTTATACCTATTTTACCATTTAGAATTGATCAGATATTTTATCCATCTGGACCTTGTATATAATGAGAGATATTACTGAAAATAAAATACAGACAATGCTGGTGGGATTAGATGCTAAGAAGGTACAGTATTTTTTTCTTTTTTTCATGAATTAAGATATTCAGGCAGTACAATATAGTCCTAGTGTGAGAATCAAAATTAACAGGCATATGTTATTCATTATTTTACATTATTTGCTGTATTTACTGGAATTTTGAGGCAGAAAACAAAATAAACTAATGCTGTTAATGGTATTGAAGGCATTGGCACTGAAAGAAAAGGAAAAAAAAGAAAAAAAAAATAATGAATGACCTTAATGAAGGACCTTCATCAAAATATAATTTTAATATAATCATGTAACTACACTGATCTATTCAAGAGGCATAATCTTTCAGTTGGAAGGCAAGATAAAGTATTATCTGGGATTTACTCTACTGAAAGAAATTTAAATCTTATCTCATTTTTAACTCATTCTCAAGTGTGGAATAAAATCAAAATGAACATCTTGCACAACTGATGTACCTTTTTGTCAGTGTCTACCAGTGGAAGTATCATATGAATGATTTGGAAAATGAAACAAGTCAGTTTGCAGGGATGAAATCTATTACTAGATAACTTCATGACATGGACAAAAGAGGAAAGCAAGGGCTCTTCCATGCCTTCAGGAATATTGCTAGGGCTTTTAATATGTTGTGATGTGTTAATTACACCATGAAAGAAAATTGAAAATTAAACATTGACCAAGCAGTAATGACTCAGCTTTTAGATAACTGAAACTTTTGGACTAAATTTAGGAGATGACAATCATTTAGAAATAGCTGAAATTGTTGAGGTGGTGTACTTATTATAACGACATTCTCCCAAGATGTCTAAACAAGATGACAGATTTAGGATACAGTACAGTGAGGTCTTACAATGTACAGTTCTTTTCTTTTTCTTTTCTTTCTTTTTTTTTTTTTTAATTTACATAAAGTGACATTTCAGGTTTTTTTTTTCCAAAGAGAAACCACAGTGAGAAACAGAAAGAAAGGGTATATTTTATACACCCCTAAACACTACTTCACGAAAGTAACTGCTTTAAAAACTTACACGACAATTTTAGAAACAGACCACTTATGCTTTATCATGGTTGCTAATCATTTGCAGGTTCTTTTCAAAATGATCAGCTCAAAGTCATAAATAATTTATTCGCTTCAAAGCATTGCAAAGGCAAATTATTTCCTTTTTTCATCCTTCCTTGGTAAAGTATTGGAAAGATATCCATCAAACCTTGTGTACGATATTACAGCGTGATATTCTGTTTGACTTTGAAGCTTTATATTTAGGTAATATGCATTTAGATGTAGGACAAGATGAAATGACATTCTAATGTCAGACTCTTATTAGCTGAAATAAAAAAAAAAGCAAAAAAAAAAGCTGATAACCACAGTTTTTTTTTTTTTCAGAAAACAAATTGACAATTTATTTGGTATATGACACATTTATTGACTGTCACAACAGCATATGCACCTTATCTTGAAGATACTAATGAAGTCAAGGCAAGTCAAGTGGGCTTTTATTGTCATTCCTCCATATAGCTGGTGTACTTTGGGACAAAATATTGTTTCTCCAGGAACATGGTGCAACACACAACAGTACACTAGTACAGTACATCGGACTACATAAAGTACAAATACACAACAATATGAGATGAGTGAGAGACATTAAGTACACAGAACAAAATACACAGAGCAATAAATACACAGAACTGTGAATAAACAGTACAAGAGATACACAGTGCAGTGACAAGAGAACCATGTTGCATGGGAAAGCTATTGCAAACTACTGAGCAGTGTAGCAGCAATAAGTCTAGCAGCAATATTAGCAGTAAATTAAGAGTCTGATAAATAAAGAGTGTCTAATGCAGCATTGTAAAATACAGTGTGCAGTGGTATTGAGTCATACTGGGTTAGTTGTTCGGCTAGCTCAGGTGAGCATTGGGAGGCAGGATGCTGAGTAATCTGACTGCCTCAGGCAAGAAACTGATGTGGAATCTGGTGATGTGGGAAGGATGCTCCTGTACCTACTGGCAGGAGGGTGAAGAGTCCATACAAGGGGTAGGATAGGTCGTCCGCAATGCTGGTGGTTTTGCAGTTGCAGAGGTTATTGTATTGAGGTGTCTATGGCGGATAGAGAGACCCCAGTAATCTTTTCAGCTGTTCTCACAGTTCGCTGTAGGGCCTGGAGATTGTGCAGTTCAATACAATACAGACAATACTCAAAATCCTATCCCTATTCCCAATCTACAGATGTCTAATCCTGAATACCTCTTTGAAATCTTGCACACTGATTGAAGTAACCCTTTCTGAGACATTCTGAGACTGAGCCTTCCTTACTGTATGTTTGTTTCACTTGTTTTGACTTTAGTCTTTTTTATTTCTCTGTTAAGTCACACCTATTGTTTATCTGACCTTCTACTTTTTAATGCTTTAAGATTACTGGGGTCTCAATACAGTACATTATTTCAGTACAGCAAAAAGTAAGCATTGTCTGTGCCTTTTAGGCAAGTGTAATTTTGCGTTTTTTGGTTTTTTTGGGGGTTTTTTTTCACAAAGGGTGATGTCAGAGCAAATGCTTGAACATGTTTATGATAGTTTGCTGCAATCCATTGTAATTGGGAACTCTGAAAAAACCTTACCTCCGACATGGAAAAATGAAATAGAACTTGGAATTTCCAGTCAGTATGATTTTTCCAAAACGTGGAAAAGTGAAATAGAACGGTCATTCAACTTGGAATTTCCAGTCAGTATGATTTTATTTGAAATGTAGCTTTTGTCTTGTGAAAATATGTTTTTAACAGATTTGTATGTTTAGAATTGTAATGTAATTCTGTTGAGTTCAGCCCAAATTTACTAACTCAATAAGACTAATGTGACAGATAATTTGTATGAGCAAAGATATTCTTCTTATTGCTAATCGCACAGAAACAATTTATGTAGATCTTCTTTATACATTTATCATATTCAGAGACTAGCCATATAAATATGATCTTGCTCTGGGCAGTCATGTTTTTCCAATCTGCAGATGTCTAATCCCGAATACCTCTTTGAAATCTTGCACACTGATTGAAGTAACCCTTTCTGAGACATTCTGAGACTGAGCCTTCCTTACTGTATGTTTGTTTCGCTTGTTTTGACTCTAGTCTTTGTTATTTCTCTGTTAAGTCACACCTATTGTTTATCTGACCTTCTACTTGTTAATGCTCTAAGATTACTGCGGTCTCAATACAGTACATTTTTTCAGTACAGCAAAAAGTAAGCATTGCTGTGCCTTTTAGGCAAGTGTAATTTTGTGGGGTTTTTTTGTTTTGTTTTGTTTTGTTTTGTTTTTTTCACAAAGGGTGATGTCAGAGCAAATGCTTTTTCCAAGCCAAAGCACTGGAATGTGTTTAGATTGAGCATTCCAAGTTTCAAGTACAACGGATTGCAGCATTAGTGCCAGTGTACGGTACTCTTATTTCGCAGATTCGGTGCACTGCAACATTCTGGTCCATTACTTGTTGGCCACCAGCATCGTAATACACCGGAAAACTAAAATGCTTCCATACGCCAGACCTTAAGTATGTAGTGGAATCTTCCAGGTTCTGGTTGCTGCTGTTTGTAGCCATTGCTGTTTTTCACAAACATCGTATTACCCCCACTCACCTAACAATGTGCTTAAGAGAAGCATTTTTTTAAACCCTCTTCTGATTCATGATAAAGAGGAAGCTGCATTTCAGAGGTGGGAGTTTGGGCGTGATTAAGTTTTATTACATCTCACATAATATAAGTGGTGTTTTTTGATGAATAGTCTACTTTTTATACCCATAAATACCCATATGAATTGAAATCTTCCTGTGGAACAATACAATAAATTTAATATATTTTGAGCAGTCAAGTAAACAACCAACAATCAGTAATGTAGTCTATTAAATAATATGGTCAGTTACTTCATCAACACTTTACAGTACAGTCAATAAATGGTATTTAAAGTAAGTATGTTGTAAGTAGCTAGTAGTAATAGGTAAGTATATAATATACCTAAAAAAGTAATAAGGTTACTGGTAAACGATAGGTGGTAATTAGCTTGTATTTAATATGGAAGTTTCTGGTAAGTAGCTGGTATGTAAACACCTAAGTATGTGAAGATTACAAGTATTCAGGAATGTTGTGGTACATAAAACATTTACACATGTACTGTAATAGTAGTGTCATAAGGCAAACATTACTCAGGGATTTAAAGGTAATGGTTTAGTATATACAAATAACAGTTGGTGCATACATTCATGGTGCTAAGAACTAACCTCATAATGTCAAGTACTACCAAACTGATCAATAATTGCATGCATACATGACAAAAAGAGTAGGTAAGTACATGCAACTTTCTTTCCTCCATTATATTCTTGCAGTACTTTCCAGTAATTCATTTCCTATTATAGGTAGGTACACTAGTATAGTACATCTTCTGTAGTAATGTAGTAATAATACTTTAAAATGAAAGCATTTTGTGCATGGACTCTGTATAAGTATATATCTGAGAAACTGAAAAGTCTTTTGAAGAAGTTTCTCAAATAATTTGTGTGTGCACATGTGTGTGTGTATGATCGCTATATTTAAATTTACATAATCCTTATGTTGCATAACAAAATAATTTCATCTTGTGCAGTGTAAGAATCATTTTGCTTGCACAGTTAATTAAGTCTGAAATATCCTGTTTCTCTGAAAGCCTTTTGCATTTGCTATTATTTTTTTTTTTATTTATTGCCCCTACATTTATTACTGAAGAGAGAGAGAGAGAGAGAGAGAGAGAGAGAGTTATTTCACTGCTTAGGAAAAACAATCAGTCACACTTTGTTGATAAGAAACCAAAATGTTGTCATCTGTTCCTTCTGAAGCTCCGCAGCAGAAGATGTTTATGCCTCACAAGTTCTGTAACAGTGACAGAAGTCCTGCTTGTGACATCTCTCACAAACCCATCAAACAGGGCTTGCACACTATTTCAATCCAATGCTTCATTTGACAGAAAAAATCTTGCAGAGTACTGACAAATATTTGCTTGCTGATCGCAACATGCTGAAACCTATAGTTTCCACCCTTGTAGGCATGCCTCAAGCTGTTCTGTGTTTTCATTTAGAGCATGATCACTACATATACAGTTCACTGTAGAAGGATTAAATGGACTCTAATTAGTGTACAAGTTGTTGTTCTCTATCTAGTAAACATCGAAAGCCATAAACTGTTGATATATTGTCTAATATTAGTTGGTAGGCTGGTTGATGACAGTCACATGACACAATGTTTGTGGTCTTTCAATTTTTTTTTTTTTTTTTTTTTTTTTGCTATCTGTAGAGTGTCTACATTTATTTGAAATATCCAAATAAAGTGTAACCAAAACTGAATGGTTGAATTTCAATTAGAAATTAAATCCTCCACTGATAGAAACTGATGCTGAAGGGGTCTCCATGAATGTTTAATGGTGTTCTACACAGGGACAATCTGAAGAACCAGTAAAAGTTCTCTGGAGAACCCACCAGCATTAGTTTCCAATCAGTGGGCCTTTAAAATCTAACCTGGTTAGGAATCAGAGGACCCATAACTATCCAAAGAGTATGTTCTACAGTGAAAAGAGAACAACACAAGAAGTAAAGCCTGATAGAACTAACTGCCTTGGATCTGTATTCAGAGTTGAGTTATGTACATGCATTGAGGTGCTAATACCAAAATTGCACAAACTGATATTTAGACCTCTGACATAACTACACAGTTGTGCACTATTGAGATAGTTGGGCATGGGGCAGAGTTTGGCTAAAACAGAGCTGTCTTCTCAATCCTGCACAATTCGGACCATGAATTTAAGGATTAATATTGAGTCCAGGACAACAATATGTATGTCATCCTGTATGTCATGTTTTGGACATTGTACAACCAATATGCCATTCAAGAGCAATATTAAATGAACAAACCTAAAACTATTAATTAATTAATTAAACTATTAATAAATTTTATGTGGATTTTAGATTAATAAAAAAAAAAAGTGCTTGTTGGCTTATGCTTTAAACATTGGGCCTATTTTCAAATTAACCCAAACCATGGTACTACTTTATTAGTTCTAGACCTCAAAATAGTAAATTAAATGCAGGATAATGTAGCCTACATATTAATGAGTGTAGAATCCATATTGTTAAACTAAGACAAATTCGTAGTGATTAAAATGATAATTATAGTTAGGACTATTCATGCAGCAGTATATTGGCAATATACTACACCCAAAAGTTTATTTGAATGTTTGCAATCTTTTCAAGCGTTTAATTATTTTTTTTAATTGTCTCTTACCTTTATATTGCATCATACTGCAGTTATAAAAAAAAAAAATCTGCTTTCCTTCACTTTTTTCAGGCTTAAAGGCAGATGTCTATAATGGCTCTAGTGTTCTAGACTCAACTGAAAAACCAACACCTCTACTTGAGAAAAAAAAAAACAGACAGCCTTGGATATTGGTAGACATCTTTTGAACTGAAGTCACCAATTCAGAATACAACATTTTAGTTTGAGTCAGTTGGGAAATAATTCAAGTCATTTGCACAAAGCATGAACTGGTTGCATCCTTTGTTTCATCCTGTTCACTTCTTATTTTTTAATATCTCAGGAAGTTTCTACATGTTTCATAGGCTGCTATACACTGTGAATATCAAATCATCCTAACAACTACTAATTCAAAACTGAGAGAAGATTAAAGCACTGAGTGTACAGCGCCATGTCTTTTCCTGCATAGAATTTGCTATGTCTTACATGACAGTGGCTTGTGACTGTGTGATAAATGGCCTTAGTGTTACAGGACAGTGATTACAGTTGGCACACAAGAGCATGGTACACTGCCCTACTGTAACAAGGCAATCATTACAACTGTCACATCACAGCACTGCATGGATTGCTACACTGAGGTGCTAGGCTCTTAGTTTCTTAGTTGCTAGATTGGTATGCCTAATAAATTGGTAACTCTTATATATATATAAAAAAACTGTTGAGAATTTTATATATATATATATATATATATATATATATATATATATATAAAATTGTGATGGCTAGACGACAGGGTTAGATAATCTCCAAAACGGCAGGTCTTGTGGGGTGTTCCCGGTAGGAGGAAGCAGTGTGATGCTCTGGGTAATGTTCTGCTGAGAAACCTTGGGTCCTGGCATTCATGTGGATGTTACTTTGACACGTACCGCCTACCTAAACATTGTTGCATACCAAGTACAACCCCTTCATGGCAACGGTATTCCTTAATGGCAGTGGCCTCTTTCAGCAGGATAATGTGCCCTGCTACACTGCACAAACTGTTTAGGATGAGTTGAGAAACATGACAAAGTGTTCAAGGTGTTGACTTGGCCTCCAAATTCCCCAGATCTCAATCCAATCGAGCATCTGTGGGATGTGCTGGACAAACAAGTCTGATCCATGGAGGCCCCACCTCACAACTTACAGGACTTAAAGGATCTGTGGCTAACGTCTTGGCGTCAGATGCCACAGCACACCTTCAGAGGTCTTGTGGAGTCCATGCTTAGATGGGTAACAATGTATTTCATACTATTAAAAAAAATGCCAATATAATTATACCTTACATATATCCAAAAATACAACCTTATATAACATATCTATTTCAAAAATAGCAATAAAATCACATACACAACTACACACATAGCTAACAAATGGGTACATTATCATTATTCATTTATATACTGTATTATAACATCAAGTGAATTTCTAGATGTGCTCATGATATAAATTGGCCATATTTTGTTTTATTCTTATGATTCTGCCAGATATGTCACTTTATACCTGATCAGCAGACAACAAAATGTACAACGTCTGACCCACTAAAGGCCTGTGTGCATATACAGGCTATGAAATGACCAAAAATAGCATGTTTTCACAAAGTATGGACAAAATACAGGGTGGGGTTTATGCAAATTGATTCATTTGACACATGAAAGTCATTTTGGTAATGGCAGTAATGTGTACAGATTAATATGCCTGAAGAACAGGTATACAATTTGAATAACCTTGTTTCAGCCAAAATAAAACACTACTTAATCAAAGTTTCTTCAAATGATGTGTCATCTCAAAATTAAAAGGATAACTTAACATGTTTGGGATAAAGTTGATTTCTAATTAGCTGGTCACATTTGCACAGCTGATTCCAAGAGCATTTAATAAGAGTTTGTGAAAGGCTTTATTATACATACCCTACCCTATCCTAATGTTTATTGAGAGCAATTAGAACATGCAAAAGCATTACAATACAAAAGCATTTTTGCTGTACTGAGGAAGACCCTTAACCCCCAACTGTTAGCTATTAGTCTGTTGTCCCTCATGTGTTGTACTGACTCTACTGTGAAAATAGTGAGGCTATAAGATATGATCTGTGCACATTCTGCCTCTTTAAGCTTCATTAAACTTGATGCTTTTTGTATTTTCATGAGGCATTACATTAGGGTAAGAATATACACAATCTATCTCCTAATTGTAGTTCTGAATACCTAATATGCTAGTATTAATTTGCAAAAAAATGCAAATTTGCAAAAAATGTTCAAATTTTGATGGGCAAGCATTAAATTTGCATAACCCTGTCTCTGTTATTTGAAGACAAAACAAAGACTATTTAATTAAAGTTTCTTGAAACTATGTGCCAGTATTTCAAAATTACAAGAAAGCTTCTTGAAATAATTATGTATTATTACTAGGGTAAAGTTGATTTCATTACATACAGTATAAACTATTAACAGAATAGTTTCTTTCACATCCAAACTCATCACTCCTATAGAGAAGAGTTAAGACATGCAGATGCATCATTTAGATATTGTTGTTCCTCCTGCTGATTTGCACCTGACATGGCAGATGTTTATTCCATTATTCTGATTTTTCATAAGTTTAGCTCTTAGTGAAGCCACTATAGCTCAGCAGTTAAGCTTCTGCTAATGACAGGAAGATTGTGAGTTCAAATCCCAGTACTGTTTCCTCTGCTGTGCTGGGAAAGGCCCTTAACCCCCAACCGTTTAGCTATTAGCATGCAGTCCCTCGCCTATTGTACTGACTGTACTGTGACAATAAAGGGGACTAGTTACACTGTAAGCTGAGAAATCAAATGTGATGAAGTATTATGTAATTTAATATTACCTAATAAACTTCAGAATGCAATATTGACTATTTTGCAAATAGGTGATAAAAGCAGGACCCAACTCTAAATGTATGGCACACTAATAAATAAAAGTCATTTTAATTGCAGTTTGCAACAAAAGCAACTCTTCGGCATAAAACTGAAATTAGACCACTTATTATTAGATCTAATTTTAGAAGCACAGGGGATCACTTTAATGCCACCAAGTAAGATGAAAGAAAGCAGAACTTAATAAGCTGCATCATATCAAGCTGGAGAAATATAACCAAACAGATGACATCAAGTGTATTGTAGCTGCTGAGACAAGCATTCATGAGTTATTAGCATTGTCAAGGTTTAATGAAGAAAGATGTGTTTTGTAGGAAGATATTAAAGCCTCCAGTTGTCTTACTAAAACAGTCAACATGCAGGATTAAAAGAGGTCAGGCAAAATAATAATAATAATAATAATAATAATAATAATAATAATAATAATAATAATAATGACCCTGCTACTTTATATAACAAGTGCTAAGTTTTTTTTTTGTTCTGTTTCATTTTGGTTTTTTTTTTGTTTTGTTTTGTTTTTTTTCTTTTGTATTGCCAGCAATAATTTACCTTTCCAATGCAATTTCCAATGCAAGCAGACAATGTAGAGACAGCAACTGAGAAAACATTGTAATACTACTAGAACATGTGTATCTACTAATAATACATGTACTAGTCACCTCTGTGGAGATGTCAACTAGTCAGGGAAGTGGAAAAATGAGTAGCAAGACAAGAAATAAAGAGAAAAGAAAGCAGAATAAATGTACTTTTTTAGTCTGAATATATTTCCGAGTAGATGAAGCAAATTCTACGGTAAACTTGAGATAAAAGATAATTTTTTTCTTTTTTCTTGGAACATTATCACTTTGACATCAGTATGAAGTATAGAGTTGTGCATGAGGCCGTTTTTTTTTTTTTTTTTTTTTTTTTTTTTTTTTTTTTAATCCAACTCTCAGACACTCCTGAACAGATCCCTCCCACAGTACTTTTTTGTCCTTCACAGCTAAAATGAAATCCATTGTGGTCAGCGCTGTGTGAAAGAGCACCTTCCATGCCGCAGGTTGTACATCACTATCCAGTGCCGGCTCACAGAGGCTGATCCAGACTCATTTTCAGACTTTACTGAGGCAGAAAAATCTCTCAGACACTGACATTATAGACTATAGACATTGAAACCTCTATTTAAGAAAAGCCAGTCATTAAGCTATTAGGATGACTCTGTTGATGGGCATGAGCTTCAATGCTGCGCGCTTTCAATTCCAGAATCAATGATTCTCCATGGGACGGAAAGTTGCTGGTTAAAATATAAGTGTATCTTTTCCATGGGGTGGAAACTTTTGGTGAATACAACACACAAGTCAAGTCATTTTTTTGTTTGCTTTTATTTATTTTTATTTTTCCCCCAAAACAAAGTCATTCCCATTATTAAAACAACATTATGACTAAAGTAACAGCTATGGTTTCCTTCTTTTATCAATATATAATCCTATAAAAAAATACAGTTTTTGTAATTAAAAAAATTGCAATTGATGTAAAGAAATGTTAAATATTATTTTAAAAATATAAATAAAAATGTAAATATTAATTACAGCAGCTATCTGCTACCTCTGTCAGTAAGATACTGTAAAGGCTATTTGTCAAAAATAAAATTGGCATCATTTAGTTACAGTAAGATACTGTAAAGACAAAGATAAAGATAAAGTAATATTGTAAAGTAAGATAGTACAAAGTGTGGATACACTTTCTCTACTCTTGGTGTTGCTTTATATTTCCATTATAGCAGGTTAGCCTTCTTCATTGTATGATTGGCGGTTCAGCAGGTGAGCCACCAGGACATCCACAAGAGTGTATTTTAAGATTTGGTGTGTCCTTAAATAATGTAATATGATACACAGGTTTAGTTATTACATGGATTTATTTCTTTTAGTTGTTAACAGTGTAGCCTGAAAAGCACTGAAGCTGGAAATGTAATTTGTATTATGATTTGTGTATGGCTGTTAATTGAAGTGAGATTTGATGCATTCTTATAATAAATAATACAAATAGTCTAAAGATAACGATGTCCGGAATCGCTTTAACTATGGAAAAGACGAATAGTCAACTACTTTTTTTGAATCACTTCTAGTACAACTAGTAAAAATCAATAGTCATGCACCCCATAATATCTACATGTATGGCATATGCATGCAAAATTTTGCAACCCAAAGGTTGTTGGTTGGTGTATAATTGTATAACATTTTATAAACATTCTAGCTTGATGGCTATGTTAGAGTGCACATGTGTAAAGGGCGGCTTGTGATACTAAACCTAATCCTTGGCTTGTTTCACTTCTTGTTCCACAATGGTGAGGGCGGAATGAACTGCCAGGCTGCGTTTGCTCTGCACATTCTCCTACATCCTTCAAGAAATGCCAGAAGATTTGACTCTTCTGAAAGCACTTGAACATCAATGCTGAAACACCCACACTTCTCCGTCTGATTTATGTCTAGCCAGAGAAGCTCTTTAATGTTTGCTGTTACCTACGAAACCTATGAAGAACTTCTGCACAGTTACACGCTAAAGAATTTCTGTAATGTCTATAAAATAATGAAATGTCATGGTTAAACCAGTATAGTTTAAAATGTTTTATAGTTTTAGTTCAGCATTTTTGTTATGCTGTAATTTGCTTTAGCAAGTTCTGCTGTATGCTTTCATATCTTGTATCATGCACTATTACGATTCACTTTTTTCAACGTTTTATTTGTTAACGTTTTATTTTATATATATATATATATATATATATATATATATATATATTATTACACTTTCCAAAAAAATCAGTTTAGCCCCGCCAGTGAGGATGGCATGTGTAATAAAATGTTTCTCTCAGCTACTTATTAACACAACACACGCAAGTCCTTTTTCATGTTTGCAACATACACTGAGATTATTATTGTATCATTATCATATCATGACTTTATTTACATTAAACTATTATGACATCTTGACATATGCAAATACAAAGTGCAAGTTGATATATACAATAACAACTATATTTTAAAAGGCTTCCAAACCATACACCATCCTGTTATCCTGATCTGACCAGCGCTGTGTGAAAGAGCACCATCCATGCCGTGGGATGCACAACGCTATCCAGTGCTGTCTCACAGAGGCTGATCTAGACTCATTTTCAGACTTTACTGAGGCAGAAAAATTTCAGTCATTGAGCTATAAGGATGGCTCTATTGATGGGCATGAGCTTCTGTGCTGCGCGCTCTCAATTCCAGAATCAGTGATTTTAAAGGAAAATTATCTTACTGTAAATATATAGATTTACTTTAACATGCTAGAAAGTATATTACTGTACATATAAAGTTACAGTAAGCTACTGTAAATTGTGTATATACACTTTATCTACTCTATTACTATTATAGGAAGTTAGTCTTCTTCTTGCTTTAGGACTAGTATTTGGAGAAATTCTAAGTTTTCATAAGTCTTCCTAGCTTTTATTTTTCTTTTCGATCATTTGCAGCACATAGATTACTACAAATTCCGTTAACAGCTTGATGCGTGATCCTAGACACCACCTTTATGAAAGAAGCAACCACAAAAAGCATGAAATACCACCAAAAATAAATAAATAAACAAATAAATAGTTGCTTACTCTCCTCTTACTCATGGCGTTACACATCATACCTGGTGTAAATACAGTGTAATGCTGGTCTCTCTGTAACCACTCATGCTGACAACAGGACAAAGCCATATTCAAAATCAAAATTGTCCATATGCCAAGATCCATCGATACTGGATATTTACAGCCCTTTTCTCCCATGGAGAGTTCTGTAATTTCTCTTCTACTAGTCATGTAGCACCTCATTAGTCAAATACAAGGCCAATGAGATATAAATATTTATGGCCAACTCAGTTACGACCTGGCTCCCTTGCCTGCACTAATATGGCACATCTGTTTTGTACTCTCAAAGTACAGGCAGGCCAACATGCTCAGTGTATCTAAAGGGTATAAATGCAGATTAATTCTAGTCTAACTGTACAGGATAGATAGTAATTTTAAGCAGAATTTATAATATTTTATTAAGTTTACATAATGATAATATACATACATTGTTATGCTCTCAAAAAGTTATCCAAGAAATCATTTTTGACAAATGCTTTGGTAAAAAGTTTGAAATAAAAATGTACATATTATTTAGCCTGTAAACAACATTAATAGAAGTACACCAAAGGAGATGAGAAGCTTTCCCAGCATGCAACTGGAGCCATCACAATCTGATCTCATCCACTTAATTCCTACATGAAAAATGTATAATTCTAATGATATATTACTTTTCATATACATATGGCACTGTTATTCAGGGATAAAGTTTTTGACTTCTCATACATAATACAACATTCATGTCCACTCCACTGAAATGCAACATTTTGATATTGATGTTTAGTGTTCAGTGTAACTCATTACTTTTACTTTTCCCCTGAAAAAAGTAACTTAAAGGATCACTCTTCATTTTTAAGTAATTTAATTACAGTTACTTCTGATTTATTTGCATTACATACTGTATAGACTTTCAGCAATTCTGTATAAAACAATATTTATATTTAAATTTATCATCTAAAGATAAAATTTGTTTTTTTAATTTAACTCAGCCCCTTTCAATTTGTTAGCTGTAGGCTAGGAGCTGTAGGAGTTGCTTTTGTTTCAGTAGCTATTGTTAATCCAGTTTATATCATTTGTCTACACTTTTGTATTTAAAAAAAGCTAATAATAAAGCTATGCTTAATAGGCTAAACTATTCCATGTTTGACTCAAATTTAAAGAATTAAAAGAAGAGTTTCATTTCAATTGTCCACGTGGTCAAGGTAGATATGGATTTTAAGAAGTAATTAGTAATGAGTAATGCAACTACTTTTCAGACAGAGTAATTAGTCAGTAATTTAAATACAACGTTGATGATGTAATTAGTAATTAGTAATTAATTACTTTTTGAAGTAACTTACCCAACACTGTTGACCTTCATGTGTAATGTTTCTTTTCTCAGCTACGATCTTTAAAGTTATTGCAGTATAGGTCACGTTCATTAGCACTTTACATCATGTGTGGTGATGGTTGCTATTTTGAAACATCAGCCGTTGGGTTTGATTTGATTAACATGAATTTACAGGCTACACTAATTTGCTGGCAAAGGTCTTGGTATTTCAAATGGTCTAATTTTGAACCTTCCCTTATATTAACATCTTGAAACCCTGTTTTGTATGTTGTCTGTTTTGTATTACAGTATGGCAGGCTTGTTATTCAGGCCAATGTGTGTTCTTCCTCTAAATTTTTGATGCTTTAATTCAGAGGGTTAGCTTGACTAAGACTAGCACTTAGTCAAGTAGATTTGTCTCATGTGAAACAAAGCTACCAACTCTACCCTTTGCTAAAACATTAAATGTTCATAGCTTTTCATACATGTTGCCTTGATAGAATTCTTACATGTTCATCTGGTGGCCTGAGAAAGCCTGTTGGATTTCTCTGTTAACATCCAAAAAGATGAAAACTCAGAATTTGATCAAATTTGCCTATACTAATTAGCCCTTAACTTCAATATAATCTCTCTGTAAAGATAATGTTAATGTAAATAAGGAGCAGTTTAATAAACACATCTGCCTAAAGGTGCTTTAATTGCTAGCTTGCTAAATAATTGTGCTTTCCTCATGCATTGAAGTTATAGAAAGTTATACTAAAAGCCATAGAAAAACAGACAGCCTAGGACACTTTATGCATATACTGTATGGCCAAAAGTTTGTGGACACCTGACCATCCCACCCATATGTGCTTTTTGCACATCCCATTCCAGAATTATTCCCCCCCCCCACCCCCCCACCCTTTGCTGTTATAATAACCCCCGTTTAGCCACAAGAGCATTAGTGAAGTCAGGCACTGATGTTGAGTGAGGAGGCCTGGTGCTAAGTTGATGTTCAAGTTCATTCCAAAGGTGTTCAGTGGCTCTGTGCAGGCCACTCGAGTTCTTCCACACCAACCTTGGCAAATCATGTCTTCATGGACCTTGCTTTGTGCACAGTTTGGGGAAGACCCAAATATGGGTGTGATGGTCAGGAGTCCACAAACTTTTGGCTATATAGTATATATACTGTTTAGCCTGTTTGAATCCAACCCTGGTGTGTTTTCCTCTTTGGTATGGTCCCTTTATGCAGGTGAGACCATAGTACTTGAACTCAGGCGTGGACCAAAATAACCTGTTTGAGACCATCTGAGCACTGTGACTTCAGTCCGGTTGCAATCAAACTGTTGGACTGCAGTGAGAAAGTGATTCGATCCTGAACGAATCCAAGTGCATGAAATGGACCAAACATGTTGTGTACACCCGCATGGGTTGCGGGTGACATTTTTATGTAGAAGCAAGATGCTAAACTGAGCCACAAGGCTCAAACTGAACCAAGGGATAGAGCTAAAGTGCTAGAGATTTGGTCCAGTGAACAAAAAGAGAAAATAAATTGTGGATGAGATACATAAAAACTAGTTATAACTTAAACTTGTAATTTATTAAGTACCGACTCCATGCTTGGTGACTTTTAATTTCTACACACACACACACACACACACACACAGAAAAAAGTTTGTTTACTTTTTTCAAAATTGTATTTCTGCTCAGTGCATGAAACAGCAAGCCAAATCAAACAGCAAATAAACCAAAAGTATCAAATTTTGCTCAGACTTGGGGAAATTTAGTCACCAGAACAAAACTCATAGAAGCAATCAGTGACTATTTCAGCATTCATTTTAGAGGGAACAGTGATCAGCCAAGTCAAGAGCAATGATGAGTATCCTTCAACCCAAGTCCTTCAAATGATATTTACATCAGGAGATGAGAGAGAGACTGAAGTGGATGATGCTTTTATACTCATAAGTTTTCTTTGTAAACTTACAAAATATTCTTTTATAAAGTCTCAGTAATATTTTTGTTTCATAAATAGATCAGATTAGAAATGTAGTGGTAAGGCATTTACTTGCTATATTGATATATGTACACTGTGAGGGGAAATAAGTATTTGGGCACTTTTGTCATTAACATATTTCCAGTGCATGTACAGTATCCACTTTCAATTGTACACACATAATGTCTTTTGACACAGTACCTATAAATACGAACAAAACATACATTATGTATTCATAAGCATAAACAAAGATATGTTTAAAAAAATGAAATTGATAGGGAAAAAGTATTTCAATGCCACAAATTACCAACTTTAGTACTCTGTTGCATAGCTATTGTTGGCAATTGCAGCTTTGACTCATCTATGGTAAACGGTAATTAGCTTTTTGCAGCATTGTGGTTCAATTTTGGCACATTCCTCTTAGCAAATCATCTACATGGTTATAAGGGCCCTAGTGATGGACTCCCAATTTCAAAATCCTCCATAAATTTTCAATGGGATTTAAGTCAAGAAACTGGCTAGGCCATGCAAGTCTATCTTGACTTATTTTGGCTGTTTATCTTGTTGAAATGTCCATCTTCTCCCCAGATTCTTGGCTAATGAGATTAAATTCTCCTTGAATACTGTATGTGCCACTATATCGCTCCATTCACGTTCCCTTCTATCACATGTAATGCCCCAGTAGCTTTTGCAGAGAAGCAGCCCCATATCATTATGCTCATCTCTGTACTTCACTGTGGGTGTCGTGTTCTTGGGCTCATACACACCATTCTTCTTTTTCCAAACATGGTGAGCTGAATTATTGCCTGAGTTCTATTTTGTTTTTCCTGACCAGAGTATATTGTGCCAAATGAATTCTGAGTTGTCTAAATGCTTTTCGACGAGCTTCTCTGTACTTTTTTTTTTCTTTTTTTAGTAGAGGTGTAGTAACGGAGATGATTGGTCCCTGGTGGTCTAGCGGCAGTGCCAAGCCCATGCCTGGATAAAATGGGAGGGTTACGTCAGGAAGGGCATCTAGTGTAATACCTGTGCCAAATCAACATGCAGGCCAATGATCCACTATGGAGAGCTACCAAAAGAGCAACAACAGTAAAGAATAGTCAAAAGAGCAAGAACAACAGTAGTAATGGAGATGTAGTACAGTTTATTTCTTATTGTTCTCTGTGTGACTGTTGTTCTTGCTGCTTTCAGGTCATCCTGCAACTCTTGTTTTACATTTATAACTAGAACTTGATTTATTTTTATGTAACCCTTAAACACCTTATAACCCTTATATATACACTTATGAATACTTTTTTGTTCTTTATGTGTATAAATTTGAAGTGGATAAAGAAACTGCAAGTATATTAATAAAACCAAAAGTGTCCAAATATTTATTTTCCTCTCACTATATAAGATCATTTCAACTAAGTTAATACACAGATGACAATTTTTAATTTAAGACTCCATATTTAGTGTATAATGTTGCAGATCAACCTCTTTGCCTGTAGGCTATAAATAAAGTTCTCATAGTTCTTATGGTCATATTTATATTTTATATTTTATTTATTACATATTAAATTATGTGCTAATTAAATAAATATATAATAGTTGCTTTTAGACAACCAACATGTCGGTGTGTTTCAGAACTGGAATCTTTAAACGCTGAGAATCTAGTCGTGCATCATCTCCCCTTTCACTTTCCATGTACACACAGTCTAGATCCTACTACAACATAAATGACAGGTATTGCTCAAGCATAGAGTGTTCATGTTGAAGCATTCTCAAAGAACGAACGCAAAGAATGATTTTTTTTTTTTTTGTCATGGTTTGTAAATGTCCCAGGGTTATTTCCTGTGATCAATAATGCTACACACAGCTTAGATGCAGATAAATTGGCTCTGTGACATGTCCAAGCATTGCTATACTGCAGTAAATGCTGCCAGTAAGTGTAGCTCTGGAAGAGGGGGGAAAAAAAGCCAAGGGTCTTGTGATCCTCTGTCCTTATAATAATCCTCTCTATACATGAATGATCCTTGGTTTTTTCATCTGGATTCTGAGTCACACACACACACACACACACACACACACACACAAATGCACACAAACCCATCCACCATCTGCACTGTAAAACTGTTACTTAGCAACTGCCATTTTTCTTTTCTTAGTCTTGCCCAGCATGACAGATGTAATTATTTACTTTGGCCAGTGTTACAGAACTGGTGCAAAAGCAACAAAACACAAAGATCTTTGCCTATTAGTAAGGCCAGATGCACTTCAAACTATCTGACTAACAGCTCTGAAGATTTTGATGCTGCTGGAGAAGCAGACCCGCTTTTCTTTTATAGTGCATTAACATGATTTTGGACAATAGCAGGAGCATATTAAAAAATCTGAATGAAAATGTGACTATCTTATGTTTGTATCATTGAAACCCTCAATTTGTACCACATTCACTTGTGCAAAATGTTACTGGCAACTCCTTTCATCTAGTAGTATTGCAAATTTCCAATTACTGGCCACCTTAATAGGAACACCTGTACCCTTGCTAGGAACCTTTGCCCACTGTAGCCTCAGATTCCTGTTCTTAACTGACAGCAATGGAGTATGATGTGGTCTGCTGTTGTAGCCTATCCACCTCAAGATTTGGCCTGTTGTGCATTCTGAGATGCTTTTCTACTCACCATGGTTGTAAAGAGTGGTTGTAAACTGCTACTCACTGGATGTTTTTTCTTTGTTTGTTTTATGCAACGTTCTGTTTTAAAAATTCTAGATAGTTTTGCGTGAAAATCCCAGGAGATTAGCAGTTTCTGAAATACTTAAACCAGCTCTCCTAGCACCACCAGCCTTCACACGGCAGTAAAAGTCATTGAGATCACAATTTCCCCCATTTTGACGTTTGATGTATACATTAACTGAAGTTTTTGACTTGTATCTGCATGATTTTAAGCATTGCACTGCTGCCACATGATTGACTGATAGAATAATTGTATGAACAGTCTCATCAGCATGGTCTCACCTTTGTAAATTCAAACCAATTCACATAAACGAAGTTTAATTTTAGAGTTAGGGGTAGGGTAAGTGGTTGTACCATTTTCTTATGGTGATTAATTGAACTAAATCAGACACATCAACCTTTTCATTCAAATTTGCGCAACAAATTTACTGAAATATGGTTGGAAGTAGATGTAAGAAAATGAAGCTTGACTTTTAGCCTGATCTGTTTAGCTTTGTAAAGGAACATCTCAGTGGTGAGAATCCATTGTAATTCTGAGAGATATTTCTTCCTGTTCTCTGTGTGATATCTGATTTCCTGGGGCATGTGATGATCCATAATAGCTGTGCTTCAGACAACAATGATGGAAGCATTGAATATGGCATAATATCACATAATATGTTTGGTGTAGGGGAGTCAAAAGATATGACTCCAGGTGCAGGAAGCAATTTAAATGATTGCCTATTGAGAGTCTATGACATTGATATTAATATCACTGTTGAGGGTTCTCAGAGTATGTGGGGATTACCAAAATGCCAGGGATGTTGACTTGCCACTACAAAGAATGGAATAAATGACTGAATCTTTGAGCATATTATGTGTGAAATGGTTGTTATACTGAAAAATCAGTGTCCATAATAATGTCTGGCTTTTACTAGGATGTTTCAATAATTTGTACAATATGTTGTAGGGAAAAGAAGGGATATTCTCAGAACTGAACGGACCTTTTGATGACATTTCCTGTATCCAATCACATGATTCCTAGTAAAAACCTTCTTCATTATGAATTCCTGGTAATATCCATCATATATGCAGTGGTCAGGCAATTTGTGATGGCTGTGTTAATCTGAAGTAGACAAGGGCCTTATTTCTGTCTCTTTTTTTTAGTAAAATATGGTTGAAAATACATATTTGGTAAATTTGCATTCATGAGAATTTAGGACCATCTCAATGGACATTGGGAATAAAGTCAGCTTGTTTAGGTCAAACATTGATACTCTTTAGTAATTATGACCTTTTAGTAATTGTGCCCTAAAATCTACAGCAGAAATAGTTGCAGGCTATGTTAGTTTTATTGCATGAATATCTGATTCTAAATAA
This sequence comes from Pangasianodon gigas, assembly GCA_022758105.1. Lineage (NCBI taxonomy): Eukaryota > Metazoa > Chordata > Actinopteri > Siluriformes > Pangasiidae > Pangasianodon > Pangasianodon gigas. Next base: position 6,710,346 of record CM040460.1, on the reverse strand, counting down.
GGTTAATGCTACTGTAACTGCTTCCGAACAATAACCATTTAGTTCAACTGTTGTAAAGATTGTTTCCCTCTCAGTATTTGGTTACTATTAAGAGCCCAACATTATAAGCTTTTCACTAGAATGTGATGTAGTGTCTCAGAGGCTTTTATTCATAGGATGTTCTATACAACAAGCCTCTGAGGATTTTTTTTTTTTAATCTTTATATGCTCAATACACTCAGCAGTGTATTGTAAACATGCAAGCAACAGTCTTTATAGTTTATAGGTTTTGGTTACTGTGGTTGAGGTTAAGGTTATATTTAGGTGTAGCATAGCATTAATTATCTTCATTATTGATTATGTCATTGGAATTTTCTCCCAAGTATAGTAAGACAAACGTGTGTGTGTGTGTATGAAGTTGATTATGGACATCTATGATAATACAGTATGTTTGGTTTTGCAGTTTGCAGTTGTGAAGTCTGTCCTGATCAACATAACAACAGGAATCATCCAGTTCATAAGTGTGCCCAGTACTGATTCGTTCATCTCTGTGATTCAATCACTGAATCATGTGTAAAACATGTCTTTTTTGCACAGGTTTGGTGGATATATAGCAGGCTAGCTAGCTAACTAGGCACATCTCCCCACCATCGCCCCACCTTTGGTACAAATATTGTACTATTACATATATCACAATAAATGGATGCAAAAAGTAAGAAATATTTACATTGAAAAATGTGAAATGTGACCAGACACATAGGAGTGACGTTGACCTCTTCCTAACTCTGCTGCTCCTCCTATTATTACTAACTATTCATTACTTGTTATACAGTATATATTCATTTGTGTGACTTCTTATAAATTTGCAACTGTTAGACTGTTTGAAGTTTTACAAGTGTGAACAATTGCATTATCTGTTATAACGCTTGTCTTCTCCATTATATATTGATTAACATGGCTCATAGGTCCAAACATTCCACTGGTTAGCTCTTGAAGTATATTAATATATATGATTGTTTATCTGTAAATGTTAGCAACAACTTTTCTGCATCATGCCTTATCTTGCTATGGTTGTAAAAATGATGACATAACATGTTTACAATGGCATAATGACATTTCAAGCAATTTATCTGGCAATGGTTTAGCTGATTACTGATGTGGGTTCACACCATATATTTTCTTATGAAACTTATGGAGGATCATTTCCTCCTGTGAAAATTTTACACAATTGCAATCTTTTATCTCACAATTGCGAATTAATATCATACAACCATGACTATACAGTATGTCACAATTGTTAGTGACAATTTCATTATTATTAATGTGCCACCTACAGAAGTTCTTAGATGACTCCTCTGTTGTTGGCTGTATCACTGATGATAAGGAGGAGGAGTACAGAGACCTTATCGAAAGCTTCATAAGATGGTGCGACAACAACCACCTTCAACATCGGGAAAACCAAGGAGCTAGTGGTGGACTTCCGGCGCAGCAAGAGGCCCCCCACCACTGTCACCATAAGGGGGAGGGAGTGGAGATAGTGGACACCTACAAGTTCCTAGGGGTGCAACTCAACAACAACTTGGACTGGTCAGACAACACTGAGGCCATCTATAGGAAAGAACAGAGCAGGATGATCTTTCTGAGGACACTCAGGTCCTTCAGGCTTCTACAGATTTTTTACCAGTCTGTGGTGGCCAGTGTTATCTTCTTTGCTGTGGTCTGCTGCGGAGGTGGCATTATGACTTGTGGTGCCAACAAACTAAGCAAGCTGGTGAGGAAAGCCAGCTCTGTGGTGGGGATGGAACTGGACAGTGTGCAGGCAGTGACTGAGGAGAGGATGAGAGGGAAGCTGAAAGCTATCATGGACAATCCTTCTCATCCTCTCTATGCTGAGCTGAGGAGGCTCAGGAGCACGTTTAGGCACAGATTCATCCAGCCACATGCCTCCAAACATCTGGGGGCTCTTTCGTGCCATCAGCCACCAGAATCTACAATGCCACAATACCCAGTACCTCTTATTCCACTGACTGAGTCTCACAAATGCACATACTCAACAGTTAATTGTCATTCCACATATATTGCAGATGTATATAAATACCAAGGATAATGCACATTTACAAATAGAACTCTACAATATGTACATACACACAGATCTATATTATTGTTTCTATTATTTCTAATGTTTCTATTATTTCTATTGTTTCTTTTGTATAGGTATTCATGGAAAATATTTTCTTTTCTTTAATGTTACTCCTCCTACTTGTGCTGCTGTGTCAATTTGAATTTCCCCTACAGGGGATCAGTGAAGGTACATCTTATCTTATCTTAAACCTACTGCTTCTTATCTCATAACTGTGCATTAAAAATTCACAATTGTGTAATATTAACTCACAATTCAGAGGTAAATCTTTGAAATTGTGAGATAAATCTGCCTAATGTTTATATGTGGTGGAAAAAGATTCTATAGAAAACACGTTATGATGATGCGTTTTCTGTGAAAAGAAATAGATAATTAAAACAAGCACTGATATTGTCTTAAACCCCTCTCTCTCTCTCTCTCTCTCTCTCTCTCTCTCTCTGCACGAGTATAGGGGGAAATCTAGTAAACTGCAGAAAGTTATATCTACCTACTGGACCTTATACAGAATGTTTGCAAATCAGAGAAAAATGGTTTCCTAGGTAAAATCTTTTTAAACCTTTAACTCCTTTCTACAGAGTTTGTAAAACAAAGTTTTTGTGGATTTGAAAATGCAGAGCACTTTCTGTAGAAAAAGTAATATATACATAAAGTAAAGAAATATATACATCAGTGTCATCTCTTTCATCGTCTGCATTGTTTCTACAGCCTGCACAGTGTAAATCCACTTGAGATAGCTTGAAGGGAGGAAAAAAAGAGCAATAAAACAATTACTACTGTTCCAAAATACAATTGAAGTCATTGTATTTAAGATTTAATCATTGCCCTGGGCTAGTTGCCTCAGCTTAGAAGGGGATCAATCTGCTGAGCCATTTCGCACGTTCATTTCCCACACACTCTTCTGTCTCTTCTGTAGAACCCAATAACACAGTTTTTGCTTTAATCGAGTGTCATGTTTTCAAAGAGGATAACATTAAATGCTGTGTAACACTGCAGGAGGTCAACCAGTTTATTCTCAAAATTCCAAATTCCAGTTTAAAATGGAGCCTATGCAAAAATCAATAAATGATACACGCATTTTTGGTCTAACTTAAAGCAAATAGTATGATTTTATGGTTTAACTGTTTCAGATTTCCTTACCACAAAGTATCATCATGTCATCCGACCCCTACCACTGGGTTTCGCTCGTTAATCCATAATTGTTTCTTTATATTAAGAAGACAAGGAATGATGCTACAGCTACAGGGCAAAACCACTTTTTTATCCACCGTTTTCCTGATGCCTCAATTTTCCCTTGAGTTGTAGCAGAAGTTGGAATCATATTTCAGGTCATAGCATTGTTTCCCTTGGAAGTTGTAGAGGAACTGTATTGTTTTTCTTAATCGAAAATAATACTAAATGGCAAAAAACTGAATTTTTAAAAAAGTTATGTCAATCATTTAGTTGTATTTCATCCCTTGAAGCTTACCATCTGTGTAGGTGATATGAGGCTATAACTGGAAGCTAGCTAATGTGGGCGCATGTTTACAATGAAGCAACAGTATTCTGTACAATGTATGTCTTTGTTAGCTGCGAGAGCTTTAAGTTTAATTACATCTGAATATGTCTTTGATATCTAACATAATAATAGTTTGTTGTGTATTCTGTGTAGAACTGTTAGATTTTAATATAACAGTGTAGTATTCTGTACACTAGGCGTATAAGGCAATGCCAACATCTGTATCTGTATCTCTTTAGTGCTTCAAATATTCATATCTGTATTCTGATTTAAACCCAAAGAGATGTATGTAGGACTGTTTTTTTTGTTTTGTTTTGTTTTTTTAATTCTGCTCCCACAATTATTTTTGTTTGTACACGCCAGTCATATTTTGTTGAATTTTGTTGAATTTTGTCTAATGAATTTCTCCCAAAATATAAACAAGCTAGTAGCCTAACTTAAATCACCATGATCCTGACCAGGCAGCTACTAAGGATGAATGAATGAATCTCGTAAGTGCATCGCAGAGCGAGCTTCATGTCTGACCACTCGCCCTCATGAAATTAGAAACCTCCCACTCACATGACTTTGTTGTTGTGTCCTGCAGGATCTCAATCCAGTGCACACCTCTAGTGTCAACCAAATGTCTGGCAAGCAAAAAAAAAAAAAAAAAAAAAAAAAAAAAAAAAAAAAAAAAAAAAAAAAAAAAAAAAAAAAAAAAAATACATAAACAAAAACAACCAATAGCGCACCTCATTTCTGTATCTGTATCACATTATCTCTTCATTCCAAATAACGTATTCATTTGTATTTGGTTACAACTCTGACCTTTTCCTGCTAATAAAATAGTAAAATAATATATTACATTTACCAGTCATGTATTTCATATAAGCTGCTGTCATTGTTATTTATTCTTTTTTTTATTAAAACAATTTAAAAGCACACAGGCTGTGGTTTATCTAACAATCTCAGTAGATAGTGACAGACCCAGGACATGACATGGAAATTGAAGGTGCTGATGAGTTAGCAATGCAAATATAATGTAAATGTAATGCCTTAACTAATTAATCATTCACTTCAGCATATGTGTCTACTTCTAGCAGAAATCCAGGAAATGGAAGTAGAAAGGAATCAAGGCAGCATCCATTGGTTATTTCAAGAATCTCATTGATACCACCAGCTCACAGATCAGAATCAGAAGTCTGAGACATCAGATTTTAATATTGTTTAGGCCTTGGTGCTTTTGAAATTGAGGTCAAGACTATTGTGTCAAACCACTTGAAGCTAAAATTGCTTACCCAGATAGTGGATTTTCCATTATTCAGTTTTCTAGTTATTTTAATATCTAAATTGTACTTATATCCAGTGATGAAAGTAGCTTGTATTTCTTGCCAGTACTGTGGTTGGTGAATTCTGAACATTCAACAGGGGCAAGAGGGCCAGCTCCCTGGGGTTTTTTGTGCATTAATTAGGTGCACTTTTATATCTTTTTTATGCCTTTCAGTCATGGTGAAATAATCAAAATCATGTAGACCAATTTTTGAAAATTTTGAAAACTTTAACAATTAAATTAAATGCATCAATTTGACATACTCTGAAATGAACAGGAATTTCTTTTGATTTAAAATACATTATTTACCCATGCACTGTATCCATTGAAGTATCAACTATCAGAATAGGACTAACAGAGAAATAGAACCAAAGACCACCTCATAAAGGTAACCTTCGTTAATTTTTTTTTTTTTAATTGCAGCATGGAATGGTAAATTAAGTTAATATTACCTGTGCCCTTTTAAGAGTTGAAATGCATTCCGTACATTTATTTAATAAATATATAAAAGAGTCTTTTTGCTTAGCCAGTTAAAGACAATAAATGGAATGTCAAAAAAAAAAATAAAATCACAACATTGATAATGACTCGACCAAAGCCACCTTATGGCTTGTTTATCTCATCCTTATGGAAACGGAACCAGTAGCTAGTTTAAAACGCTAGTTCAATCACTGAATGAATGAATTTTGGGTAAGTTTGGGTAAGTTTCATTCTCAGATATTGTGTAGTGTTTATTTATTTACTTATTTTTTATTTATTTATTTTTTTTCTGTGAGAAAGGATGTGATATTTGAATGATATTTGAGTGTCCTATCATCGTCACCTTGGCCTGGTACATTAATTAGCTAGGTTAGCTTTTCTTGACAAACATTTTTCTTTTTCAGCTAGTCTTTTAGCTGGAGCTGGAGCTGTGACTGGCTGAGTGACAGGACGTAGCAAGCAGGATGGGATGATATGCGAGTAACATTAAATGTTGTTGAGTTGCACAGAGGGCTTGTAAACTTGTACATTTTATAGCAAAGTGAGAACAAATGAACATTTCTCGTTTTAAAAACATAGTCTCCACCTGACAAATAAGACTTTTTTGCTGTTACTGCATACCGGCAGGAAATCTCTTGCTTGTCTGGCGTACCTGACCTTACAGGCTTACTTTCACTATTGGTTATGTCATACATATAAATTCCATTCAGGTCCATCATTTTGAGACATTTTTAACTATTCGTAATTGAAACTGGTGCATATCACGTTGCTTTTACATTTAGAAATGAACATTTTTCCCTTACAAAATGTTATTTTTTTTTATTACTGGTAGGAATATTGGCTTGGATATTCTGATATAGGCCTGTACAACAATTTAAAGCTGACAGAGGTATTTGTCATAGTTGTGTTTGTGTTTTAACTTTTTTAATTGAACTTGACTGCATACTAGACCTCACTCTTAACTCAAAATCCAGGATTGTTCATTAGCCTGAAGTGCTAATTAGCAACAAAACTAAATTATGTCTCAAATCAAGAAATATCCTTACTACCTAATGTTATAAAATCAAACTAAGGAGAAGGGTGGAGGTCTCTGCCCTGCAGTGCAGTGTGTCTGTCGCTATCTACTGAGATTTTAAGATAAATCACAGCTTATGTGGTTTAATAAATGGTTTGAAATAGGATCACAGCCATTACCAATGAGCTTGCTGGAAAATTTACAAAGTATAAGGAATAAAGCAGACAAACTATGAGCAAGTGTATAATACGGTTTGCATCATCACTATTCATGTATCTGTGGGACAGAATCTTGGCTTTCAGAGACAGGCCCAGATCATTAACAGATTTAGAGTATGTTATGCTTATTAGCTTGGACTGCAGTGCAAACTCAGCTAGAAAACAAAGAGTTTGTGTGCTTTTATTAGTGAAAAATAGCCTGAACCCATAGGTTCCCAAGTCTCTTCCTGGAACACACATCGTACTATACATTTAATGATGTCCCTAGTCTATCAGACATTAGCTGATTTGTTGAATAGTCCAGGACCAGGGTTGGAAACCTGTGTTTTAATCCTACACAGAAATTACAATAAAACTGTAATCAGCTGTGCAGAAAACTACTGGTGTTAAATCTAACACCTTATTATATAACAAAAAAGATTAACCAGACCAAATGTTTTCATCTTATATTCCTCCTGCTGCTGATACCCAGGTGGCCACCAACATCATCTAAGAACTTGTGTTTCAGACAGATACTGTAGCCCTGCAGGGAGATATATTTATATTGTAGAATTTAACCTCTGTAAATGTGATGACTAATTAGCAGTTTACTATCAATACATCACCTGCTCTACCTGAAATGAGGCCTGTTTGGATTTATGTTCTGGCAATATTCAAAAAGCCTATTACTCAAATGCAATTCAGACTATCACACTATAAGGTTACTACTTGAGTACTAATCCAAGCTTAGGTGTGAAAAGACTGAAAAAAAAGGATGCAAGGAGATGGATGGCAGAAAAAACAGAGACACTGCAGGTCTACAATAAACAGATTGGTATATTTTTAAGCCTTTAGCTTCATTGCAGACACATCAGTGAGGGTGCCTCACTTTCTGACAGACTTAGGAATCCTACTGTTACCAATGCAAACCACAAAAGGCAAATTTTTTATTGGCTTTACTGATAAAACTGTGTGTAAAGAAATATTTGTTCCAGTAGAACTACTACTACTGGCTTCAAAAGGTAGTTTTTTAAATATTTTATATAGACCAGACTAGACACTTATTGATTGAATCTCTTGTATAGTGTCTGAATCTCTTGCAAGGGAAAGACTGGCACCAGCTATGTGCCCTGGAATTGAGCATCACGAGGTTACTGTATCTGAATCTGACGACTCTTGTGTCTATAGATGAATCATGGACTTAGAGGCAAATATCACTTAGCTGAAATCAATGACCCAGGAGCCAACACAACTCAGAGGCTTGCACTTCTCAACAGGTCCCTTCTTGTAGCTCAATGGCTAGTCCACCTCACATAGCATAAGGATGCTACAGTATGTCTAAAGCTGTATCTCAGAGCTTCTTCCATGCTAATAATGACCTACTCGTTGACTTGGCTTTTTTAGTGTTGGCAGCATCTGGGGAGAGGGGCAGCATCTGGGGAGAGGGGCAGCATCCTTGAAGGGCAGGGACTAGGGGTGCTTTACAAACATCAGTGTTGTCCATTGGATGGTGACTACATCAGATAGGTGAATCTTAATGAAAATATCTCAGTGAACAAACTACAGTTCTGCTGCCAGGCCCTAGCCTTTTTGGGGCTCAAGGCCTTGTCAATATCAGACCCCAATAAAATTGTCACTTTATGCTAAATTGATTCAATCTTGGGGTGCCAGATGCAGTAGGAAAGGTAGACCCCACAGTTCAAACCAAGGGGTTCCATTCAACTTATTTTCTTGTTAATTCTAGATTGGAAAGGGTTGAACTAGTTCTTAAATACAACTGCCCCTTTTGTATACACTTGGGAAAGACGTAGTTCAAACCTTGCACACAATGGCAAGGGCAGGCATGCTCTTCAAATTTTACAATGGGCCAAGATGTATGCAGCTGGCCTTGTCTCCCCCGATGGCCACTAACAGGATAGTGCTGCATTTGAATGACTGGCTCCTTTGTGCTCCCACCAAGAAGCAGACCATCCAGAACATAGCCACTCTCCTCACTCACATTACAGTGTTCAAGCAAACGGTGATGATGACTTCCTCAATGAAGACTTCATTGAAAACACTGAGTCACACAGTTCATTGCCACTGTGCAGATTCACTGAGAATGCTAGCCAGTTCTTCAAGCCAACTTGTGGTACCTATTATTATGTTTGCCAAGGAAATTTTAGCCAGTCTACCATGTATGCTATCAGTGTCCATTGAGGGTGCTAGGACTGATGATGGCAGCCATATCAGTGATCCTTGCAGGCTTCCTGGAGCTTATCGGCCTGCAGCTGGACTCTAAATGCTACAGTAGAAACCAATGTCCTTGTGTCAGTGAAAGGGGCCAAAGTATTGGCTTTCTGGTGATGCAGGGTATTCCTAACAGAAACAGAACTGCTCCCAAGTTATTAAATGACTAAACTACTTATTAAAATTACCCATAGTATTATATGCCATCTGCACAGGATATTGAAGTAGTGTGAATGAGAAAGAATGTACAGTAGCATAATAGCAAGACATAATTAAAAAATTCAGTTTCGATTAATAGGATATATGGGCTATATGGCCAAAAATATGCGGATACCTGACCTCCACACCATATGTGGGCCTTCCCCAAACTGTTGACACAAAGTTGGAAGCACAAAATTGTCTAGAATGCCCTTGTATGCTGTAACGTTAAGATTTCTGTTCATTGGAACTAATGGGCCTAGCCCAAACCTGTTCCAGCATGACAATGCCTTTGTGCAAAAAGCGAGGTTTATAAAGGCATGGTTTGCCAAGGTTGGAATGGAAGAACTCGAGTGGCCTCCACAGATCCCTGACCTCAAGCCCACTGATCATTTTTGAGATGAATTGGAATGCTGACTGCATGCCAGACCTTCTCATCTGACATCACTGCCTGCCCTCACCAAAGCTCTTGTGGCTGAATGAACACAAATCCCCAAAGCCATGTTCCAAAATCTAGTGGAAAGCCTTCCCAGAAGAGTGGAGGTTATTATAACAGAAAAGGGCACTAAAACTGGAATGAGATGTTCAACAAGCACATATGGATGTAATGATTAGGGGTCTACATACTTTTGGCCATATAGTGTATATGAATAAGAAGGGGAAAGTTTCAAATAAACATTTTTAGTAGAACACTGAGAAAATATTACAGTTGATTGATGTGATCAGTACATGGAAAGGGTCCTAGTCATGCTAATCACCATAATAATGAGATCACCACAAATTAACAATATGGGTTACACACTTCAATGGCTTAATGGTCTGCAAGCCTATAAAATAGAATTTGCCTAATATTTTATATAGACAGAGGCAGAAAGCATGATGCATGAGAGAAAGGTGTGTGTGGGTGTGTTGGGGTGTGTGGGTGTGTGGGTGTGGGGGGGGGGGGTGTGTGTCAGCTGTTGATGGGACTGGGGAAAGATTATATGTACATTGTAATTCCTTGTGTTACTTATTGTTGTGTATTATTTGTTATTTATTATTATTATTTGTGTAGTATTTGCACCAAACTGAACAAAAATGCCGATAATAAAGTAATAGTTTACTTGACCTGTCTTCAGAGAGTCAAACACACATTCTAACATCATCCCCAGATGTGGATCTATATTCGTTATGAGCTGCCAAACAACTCAGATAAGATTCACTGAATGCATTCTAATGAAAGTTGCCCTTATGTGATGACATGATATTAGAGAACCATAAAACACAGAAAACAGATACATTATCTGTCAGAGAAACTATTTATTGTGTCTTCATTTCATAAATAGACTCTTCAGATATGTGAGTTGGCTCACAAAAAGGTGAGCTGTTTTCAGATGGCCTTTCAGTAACACCTATACCATTGCTTCCTTTTTTATATATTTATTAATAAGATAGCTTTAGCCCTAGTATTTGTACTTTATCTCCCACTCACTTAAACCTTTTATTTGTAGTCAGTGAACTTTAAGTAGTGAACATTGCATGGTATATTACTGGTAGCTAAGTTATATAAAGTGATGCTCGTTCATGTGTCTTTCCCTTTGAGGTGACATTTTGTTTCTTGTGTCCTCTTTCTCAGCCTTCTGAATCTAACCGCAGGGTGGGAGACTACAGTGACATGGCTGACAGTTCTCTTGAACTCTGATGTTACCCTAATGAGACATGGCATTAGGCCCACTGACCCAGAAAGAAAGGTTGGGTGGTGATGGAGGTTCATGAGGTCTGTATGTGAAATAACCTGGCTCAGGTAAATATTCCTCTTGTTCCTCACTTAAAATAAAGCAGACAGGGTTCAAAAGCCACAGGAATGTGATATACTTTAAAGTATTGTGGAGAAGGACATAGCTGCAGGCTATAAAGACCTGTTTTCACTACAATTGCTGTTTTGTTTTTTTTTTCTTTTTTTTTCACAGTCAAATTGATGGAAACCTAACAGTAGATGTACTGTATACATTAATACTAAATGGCCTTACTATTCCCTACTGTTCATGTTTCACATATACAATATATGAAGTATTACATATTACAGGGCATGATTAATAGTTGCTGCTATGTTTATCCATTCTGACACTAAAACCATGTGATAACTACTAGCTATTAGCTGGGAGCTATCTCTGCACTTTCTTTTTACATGAATCCTCTGCCCCTTGTGGTAAAGACTGGTATTACATTCTAATTCACTCACACACTCATTTTTATACTTTATCCTGATCAACGTCATGATAGATCCGGAGTCAGTCCCAGGAACACTGGGAGTGAGGTGGGAATCCACCGTGAATGGGACACCAGTCAAGCTCAGGGCACCATGCGTGCACACACACATTCACACATTTACTAGGGGCACCTTATCTTAGCCATTCCACCTACTGGCATGTTTTTGGGAGATGGAAGGAAAACTGAGACCTCGGAGGAAGTCCAAGCAGACACTGGGAGAACTCAAGCTCAGGATTAAGACCCATCATTATGGTCAAAGTTGGTATAACACACTAATTGCAAGCCAATTCAATTTGGTCCTATTTTTCCCCCATGTTGAGGTACAAAAAAAAAGAGAGAGAGAGAGAAAGGGATTTTTTTACTGATAACATGGTAAAATCAACACTTTTTTTTTTTTTTTTTTATGGCACAATTTGTAGTAGCAATGAATAGTATGCTTAGAAGCTTCTGCTAAAGCATTTAAATCTTAGCAATTCTTTTCACCAACTGCAGCACCTGACATTGGCATAATGAATTCTTGTCAAGCATAAGACAGCATGGGGTAATGTGTTTCCAAAAAAAAGCTATCTGTTTATTACTCCAAGGTAATACAAATCCAATATTTTCCTCACCTGCTGCTGGAACATATTTTGTATCTTCAGGGTGATAATTAGACCTTAAGAAACATCACATTGGTTTGAAGCATGGGCCTAAGTTCTGCAAACATGTAGCATCATTTCTTTGCCTTCAGCAAGATCACAGATCCACTGGGTAATGATTCTGAACAACAGCCTTGAAATGAGCCATGTAGCCTGAGCTTTAGCTTGCAAGCTTGTGTATTGACAGCCATTCCACCCAAGACTTCATTTCCCAGTGGTTATTAAAGCACAAGGATGCTAAACAAGGCTAGTGTGAGATGATAACTTGATTATCATAATCCCTTTCCTCATTCCTCTTTTGACTAATGAAGAGAGAGGTTTCTATATAGTAAAATACTTTTAGAAGGCAAGAACTATATAGAGAATTGCAAAGACACCCCCATACATCTCACCAGAACATCTGACCACCACCCTTTTCATATGGTTTCTCAGTAATAAGGCTGATGCTAAAAATAATTACAGTGACATTTGTTGCAGTTCACAAGTACACAGCATGTGGGGGTTACTGTATGCAACTTCAAATCATCATGAAGTTTATTTTATTTTTAGAAAAACAAAGCTGTCAGTTCTGATCTTTCGTATAAAGGTAAACTTTATTGCGTCCCTGAACAGCAGTGACCATAGCAGCTGAATACAATTTTCAGTGCTACACATTGCATTCATGTTGTGTTGATACTAGATATGAGCAGACATACTATTTTACACATGCAGCACTCATACAAAATAGTTGCATCTAGCTTGACTTCCCATTGAGGCTATTCCACTGGATACTTTGGCCCCTGAGGCTGTGTGGCTGTGTTAAAAGTGTGAACAGGAAAGGCAGGAGTGCTACAGTTGTTCAAAGTGATGCATGCAGCCTGTAGGGTTTTAACTCACTCACTGATATATACACACTCTCGAGGACCAATACAAAGTCGTAGACATGATTTAATCATTATAATTAGCAAAAGCCATTGTGTGCCACTTTCATCAGAATCCGCAGTGATGTAAGACGCTTTTAAGATGTGTTTGCGTGGGTTCTCCTCCTATAAGCACCTCACTGGACCTCTAGTCCATGTGTCTGCTGTCGGCTTATGCACTGCAGTCAGTCAAACGATCAAATATGATCAATGTCTAAGCATATTTAGCAGCAAATCATCGTCATGATGCTGTTTCTGCTATCAGTTCATTACATATATTATATGTATATAGATAGATAGAT
>CM040460.1:6641734-6687392 GCA_022758105.1 Pangasianodon gigas | reverse complement strand
AAAAAAATAAATAAAATAATAATAATAATAATAATAATTTTATACAATGTGCACTCAATAGTACAGTAGAATTCATGTTCAAGAGTCTAAAATATTTCCAGATTAATCAATTTCATTTAACCCAACAACACCAACTAGTCACAAGGGACTAGTGAAGGTTTTAGTCATATATAGGAAAAACAAACAAACAAACAAACAAACAAATATTTATTTATTTATTTATTTATTTATTCGTTCATTTACTCACTAAACAGGCCGGTAATTTAGGATGACACAATTAATTAAAGTCAATTAGTGAACCAGATGGTCGATTTGTTGGTAGGGAGCGAGGGAGTTTATCATTAATTGTTGTGATGCTTAGTCAGTAATTACAGCAGCCTGTGGAGGCACAAAGAGAACCAGACAGGAAAGGAACATCGCAGAGAACTTTTTAAAAAGAACTTGCTGTGTTTTGAATCTATGCCGTTATATCGCTTTGCTAGATCAAGTTAATTACCAAGCAATATTTTTTCTTTACTCTCTGTGTGTGTGTGTGTGTGTGTTAGATAAAGTTAATTACCAGACATTTTCTTTTAGAGCGTGTATATGTTTGTGTTTCTGTGAACATTCGCATGTGCTTGTTTGTTCTCAAACTTTAAATGGTGAAAATTATCTCCCAAACACAAAGCAATCTTATGAAAACTTTATCAGTTGGAAATTTGGTTGGCATTGTTCAAACCGCTCATAATTGTGTATAGGAATACACTGCATGTGTCTGCAGATGGCTTTATTAAAGTCTATATGCTGCGGCTTAATCTAGTTATTGAATCGCTGTGATATGATTTCCATTCTGCCTCACAGTCCTTTCTGTCACAGATGAGATGCTATTCTCCTGTGATTTTTTTTTCCCTCACATGCTCAATTTCAATTCTGGCTTGTGCAGGCCCGTTCTTGACGAAGCCCTGGGTTTACAATAACAGCGAAACGCTGGCATATCCAAATTTGAAGTTTATTAGCAAGACGTCAGTGCCATTATAGATACTTCATCTTGTCAGAAATGAGAAGAATGAGTTTCACAGGGAGGGCAGATGGAGGTTCTAGCTTCGAGGCATATTCATCCACAGCAGAACACCATCATTTCCAAGAGCTGGTTTTTATTAAATTACTTTATTAACATGAAATGGGACACGAAATTGCTAAGTTCAGAGAAAATAAACAGATAGAAGCATATAGATCTATTCACATTTTAGTGATAACCTGAGCAGGTTAATTCGTTTTCTAGTTGAAAGTTACAATTGTAAACAAATGAGTAATTTAAACCAAAAAAAAAAAAAATACAATGATTTGAGGATACAGAAGTAACTGAAACATACAAGGTTAACATAATAAAGAAGCATTTTTTCTGCCCTTAATCTCTTTTAACTGAAAGAGGCTATAACGATGATTCTACGATTGCAATTTAGCCTATGTAACTTTTTTTTATTTTATTTTATTGATGATATTTAAAGGTAAAGTGCATCTATAATAAGCTGGGATAGGGAAAAAAATTTAAGTGTTGTAGTTTTTACAGTATGTTTGGTCAAATTAATGTTTTAAATAGCAAATAGGTTGTTGTGAAGAACATTTTTACCTACGTTTAAATGTCTTTATCATGTACTTTTGAAACATACAGTATTTATAAATGTAACATACATGAGACACAGATCAGTTGTGGAAATCTCCAATAAGCCACTGATTCTCTCCTGCAACACTGTTTAAATAAGTAATTGTAGATATTAATTTTGCATTTTCACAATGGCTTATCTGTTTATGAAACACCCAATTAAAAATTAATCGCACACAAGAGTAATAACCACTTATTGTCATAATTGACTGTAGTTTTATTGCTTTCTTCATGTTTTTTTTCCTTCGAAGCTAACCATAACCGCAATCATATTTTATCTATTGTTCCAAATATATTCAAAAAAGAACGAAACTTAGCTGCATCATTGATTTTCTATTTCTCTGCAGAGTGGACCGAAAAAAGTTGTTTGCACAAATCCATAACCGTCAGACCTGCAGGACTGTTCTTTGATGCAGCCATATATTAGGGTGAGTTGCCTTGCTATCCTGCTGAAAGTAGGTCATATTAAGCCTGTGGTCTCTCTCTCCCTCTCTCAAACACACACACACACACACACATACACACACATACAGAATATTGTTTCAGGTTTCTTCTCTTTGTTATGCAAAAGAATATTACAAGGCTGTTGGAAATAAATGAGTGGTGCAGAAATTTAGGAAAATGTAACTGCAGGGGTGACTTTTCTTTCTTCTTTCTTTCTTCTCATCGTATTTGAGGTGCACAATGCATGTGCAAAATACATTAACAAACCAGAAACGCAACAGCAAAGCCAAACAAAGAGCAGCAAATTCAAAAACACATCAGTATTAACTCTAAACATAAAGGGTAGGTCCTTACTGAACATGCTTGTTTCTGATTGGACACGGCGTATGACTATCACATGGAAAAAGAATTGCGCTTTTTCATTCTGTTATCTAATTATTCTAGAGAAAGAGATTTAATGTGAAGTTACTTATGTTATTATACTGAGGAGTAATTCTTCCTTCCTTTAGGCGGGATTTCGTTGTTTGTATGATGGAATGCAAAGTTGACAGCATATCTAAAATAACATCATATGAACGCACTTGATGAAAATAAGCACAAATAAAAGCAGTAGATTCATTTAGGCTCATATTTCCTCCAACTGTAAACATCCTCCAGCTCTCCGCTTTCTGCCGTCTCCATTGTCTGTTGTTCATTTTCTGTTGTTCTGTTATTTTTGCTGTTGTGTTTTTAGTTTTACTGTCAGGTTTCTGAATTTGATGTTGTGTTTTTTTGTTACTTTTTTATTTACTTTGTGTGTGTGTGTGTGTGTGTGTTTGTGTGTTTGTGTGTGTTTGGTTTTACTGTTGTGTTTCTGAATTTGCTTTTTTGTTCTTGATATTGTCTTTGTGTTTTTGGTTTTGCTGTTATGTTTCCAAATTTACTGTTGTGTTTCTGAATTAGATTTTTTGTTTGCTTGTTTGTTTGTTTGTTTTTGTTTTGCTGCTGTATTTCTATTTTTTTGTTTTGTTTTGTTTTGTTTTTTTGTTTTTTTTTAATGTATCCTAATTTGCTGTAGTGTTTTTGGTTTTGCTGTTGTGTTGTGTTTTTGATTTATTTATTTTTTGGCATGTTTTTTGGTTTATCTGCTGTGTTTCTGAATTTGCTGTTCTGTTTCTGGTATTTTCGTTGTGTTTTTGGTTTGCTGTCATGTCTTTGAAAAAGTCTATTCTTCTTCTTCTTATTATTATTATTATTAGTAGTAGTAGTAGTAGTAGTATTGGTCTCTATTTCATTGTTTGTTGGTTGTATTGTTCATTATTTGGGTTATTAACTGGGTTTGTATGGTTTAATAAGGTTGCTTTTGGTTCGGTTTGGTTCAGTTGCTTTGATTTGTCTAGTTTGCTAAGGCTGGGATTTTTAATTTCATTTCAAATCTAGTTTCATTTTACAAATGGCTTGAATAGAATCGAATATCATTATTGTCATTACAATAATTGCTGCCATATTGCAACATAAAGTATTAAAGGGGTAAACCAATGTTTAACAATGAAACACCATTTGCAGTTTTAACTTGCTTCTGGTATTTTCATTTATTTTTCCCCCTGTCTGTGTATTCTGTACCCACGTGAAAGCTCAGTGCTTAGGAACTTCTGGCCATGTTTTGTTTTGGTCTGCTGCTCACAACAGTTTCTCTTTGGATGGGCAGACCTAGGTTTTATTTTATTCAGAGCAAATGACATCCCCTGAGCAAACTGGATGAAAATTACATTTGTGTCAGGGGGAATACCATCTGTGCCAGTGTTGTTTATCCTGAGAAATATCTGCATTGATTGTGATGTGTACTAAATCTCTATTGGCTTTAGATATAAGGACAATGTTTTAATGAAAACAGAATTAGTATAATCAAGAATCATGAAAGTTTCCGCATCCGGAGTTTATCTCCGCAACAAATTGACACATCCTGATCCCCTTTACAGGACTGGGATTGCAAGCATATATATATATATATATATTTACAATAAAAATGAGGGCCCAAATAATAAATCGTTTTGAACCCCATTTCAGCCCATTTCGACCCCATTTCAGCTTTTCTTCATTCATTATTCCTTATATAATTTATATTATATAATTTGATTTATTAAGTTATTTTTTCCACATTTCATTTGCACCTCTGCCTCCTTGAATTTGATGAAGCAAATTGTCACAAAACTCCTCCTCCCTTGCGCAAGGAGTTGTGGGCAACATTAGCTGAAAAAGTATCCATGGATCTACACTTTGAAAAGCTACTAGAAATAGTAGACCATCCGGGTACCTTTGGGATATTCATTTCAATATAATGCGATTTGGGACACACTAATTCTAATCTCAGATACTATTTAAGATGGATAGTAGGCGAATTGAGACACAGCATGTGTTTCATTGTACGGGAAATAAATAGAAGATTAACACAAGCCTAACTTTGTTTTGAAAATTAGTGGGGGAAAAAGACACCTTGCGTGATCAATTAAAAGCCAAATTAATTCTCACTGAAAGCATTTCTGAAGTGTTTACACTCATCTGTGTTCAGCAGAATGAGTGGCTCTTGTATCGAAACACTTCAGTTTAACTTGAGTTTTAAATCCACAATTTTATCAATCATGGAATTATGATGCTTTAGTTTTAGTTTTATTGATTTGCTATAGTTTACATTATCTACATTGTGTCTTTATTGGGAGTCGGTTAGAAGAAAGAGAAAGTAAAGTGTGCGATCCTGCAGGATTAAACTGGCCATTATCATGACTACATCCGGTATAAAGCATCACACTGTATATTCACATATAGCACAATGTTATGATTGTTGTTTTCAGTAAATAAATCCTTTATACATTTCGATGTGTGAAGCCAACATGAAACACAGTGGGAAAAAAACAACTCACTCGTGTTGTTTATTTATACTAGCTGTTCAGTGAGATGGTTTTATCACAGAGGAGAAATCTTAGTAAAGACACCAGACTGAGAAACTAACAGTGTGAATATGTCTAAACTGAGGTTTACAAAGCATTTGTCATCCATTTCTGGTGCAAGCTGTTTTGTATAAGATATTTTTTATGGACTACTCCTTGGACCATGAGCACATCTATAGAAGACAGAAAGTACTGGATGCAGTGTAGAAAAATTTTATTGTTTACGTCTTATGTTTTTGGTATTTAATTATTTACATTTCATTTTAAACAATATTACTTTAAATCGAATATTATTGTTGAGAATTTGATTAAACCCATGGAAGAAATGACAAAACGTCTCATCAAAATGTTTCCAGGTATGCAAACGGATACACCTTCCCACCAACCAATCAGCATTTGCCCGACTTGCATCACCACAGACATGCACAACGCGTAGTTACCTCGTAGGAGGATTGAGCGCTAGCACATCTCTGCATCTCTGAGTGCCACATTTACCCACTGGGCTCCTCTCTGCTTGGCAACGCAAATAGACGTTAACACAGAAGTATAATCGAGGCTTGACCCTGCGTCGGTGGCCTATAAAAGGTCCCCACTACTTCAGATTTTATAATTGTATTGTATTGACTAGCAGCCCATCCACAGTGTATCCTTGCTTTGCACCCAGTACTGCTGCATTTCCTCTTAATTATTCAGTGGCAAACATGATTGTTTATAGGTCATGTTCATGTTCGATATTCACTCATTCATTCAAATGAAGGTCAAGTAGGTCCATTGAACTGTAAATAAGCCAGAGTTGGCTTTGGCAAGCTGTATAAAATGGAGGGTCTTTATTTCTGATTTTTTTTTTTTTTCCTCTGAGCTATTTTTACTGTAGTCCATGTACAAGAATTAGCATGCCAATGTTTTGATTTGATCATTTTGTCTCTCTAACAGGTCAGAAGCTTCTGATAATCTTCACATCAAACATCAGAATGGGGAAAAAAAATCTGATCCCAGTGACTTGGCATGGTTGTCGGTGCCAGACGGGCTGGTTTGAGTATTTCAGAAACTGCTGATCTCCTGGGATTTTCACATGTAACAGTATTTAGAGTTTACACAGAATGGTGTGAAGAAGAAAAATCCTCCAATGAGCAACAGTTTTGTGGGTGGAAATGTCTTGTGGATGGAAGAGGTCAGAGTAGAATGGCTAGACCGGCTCAAGCTGACAGGAAGGATATAGTAACTCAAATAACCACTCTTTACAAATGTGGTGAGCAGAAAAACATCTCAGAAGACAGAACAAACTGAACTGTGGGATGAATGATCTACAAGAGCAGAAGACTACATCAGGTTTCACTCCTGTCAGCCAAAAACAAGAACGTGAGGCTATAGTAAGCACAGGTCACAGGTCACAGCTCACAGGTACAGGTCAGAAAAGAAGCTCTTGGCCTACTGTATGTCTGAATGATGTTATGCATTGCACTGCTGCCACATGATTGGCTGATTGGATATTTGCATGATCAGTGCAGGTAGACAGTTTTTCTTATGAAAAGTGGACAGTGAGTGTATGTCTTGCTTTATAATGAAACACAACTCATAGAGAAAATGAAGTACCATAGACAGCTCTCAAAGTACTCCTTCAGCTGCACCTTTGCCTTTCGCTGCATTTCATTTTATATCCCTAACTAAATGATTTACAAAGAATATCAAGCATGCATCCATTAGTTACATTTTTCTAATGTACTGTTCAAAAAGTACTCTAGATTTTTCTCCTAATCCTTATGGAGAGCTTTAAGGCACAAAGTGTATAGTACTGTTAGCATGCTTTATTGCTTCTGTTGTCTCTGTTGTCAGTGCGGTTATTAATCTAATGTGGTTATTTAGTAATATGGGGAGTCAAGTGAGTAGGCAATTGAGAAATAGAGAAAAGGTAATATTTTGAATGGTATGAAAAATGCATGAGAACAGGTTTAACCCAGATGGCAAAGGCCTCATCCAATTTATTGTGTCTACTGCACTCTCACATTTTTTTTTCCTAGCAAAGTTCCCTTATGAAAGGAGAAAGGAATTTAGGGGTCTCAATTTGGGAAGCCTAAAAAGACTTCTTGATATAACGTTTTCAGTCCACAATATTAAACCATGCCAATCTGAGAATACTGATCAAGACTGCAGAAGCATTCTGTCTGAATTCATTTGGCCAAGACAAGCTTTTCATAATAATGAATTAACACATATGCTAATCCTTAGCGCATCAGGAAATAATGAAGCATATACATTACCAGCCAACCGAGCCATATATGAATAGGCATTAATAATGATAATAGGCATAATGATGATCTTGCAGGCGGTTGATCCATTCAAACACACACTAAGCACTGTGGCATATGCTAATAAAAATGAGTTCATCAAAAATTTATCAAAAATCAAATGGCTGTTTTAGAGCTTTTTGTTCCTGCACCTTAGTGTTATGGATATAAGCTACTGCCAGATAAGCTACTGCAGGGTTGTGGTGTATCTCGAACACTTCTGGCTGTGAGTCAAGAAGTTCAACAAGACGTCACTCTAATTTCATGTTTCTGAAGGAAACACGCCAGCATATGGAATCAAATCACAGCTAAGAAGCCATTTCTTGGGGACTTTAAGGAGAGTTGGGTATAGAGGTGATTTTAGATTTTAGGTGAATTTTTTTACTGTATTATAAACTGTATGATTCATACCAGAGGTGAAGATTTTAACAATATAGTTAATAACAATAATGTATGTTGAAGTTTATTTATATCCCGTGTTAGGATTTGGATTACAGTTGAGGCTGCAAAGTAAAAAAGCATATTCCAAAAGGTCTCAAACTTTAATTTTAGCCTATAGATTGAGTTAGTCTACATTGTTTCCAAACAGTCTTTAAATTATTTAAATGATCTTTATTTATACTGCATAAGTTATGATATTAATTAATAGAATGAGTTAATTGTTTATGTTAATTGTAAGATGTTAATAATAATATTCATTAATGACTCAGTTGTATGGTAGTATATATAAACTTAATTATTTTGTGATGTGCTAAGAAGTAGTGCATCCCTTAATTCATCATTATTAAACCATTAGTTAATAAGGAATAACACATAATCCACCATGTTGTTATATGAAAATAGCCCACATTGGGGAGGTGGTGTGATAAAGCACAACACAAAGAGCCGAAGCAGATTATTTTCATATAGCAGCACAGCCAGATTGTGCTATTCCATTTACACCACAACAATTCGCCAACAATTACAATTTTTAATTTATTAAAGAACGACACATTTCACTTAACTGTCTATAGTTATATTTAAAGTTATGGAATGTCCATGAAACAAGTTAGTTCTTGCTGTTGCTTTAAACAGTCAGCAAGCCTTATCAGCCTCTCTTTTTCCCTCTCTTGAAGATAGTAAAATAAAAAAATAAATTTAAAAAAACAGCTTGTCATTTGACTGAGAAACCAGAAAGTACAATCTCCAATCTCCTGAAAACTCTCCCATGTCTGCAAACTGTTAAAAAGCACTGACACTGGAGACTCCTTTCATAAATTTTAACATCTCCTAAAAGAAAGCATCACCACATCAATCATATGTTTTTCTTTGTTTAACAACATTGTTAAAACATCTGTTTTTATCCTCAGATTTTGTAAAACGTCTGCCATATAAGTCCCTGTGTATGAGCTGTTACTATAGAAATGATGATATATTAGAACTAGCACATTGATATTAAACTTTAATTTATGTTACAGCTGGAACTACGTTCAGAGCTGTACTGTTATAGAAAATTAATAAACACCTTTTGATTTAAGAATTCAATTTATTTGTGGGCCTTATAGTAAAGTGTTACTTTACAATATTTAGTTAATTTAGCTGTAAGTGCTAACATTAATGACTTTTAAACTTCAGGAGGTATTTTAGCTTAGCATTGAGATCATAATGGATTTGATCTCAGGATTTGGACTGGATTTGACTTCAGTAGTTAGTCTTGGCATGTCATTTCAACACATGAAACTACATCGATCATTTTACTTGTATACATTGTTTGAGTTTTCGTTCCTAAGCATATTGCCTATAAAAGCCCTGCTGACTTTATGTCATTTTAATGCTTCATACTAAATCTGATATGTCAGATCCCCTGGTCATTTCAACCTAACATGGATTGTTGATTAAAATGACCAGTTAGGCTGCTGCAGTAAGCACAGCTGACACATGGCCATGTTTAAATCAAACACCGGTGTTTGACTAAGGGAAAGAAAAGTAAAGTCCTATTAGGTAAGGAGGCCCTAGCGGCGATGACACATTCCACACTGACGTGAGTCGAGGGGACGGCAACATCTCGCCTCGGAAACAAGGGACCTGATGAGAGAGCAAAGGGAAATGAAAACACGCCACAAATTGCTGTGAGCGTCAGTTTTTAGCCGTGCTCATTTATGCCCTTACACACTTCAGCTCCTACTTTTCCCAGCACTTGTTAATTATGCCAAGCCTAATGTGTTCTGCTGCATGCCTTATTTGATATGCAGTGCAGCATACTGCTTCATCCAGGCAGAAACGGAAGCACCCTTTTGAGATACCACCACACGTCCACAGAGACAGTAACTGGCCCAAAACGAATGCTTTCAGCAAAAGTAATGGTGGCAGATGGGTAGGAAAAGTGAAGTATCCTCTTCAAAGCCAGTATCCTCTCCAAAGATTTTATTCCAATAAAATAATAAAATCTCTTCGATGCAGAACTTGGATTGTGGAGGAGATGAGGACAAAGTCTTTGTCAAGAACAGAATTCTGGGCCATTTCAGCTGACCCATTTCTGTGGAGAGAAGATACCTTCAGTTGTCAAGTGTCACTGCTACAGCATGATATATTGGTCATTCTGGGCTATTGAACCTCAGAAGGAGATTTTCATCTCATCTCTTAGAGAAGAAAAACTGCTAGAAAACAGAGACATCCAAGAAGTCTGATGAGAGCAAGGAAGTAAAATATGTTTAAGTAACAGCAGAGGACTTCTCTGAATGGCTGAATTAATAGTCCAACAATTCATTTTTCATAAAATTTTATTTGGATACTAATGAATCATCGTTATGCCAAGTGAGCCCTTAAGATTAACTACAGCATGTCAAAGACACTGTTGGAAACCGATTGTATGTTAGTTGACTGAATTAAAACACACTCATGCCTCATGCTTAAGGCAAAGGAAAAAAAAAAAAGGCTTTCCAGCTCGGCCATGCAAGATGAATGTGGTGACTAACAGCTTGTGATCAGCTTGTGTATTGGTTTTTTGGTTTAGCTAAAGGCCATTTGTGTAGCAAATTGTCAGTGCGGTGATTCAGAAAAATGACCATCTCATCCTTCATTCCTTTCTTGATCTCTAAGCATAGGGAATACAAAGAAATGAAACATGTAATGAAAGAACCCATGGAGTCCTTCACTTCCAGCTCTCTCACCACTTCATATTTACATTTAACTGGAGCTTTGAGTCCAACATTTGTACCAACATCTCCACTACATCTATGGTGTATGCTGCATTAGTATGACTTGCTGGAAAATCATGGGTGAGATAATAAACTCTTATTTTTCTTTTGTTTTTAGGAGCTAAAAGCAAAACCTTATTGTTATCCCATATGTTTGAGATTTTTTTTCTGCTATTGAAGCCTATTGTAACTGTGCTAGTAGTTTTCCCCTGTGATGTCAAAAAAAAAAAAAAAACATGTAGCATCTAACCCAGCATCTCACGGGAATAAATAAAATAGAGCAACAACCAACAAATTGGCGCCCGAATCACTGAACACATCACAGATATTTCATTATAAACATATTTAATGTTTTTCAGGGTGAACTTTTCCTGTTCTGATTGAATAATTGCAGTTCATTTCACTCTGATCTATTGCAAAAAATATGAGACCTTCTTGTGTGCCAAAAGTGTTAAATAAGCCTAGAATGTGTCATGCTTTTGGTAGGGTTTAGTAGGCAGATTTATTAGTCACCAACTTCTGAGTGATCAAGGCTTTCTACTTGGCTCTTGTCAGCATTTCCCCCAAATATTCATGCTAAAAGCAGTCAAAATATTAAAAATAAACCCACAAAGGCATGTAAAGAGTTCCGCTTTCTCAGGGGCGCAACTGTATTCAGTATTTCAGAAAATAAGTTTGGGCGCTCGACACTCGGCAGGTTTATCATAAATCATTATTCATAAAGTGTCGGCCAGGAAACCACGGCTTCCCCCCATAAAAAAAAGAGACAGCAACTTTTCTCACCCGCTTGCCGTTGTCCAAAAGGCTTGGGAGGCTGGCTGCCTTCCAAGCCTCAGTGGAAAGAAACTATTGATGGGGAGAGAACTCCCACAGTTCCCTGCTTCCTGTGTGCACAATGCCCACTGAGACACTCGCCCCCATCTTCAGGAGCATTTGAAAAGACTAAAAGAAACTTTCCTATTCCTCTCCCTATTTTTTTCTTTTTTTGTTATTTCAAAAGAGACACATAGAGCTGCGTGGCGTTTTTGTGGCCCTTTGACCATCCATAAGCCCATCTCAGGTTCAATTCTGAAAGAGACCGGTGGCAGAATGTCAGGTCTGGGATTCAATCCAGCCATGTAGGAGATAAGAAGCAGGAATATCAGCAGCAGACTGTGTAGAGCTTTGTAAACTGTACCATCTGTTAAAGCACATTGCTGCTGATGTCAAAGTGCCAACTGTGGGCAGGTGAAGAGCTCCTAACCCACCGCCCCCACCCCCCACCCCCTACCCCCCCCTTCTTCTGTCATATAGTATATAATGGAGAAATATGCTTTAGCCCTACAGAATATAACCACATCATGAGTGTTTATTGAAATCAAATGTGCAGTGTAGACCATTTTAAATTGGACATGTGCATGACAAGGAATGTGCATGGTCAAGATATAAATGTATATTTAATGTTTTTGGCCATTGTGTTATTATATTCAGCAAAAAGTGCAACAAATGTATTTTTTTTTAATGAAATAACACTTTCCTTGAAACCTATATTCATTAATTATTATAATTGAGCTTGTGATACTTTGCAAGTTGGTAATGCTTCCTTAGAATTTTATAAAATCTAATAATGCATTGTAAAGTAATTAATTGATGTAATTAACATTTTAACATGTTTTATACCAAACACATTTTGACATTAAAGTGTTCTTCAAACTACAATAATGAATCTGTATGTGATTATGTGATTAAACTGGAAGGAAGTGTTTCCAGATCATCATAAATATAAATATACTGTCTTATAACTTGGTTACAATGAGGAATAATTGAACCTATAGTTCACTTTACTTGAAGCACTTAAGTAAAGTCTGATTGATATTTTTAATTTCTATAATTTCTATATGTTCTTATGATTTTAATAAATAGAGCTGCTTTCTAATTATGGACAGATCATTATTATTTAAGTTTTTTTATTATTTTTTAAAATTATTATTTAAGTTTTTTTGGGGTTTTTTTGCAGGCATTACATTATAATAAATATTGACACTTGTGTTATACGTTATTAGCAATTATTTATAGCACATTATTGAAGATTTATTAGGCATTATTAAAGCTTATAAAAATGCTTCATGAACCATTACCACCTTTACAAAGAATTATAAGCACATTTATAATAATGTATGAATATAGGCTTCATATAAAGTGTTGCCGAATGATCTACCCAGTTCAATAAGAGCATATATAATTACTTAATGAAACAGTAGTATATAAACATACACTTACTGGACACTTTAATAGGAACACCTGTGCCATGCCTCATTTGTGCAGTTCTCCAAGCAGCCAATTATGTGGCAGCAGGACAACACATAAAATCATGCAGATGCTGGTCAAGAGCTTCAGTTAATGCTCACATCAAACATTGGAATGGGGGAAAAAAACGATTTCAGTGAGTTTGACCATGGCATAGTTGTTGGTGCCAGGTGGGCTAGTTTGAGCATTTCAGAAACTGCGGCTCTGACTGTTTTTTTCTCTTTTTTTTTGCACATTAAAGAAAGCTCTTGCTGTGTATCTGCATGATTTTACACATTGTGCAGCTGCTATACGACTGATTGGATAATTGCTTGAATGTGCAGGTGTACAGGTGTTCCTAATAAAGTGGTTAGTGGGTATACAAGGTCTCACAACTGAAAATGAATTTGCATGCATACTATATTCTGCAAAAGATTACAAAGTGGGGGAAGATGAGTCAACAGTCATAGCTTTTAATACATGTTTACTTGTTTACATACTTGATCTTACTTTATAGAGCATCAGCTACTTGCCCTTTGGTGTGATTGTGTGTGTGCATTGTGTCTTGTTTGTGCCTTCCGAGGACAGGCTCCAGATCCACCACCACTCTGACCAGAATAAACTGGTTACTACAGACAAATGAATCAATTAATATTAAAAGTATTTATATTAATTTTTGCTAGATGGTTTGAATGGAGTGGTACGGTGATGCATTGGGTAGCGTTGCCACCTCACAGCTCCAGGGTCACCGGTTTGAACCTGTGCTCGGGTTACTGTCTGTATAGTCTTGCAAGTACTCCCTGTGTTCCCATGGGTTTCCTCCAGGTCCTCTAGTTTCCTCCCACCTCCTAAAAATGCCATTAGCTGGATTGGCAACAATAAATTGCCCCTAGATGTGAATGAGTGTTTGAATATGTGTGATCTGGCATCCCACCCAGGTTGTTCAATGGTTACTGAAAATGAATCAATGACTGAATGAATATTAGAGCACTTCTGTCTGAAGTTACCTAGTATTTCCTATTATACAATTGCAATAAACCAAATATAAGATCATAAACCTATTTCTTAACATTTCACTAATTTTGAGCTTCAATTTTTTTAGATAGATAATTTTTTATCAGATAATTTTGCTTCGTAATTAATAAACTGAACTAATAAACTATCTGCCAATGGAACACGGATATTTCAAACATGTTACATTTGTTTTATTGCAATCCTATAATAGGAAATACTAGCTAAATCTGACTATATTCAAGATATTCCATTTGCTAAGATGTCCTTTTTTGCATGGTGTATGTTCACACAATTTGCTGGATTTCAGTCTTTTTTCAACATACTTATCTTTTAGAGTTGCCAAGTCAGTGATTTTTTTCTTCTCTTTTTTTGGCATTTCAGCTTATTAGCACAATAAAAATACAAACTCAGCACTAAATTTATACACGGCAATGGCACATCTGAAGTCGACATCTAATAGAGCTCATTCTTCCTTCACTATGAACATTACTCTCTCTCTATAGCACTGATATGATACTGATCCGTGGTGTATAATCACGGGTGAAGCCATGTAATGTGCAAGCGAGACGGTGCCAGGCTGAGGCTGAGCTGCTTTGTCCCTGTCCTTATGCTCCACTCCAGGCGTATCACTCAATTCCAGTCCTCCAACAGACAGGGCTGGATAATGACAGGAGCTGCGATCAGTTGTCCAAGGAAAATGGAGCCAGCTTCGGAGCTCATGTCTCCTGCCATGACAGCAGAAGGTCCACTGGCATCACAGGTCAGTCAGATGGTCTGTTGAAAAGAGAAAATGGAGGGTAAGAAGGAGTGCTGTTGGTAGATTGGAGAAGCAGAAGAGCAGAGCTGTCAATTTGCAACAAAGGCCCAATTTAAGCTTTTTAACAGGCTACAAAAAGTGTCTACTTCAGTCATAAAATGAAGAATCTTTTCAAAACCACTGCTTGTAAACTTTCAGAGGTTTGAAGCCGATCCTATGGAAGCACCCATCATGTGATATTCACAAGCCCTTGATATATTAAGATTTCTAATAATACGTTAAATTGCAAAAGCAGTTAATTGCGAGAGGAGATTTTTATGCTAATTGTCCTCGTTAGCTGTCATATGGTGTGCTGATCTCAAAGAAGGAATTGCGGTTGTATGAAACTGAAACTTTCAACATGTATCCATAATTCAAGAATGACAACAATTAAGATATGATATCTGCTGCCTGCCTAACACAATTAAGATATGATATCTGCTGCCTGCCTAACACAATAACACAATATAAATATATAACTTATAAACATTAGTGTGGCATCAAAAGTAGAAAAGCAGAAATGTTAAGCCATACTTTTGAGAAATGTTCCTGAAATACCAAGACATATTTTGAAAAAAATTGATAAGATAATGATTTTAATGGCCAAAATGATTTATCAAATTTGATACTTGGTCTCTCATATTAATTTGTACATGTGATCATTGTTACTGAGGTTATTTTCAGGCTTAGTAAAACACCCTGTGAGTACTAAATGAATCTATTTACAAATGAAAATAGACTGATATTTTATATTTTTAGATGAAATTGCCCTAGATTTCAGCCTACAAACCTCCAAGAAAAGTCCAAATTGTGCTATTTTGCTAATGTTAAATTGCTAATCAGCTTGCACATTTGTTTTGGCTTGTGTTATGAACATTGAAAAATACTATTTTTTTTTTTTTTTTTGAATTAGTTTTTAATTTTAAATAAATGCAGTATCTGTTGCACCTCTCTAACTGTGGAAGCAAAGCAGGTTTTAACTTCAATAGCCCTTACCATTATCCTGCCAAAAATAATGAATTAAACAATGATTACTGTACCCATTTCATCTCAAAAGGTTAATATATAATATTAGCAGGGATTTCAATTCTAAAACATCCACAAAAATAGCATTTAAGCAGAAAAATAAAAGCAAAATGAAACAAATTCCTCCCTCATTCTGCCATTTATGGACCAGTCCCCTGAGGTGCGAAACTGGCACTTTGAAACCAGCTCTTTCTCAGGATCCCAAACTGAGAACTTTACAGTAGTGATATTCTTGAATTGAATTAAAACTTATGTGCAAATGACTGGTTTGAAGCAATATGGGCATTCAGATGTGAGCTCACTGCAATATTTCAAAGCCAACAGCAGTGTTAATGTGAATTTACAGAGCGTGGCACACAGACCATGACGGCTTCTCCGTCACACCTTTGTCAGCATTTCAGTATTTTTTCCCACCTCTGAAAATTACCTGGATATAAGAAACTCATCATTTTACAACAAAGCCAGCATAAATAAATGTCTATCCTGCATTCTCTTTTCCCCTCGTCCCTAAATCGCCAGCTCCCTGGGATTGATTC
Source organism: Pangasianodon gigas (assembly GCA_022758105.1). Lineage (NCBI taxonomy): Eukaryota > Metazoa > Chordata > Actinopteri > Siluriformes > Pangasiidae > Pangasianodon > Pangasianodon gigas. Next base: position 6,671,284 of record CM040460.1, on the reverse strand, counting down.
CGAGATAAACCTCTTAAGCAGACCCCACTGCAGATTGAATGAATAAATACATTATTTGTTTTGTTCAACCACTTATATGTGACACTCGAGAAGAGCCTCAGTCAAACATATACTGTATGATCATAGAGAGACTGGAATATACACTTTTTATTGATACATTTCCACTTCATCAACCATAAATCATGCAATTTTTTCTCCATTGCAACATCAGGAGGATCCATTTCTCTCCAGAGAGGCCATGCAGGTGCTTGTTCAGATGCTGCAGTAGTGTTTGCCAGAAATATGAAAGCTTTCAGCTGGTGTACTGTATGTGTGGGATCCCTGATGATACTTTTTTCCTTCTTCTCACAATGTTTCTCATGGATGTCAAAGATGAAGGAGTGTGGTGGCCCAGTGATATATTGGTCTGATCTCACCATCCTCTGGAGGGCTTTGAGACTACTTCCTCTGTGCCTCAGAAGATTTTTGTGCAGTTGCCATCCCCAACATTGTCTCTTGACTGCAAATTTCTAAGAATTCACATGAACCGCAACTCACTGCTGGCAGGTCTATACCTGCATGCCATCTGACCCCAGCAACTGATTCGGGATGCAGCTACAAGACTTGTTTTCAACTTCCACAGGTTCTCCCACATCACCCCACTCTACACTACCTTCCCTTTGTGCCTCTAGCACAGCTTGACTTGACCCACCATCCCTCAAGGTACAAGGAAGACATACATCAATGATCCATGGGTGCATAGTATGTGTGTAGGGGTGTGTACTGTATATGAATAAATTTTGTCCAGTTATTCATTCATTTTTGGCATCCACATCAGGTTATTTGCTGTTAAGTCTATTTGGATTTTGTGGTACCAAACACAACAGCACCACCAATGGTCAAAAGAAAAATACACTGAATGGTATGAAGTAGAGGCCGTGGCTGATTTCCTTCTAGCCCAGACTGTAGATTTCCACAGTTAGTGCCATTTGTGTCCCAGTGAAACTCCCCCTAGATTTGATCTTCATTTGGGCTGATATTTTGCATCTGTAACATGTCATTAGCAGTGTTTGAGAAGGCACATGTGAAATTGAGTCACAGGTCTACTGCACATGAATGAGGCAGATTATTTACTCTACCATCCTTTTTATCCAAATGCATTTGGCATTTTGCACAAAAGTGCACACAAAAGGACAGATGACAGAATCAGAAGTTTACTTTTTTTGGATTGCTATTCGGAGGAAACATGGCATCAATCCAGTAGAACGTTATGCACTTAAAACATTAAAAATCATGAATGAAGCTGCCAATCTGCCTTTAGGTGTGTAAACGTAGTACATAGTGCCCCCCATCATTCCTATAATGCCTCTGGATACTACAAATACTTCGCTAAGTCACTCAGGATAAGGGCATCTGCCAAATGCTATAAATGTAAATATTTTGCTATTTTGTCAGATTTCCATTCTGGTGTTCTTTTGCAAATAAAATCAGGTGTATGGAAACCCCACTATAGAGTAGATGGTTTGTTCCTGTGTCAAAACACCACTTCTATTAGTCATGTCTGAGCAGGAAGGTGACTGTTGCTGTTTCCAGGCTTCAACCTCCCATGGCTGCTAGACCTAAGCTATACACTGATATCCTACCACTGTAGAGGATGAGTTCTCGACAACCTGCCCCTGCTGCCTGCCTCTCAGTGATGGATGAAGACACCCAGCTACTTTAATCACCCTATTAGTGAAAGCATCTCTACACTACAGCAAGATAACACCTCACTCAGAAGCAGCGAAAAGAGGAGCAAGGAGATCTCATTGGCTGTTGAAAGCCATATTTAAAATTGATTCTTGAGATGATATTGAATTACATCCTGCCAAATGTGTGGTGTTTAAGTGTAATAACATGCATGCAGCCAAAATATCATGGGACAGCTTTTTTTTTTTTTTTTTTCTGTGCACATGTGCTTCTTGAGCGCCAGCGACATTGTTGTGAGAAAGCTGAGCTGGTGAAAAGAAAAAGAAAAAAAATGACAGCACAGACTATGCGCTCCATAAAACATTATGAGTGTGCTGTATAGTAGACATTTTTAAATGTCATGTGAGTTCTGCCTTATAAAGAATTTCTTCAGTGAAACTATAGCAGGCTTGAGGAATGACAAGTCACCTTTTCATGGGAAATTCTTTATGAGAAAAGCCGGAGTGTCACTTTCTTTTCAACTAGGCTCTCAGCTCATTATGCGATCTTGCCTGCTTGATCAGCACAAGGCTTTTATTCTGAGCTCCTGTAAATTTGCACCTTAAAGTCCTGCACTCACTCTTTTCCTGGTCTTTTGTACGGGGACGTAATGATGTGCTCTGTAGAGAGACCACCACATTCATTTGAAGGGGATTTGGTGGAATCATAATATGTAAGCCTCAGCACTTCATTGCCTTTTTTTTTTTTTTTTTTTTTTTTCACATCTTGTGCTTTGAAGGTTTATGTGTGCTTGATGGAGACAGTGGAAGTTTCAGTGTAAGATATGATAAGATGAATCATGTTGGGCAGACAGAAGCTGATTATACAGCCAGGAGTGACTCCATTATTCTGGATTTAAGTGGATTTCACTTCATCTGAAAATTGCACTCCAGCTTCTTTGATGGGCTAGAATATATAAAGTAGATTTGTGAGTGATGTTCCTGTTTAGAGAATTGACACAGAAAGACGAAGAGAGAGCTGGTCAGGGGTTTGTCCCTTTTCATACCGTGTCCACCAGCTACAATTTGAGAACTACACAGGGTTACGACACACTTTGATGCATAAATGCCTTTTCATTCTTGACCCTGGCACCTCTGAGGCTTATATTAGGACCTTTTTTTTTTTATTTAAAGGGCATCGTTAGATCCTTAAAGTGATAGGAAAGCTCTGTCGAGTAGTTCAGTATATTGTAGAATATCAGTGTATCCTTATGAGAAGAAAGTACTAAATGGTAGCTTTATCACTGGCTGAAGCTTTTAATAAAAGCCTGCATTAAAGAAAAAACCCACACCGAACTGCATGTTAATTTTTATAATTAACATGTGATCTTCAGTGATGTCCAATATTTTATTTTGTAATGAACTTCAGAGTTGAATTTTTAAGTTTACACTTCTTTCATCGACATGTTCACCGATTTCCATTTGAATTAAATTAAATTAAATTAAATTAAATTTGTATAGCACTTTTAACAGTGGACATCATCACAAAGCAGCTTTAGGCAAGGCAAGGCAAGGCAAAACTCCCTGAGACGACATAAGGAAGAAATCTTGAGAGGAACCAGACTCAAAAGGGAACCCACCCTCATCTGGGTGATACTGGATAGTGCGATTATAAATAAATAATCTTCTATAACTGTATACTATATAGTCAAAAGTGCTAATTGTGTAAACAGGAACTTATGAGTTTATGAGCAACTTAAGAGTATGAGCATCATTTCAGAGTCATTTCTGAATTCATAATAGTTTTAACTGAAATCTATTGTATTGGACGGAAGTTAACTGTTCAGTGATGGAGACTTGAGTGCAAATGGTTCTTAGCAACTGTAGTCCTAAGTGTATCCGAGGAAGAACTTCCACAGTCACCACAGTTTATGTGTTACCATCCACAGTAATCTCATAGTGATCTTCAGGCTGTCCATCCTCAGCAGCAGCGAGTGATATTCAGGTGATGAAAACTCCATACAGAAGTATTTCATCAGGATGAATCGGGCAGGTCCGAAGAGCAGAAGGAGTCAGGAAAGTGTCAGGTCAACTCTGACAATAAACTCCAGTCCCCAGCATGCAACGCAGCCTACAAACATGGCCCCTCTGGTACCTTTGTTCTCTGAATGTATCAAGCCTGTTATCTCTGCTGTTGACTTACTGGTTTGACTTTTGCTCTCGTTCCTCGTTTTCTGTGTTTTGCTGTATCTAGTTTTCCCTGTTTGCTGATCACCTGACCAATGCCTGTTTGTTGACATTGCCTTTGCCTGGTGTTGTGGACTGGAATAAAGCTGTTCCTTCTGTATTTGCATCTGTCTCAACCTCCATTACCAGATTGCTGGTAATGATCCTGGAAACCATTATTTTAGTTTAATAGTTTCCTACATTACCCACAAAATTACCCCCTAAAGGGAACTAGTTAAATGGAAATTAAATAATGCCCTAATTAGTGTAAAAATTGGTTGTTTGGTTTTGTGCTAGGTTTCATACTAGTTTTGTTGGCAGTTTAGCAAAGCAAGCTAACTGTTCTAGCTTTGTACACTCATCATAAACATCAACCATCTTTGCCACTTCCTTCCGAGCTTTATTTTTCTTCATACTGTCTCTATATTATCTATTTCATGAGAGGTTGTATATGCCTGCATATGATGAAACCACATTTACGGGTTTTCTGTGATTTTCTACTTGTCAAACAGTAAATGGGAACTAATTGCAGATATGAACTAAAGTTGTAAGTGGAGAACTGAAAAAAATGTGGGACCACACACACACCATAGGATTGGTCCGAGGAATCATTCTAGCCAATCGTTTGGATTTGTCTCTTCACTGCATCATATCTAATTTGCACAGAATTAAGAAAATCTCAATTTAAATGTTGCTTTCTGTTGTTGCTGAAATTGCGGCTCTGTGTTACACATGTACATATAAACTGAATGGTTGTTTGTCATTTTGTCGCTTGCTAGTGTGAACACAGGGTCATGAGAGCAATTCAGCAGTGCTTTAGTTCTTTAATCTGCCATCACTCTCACCTCGTCATCTGTACACTCTGCTCAACCAGTTCCAAAGCTTTAACTTTCATGCTAACATCACACTCGTCATCTCGTAGATCGTTAGCCAGCGAAGTCAAGTCTCAACAAAACTCCTGTATAGTTGCATAGCTTTCTGGAACTTTGAGTCAAGCATGTGCTGTATCCACTTCTTCTACACTGAAGAAATACATTAAGAGAAGTAAACTCAGGACTTTTTTTTTCATACCATGCCTGAACTTTGGATTGCCCAGAAATAAAATTGAACACGGTCACGTTTACTGCTCTAGTTGAATTTCGTTAACTATTAAAGTGCTGCTGTGCAGTGTTTCCATTACTGTAGACTATTTTTCCTCTTCTCTGGAGTGTGACTGAGAAAATGGATTCAAGAAGTGTTCTGTATCTAACAGCCATTTAACCCTGTGCCTGAACTCTGCTTTACATTTCCATTAAGACGTGCTAAAAATAGATTTGGAACATGTACCTTCCTTTTATAGCATATGCAAAGCAGTATTTTCTCTGAGTGTGTTTAATACTTTCTTTAATACATATTAACTAGAAGGATTAATACATAACCATGTACAGAGCTGAAGGTGGATATGAATCAAAAGAAGACAATTTTGGTTAACAATGAATACAGTGTCTATGAAAGTATTAGCATTGCCTGGAACTTGTGTTATTGGATCCATATTATATAATTTATATATTCCCATTTATAGGTGATTGATATTGATGTTACTGATTTCCTACAGAGTATTCGCCCACAAGTGCAAAACACGTTAACAAATTTTTTAAAAAAAGCAACAAAAAATCAAAAGACACACCAGTAAATTCAGAAACACATCAACATTAACACAAACAGAAAACATCACGTGCTCGTTGCTGATTGGACACGGTGTATGGCAATCACAAGAAAAAGAATTGCACTTTTTTCAGATTGTTATCTAGTTAGCCTATAGTGAAAAAGATTTAATCTGTGATTACTTAATTATTAGAGTGAGGAGACTTCCTTCAGTATTAACATCATATGAATGCAATTGATAAAAAATGAGCAAGAATAAAAGCATCGGTAGACTTATTTCTCTTACTGTGAACATCCTCCAGCTCTCCGGTTTGTGTGGTCTCTCAGAATAACGTGTGCTGTAGCCAATCAGTAATGAGTATGATGTTCAAACCCTACACACACTTTCTGTTTTAATTTAATGTTGATGTGTTGTGGTATTTTTGGTTTGTTAATGTGTTTTGCACTTATAGGCCACCAAATTTCCCAGTGTTATTTATTTTTTGTTCTTTTCATAATCAAATGCTAATATTCCAGTTCAGTATTCATTCATTCAATCATTCTTTCATCTTCAGTATCTGCTTTATCCTGGTCAGTGTTGCGTTGGATCCGGAGCCTATCCCTGGAATACTGTGGAATACTGGATGTGAGCCAGAAAACACTCTGGACCCTGGAGCTGTGAGGTGGCAGCTCTACCCACTGCACCACTTGTTCCTCCCTAAGTTTATTAATTACTCCCAAAAAAATAAGGACTTGCTAGTTTCCTAGCTATATCTATTTAGTAACTAATAAAACATCAACTCACAGCATGTGTATGTCATTCATCACCCCATTTAATTACTCTATAAATTCATCAAGTAGCACTAATCCCAGAGAGCAGCCTGGAATAATTATTCCCAGTAAAGCTTTAAAGTTGCACAATTTTAGCTCTCCATGCAAGCTACACAGCAGTTTAAAAAGCTATGAAAATAAGCCATTTAATTGAGTATTAGGAAGCTTGAGGAGATATGTCATCATATTAAGTTTGGAACGGTCATCGTATTTCATTATCAGGTAACAATTAGCAGCTGCTGTCACATTAATTGATGAATGATGAACATCTTATAAACTGAATCAGACCAGCCAGGTCCTTCTGGCACAAATAAACATAAATATCAAATTCACAAGGCAAGTATAGTAGTAGGGATGTAATGAATACGAATATATATATATACTGATATAAACATTTGGAGGTTTAAACAGATAGTGGCCCTAAAGTACAAGCAAATTCACCCAGATGAAACACACCACTAAAAGAAATGCATTACTGGAGTAAATACCACATGTTATTTATGAGACATTGTAATTACTAACAATGTTCTGTGCATTGCACTTCTTTAAGTTGTTTAAGTTTTCTTAGTCAAAGCAGTGAGGTGTCATTTATCATAAAATCAGACTGTATGAGGGAGATAATTAACTTTTTCACTGCACTCATGATAGTCCCTCCAAAAACAGCAGCATTGAGCCTAGCTATTACATTTACAATATGCAGCTCTTGTAGAATATGTGGCCATCATTTTCATCTCGAGAGCCATTTTCAAAGAATATATGCATAATTATACTCAGTAGGGTGCTTCCAATCCAAACATCAGTCTTTGACATCTGGAATAGTTTCCACCTTCTCAAAAGGGTGTCTCTGCAGGAATATCGAGCTTGTAAACTGCTCGAACACAAACAAACTGGGATAATCACCTATGTAGTTAAAGACAACATTCTGAGTCTTTTATTTTTCAGTGTAATATGTATAGCTCTATTGGGTGCATGTTTTATACTTGCTGATTATTGTAATTAATAATACTCCTCCACATGCTATACAGATATCCAGCAGTGTTTAAGTCTAAGTTTCTTCTCAACTTAGACTGAAAAGTTTTACATAGCTGTACTGTCGATAAGTTCACACTGAGCATTTTAGAGATTTATTGGTATCACTGACTGAGCATTTAATATAGCCAAATGACTTCTTTTACTCTATGGTGTGCTCTAATTTCCAGCAAAGATTGTTTCCAGAAATCAATCAGTTACCAGATTATTGGGTAATGACATTCATACTATATTTCCACAACAGAGAATATACAGTACACTAAGGAGAGAGGACTCAATTCCACAAAACTGAATGAAATCCATGTAACATTTAAATAAAAAGTAATTGCCTGTGAAGTTTAAAGTAAACCTAATATACAACTATAAATCTCTGGGAGTTAACAATATCAAATTGTTCTGGATCAGGCTACTGGGGGTTGTTTTACAAAAGTATTATCTTCCCATATCTCAACAACATTAAGACACCACTGGGAGACAAAAAAAAATCATTACTTGTGTCTGTATGATTATAGCATAGACATGTTGGTGTGGCGGTCTGGAAAAATCCATCGGGTGTCACAACTGTTGAGGATCTCTACTTTAGAAAAACTTATATTATAATATAATAAAAATATATTTTACAAAAACAATGTGGAAAGGTTTTTATTTAGGCTATAAAAAAAGCTCACTGAATTTAATTAATTCAAATGTGTGAATTTATTTACATTAACACAGTTTGTTTTTGAACATCCAACATGATTTGATTATGTATTTTCAAAACCCTGAATAAAATTGAATTCTACACTCTCACCTGAGCTGAGGATCGAACCCAGGTCACTGATGTTCTGCCACATTACTGCTGTGCTATTCTACAGCATGTTTTCATTGTGTTCTTTTAATTCTATAGTAATAGTTCAGTCAGTGCCAACGTCCTCGCAAGATTTCTTAATGTAATCGGTTTATGTTAATACTACATGAATTAGATCACGGTCACTCCGCATAATTCAATCTAAATTAAAATTAAAATTAATTTTTTTAATTAATTAAAAACTTGTTTAAATTAAGTTTAGTATAAGTAATGAAATCATATTTTGATGAGAAACTGAATATTTTTATGTACACTATGCATAATATATTCTCTTAAATTTGACTGACCACATATTCCATTTTTTTTTCAGTGTACTTTCTAAACTTTTTCTTGACCATCTGTCTGTAAAGATCACATCGTGTTCCTGCACTGTCACATCATCAATAATACAGAGAAGAGCACTTACACACTTGGTATAGCAGAAAAAAAGTATTAAAATGTTTAAATGGCTGAATGAAAAAGACATGAAACTTAGCCAACAGAACAAAACTGAATGAATCAGTTGTATGAACAGAGATCAGCCGAGTGAAGAGACGATGACGACGCTCGTGTTTAAAATCAAAGTGAGGACACGTTTATTATTGTAAACTTGGCAGCAATGTCATTTTACTGTAAGTAGATTAGGTTATAAATGTTGAAGTAGGCGGGGCATCTTTCAGTGGAATCGGAATGAAATCTTTAAATTATTTAAATTCAGTCTGCTCCCTTTTTTGACTTCTGGGGGTAACCAGACTTTAAAATGCTAGAACATTTTTGTGCAAAAAAAAGAAATACTGTATTTCAGTCCAGGAAAATCTGTAGTTTTCAGAACTTTATATAGTGGAAAATCCCAAATTTGACCATGAGAAGTGTTTTGCTGAGGACATTACCTGCTTCATTTATAATGAATATTTATGACAGCATCTACAAGACTAGAAAGTTTACTTTTAATGGCATGTCTGATTAATGAAGACAGAAGGAGATACTGTATCTTCTGATTTTCATTTAATAACACATTCCTTGACGTTCTCAAAGTTTGATGAATGCAATGAGGCATTCTGTTTTTAATGAAGCGTTTCTTATTTTGAGTAGGTTGATGCATGCCTCTCATCATGGGGTTTGGAGACTTAGCCGCCAGGTTAGCAAGGTTATTCTTCCATACCACTCGCAATCCACACAGCAGTCTTTGACTGGAATAATTTCTACCTTCACAAAAATGTGTCTCAGCAAGAATCTGGAGTTTTTGAACTGCTTGAACACAAGAAAACTGGGATAATCACCTATGTAGTTAAGGGCATAATTTTTAGACGTGGAATAAGTATGGCTCTAATGCAGGCAAGTTTTATACTAGATGATTATTATAATTACTGATTCACCTACACATGCTACACACGCACACACACACACACACACACCAATGCGGCAGAATCAAAGTTTTAAATGTACGAAATTAAAAATTTGATCAATGTAATGAGGCATTCTATTTTAACAGGGCAGTTCTTATTTTGAGCAGCATGCAGGTTGATGCAGGTTTGTTTTTCATACCTCTCAAAATCTAGCGTATAAATGAGTTACCAAGAAAGCCACATAAAATTTTAATATAAAATGAACCAAAAGTAGCCCAATTAGAATTTATACTGAATGTGACTGCTGTATGTACTGTATACACAACGATTATAGTGACCCAGAGGCCAAGAGTAACTCTCAACATGATGCTAACACCACCATGCTTCACTTTAGTGGTGGTGTTCTCAGGGTCATGAACAGTGTTGGGTTTCTGCCACATGGAGCATTTTGTGCCATGGCTAGAATGTTCAATTTTGGTCTGAGCAGACCGGAGAACATTTTTTCCATGTTTGTTGAGTCTCAGTTTGCCACTAGTCCATAAAGCCCAGCTTTCTGGCTATGGTTGTTCTACTGTCCTAACAGCTTTCCCATTCTGAGATGTGGATTGTCCAGCTCTGTTAGAGTTACCCTTCATCTCTTGATTGCTTTGACTAATGCCCTCCTTACCCAGTTACTGACTTTTGGTGAACAGCCTTCTCTAGGCAGAGTTGCTGTTTCCATATTTTAAAATATGGGATTTAACGGTACCTTGGGAGATGTTTAAATATTTCCTTGACTTTTTTTTTGCTAGATCTTCGGTCTTCATGATGCTGTTTGTTTACATATGTTCTTTAACAAACCCTGGGGCCTTCCAGGACCTGGTATATTTATTTTGAGATCATATATCACTTTAATTGCACACAGGTAGACTCCATTCAACTAATTATGCAACTTCTGATGGCAAATCATTTCACCAGAACTAATTCAGGGATTTCATAGAAATGGGGGTGAATGTTTATGCAATAACAACTTTTACGTTTTTTTATTTGTAAATATTTTTGCAAACTATATTGACAACCCACTCTACCACCACTTCAATACCATGGGCTATTCTGGTTAAATACATTACATGACCAAAAGTATGTGGACACCTGATCATCACACCAATACGTGAGTCTTCCCAAACTTTTGCCCCAAAGTTGGAAGCACACAATTGTATATAATCCCTTTGTATGCTGTAGCATTAAGATTTCCCTTCACTGAAACTAAAGGGCCCCAAACATGTTCCAGCATGACAATGCCCCTGCACACAAAGCTCCATGAAGACATGGCTTGTCAAGGTTGGTGTGAGAGAATATGAGTGGCCTGCACAGAGCCCTGTTCTCAACCCCACTGAACACTTTTGGGATGAACTGGAATGTGAACTGCACACCAGGCCTTCTCACTTGACATCAGTGTTCGACCTCAGTAATGCTCTTGTAGCTGAATAAGCACAAATCCCCATAGCCATGCTCCAAAATCTAATGGAAAGCCTTATCAGAAGAGTGGAGGCTTTTATAGCAACAAAAGGTGACCAACTCTGGAATAGGGTGTTCAACATGCACATATGGGTGTGATGGTCAGGTGTTTACACACTTCTGGCCACATAGCGTACATGACATGTAATGCAATTCAGTACAATTTGGATTGTAAAATTTCAAGAGGCTGAATAAAGGCTGATTTTACTCTGTCAGAGATTAGAAATCTAAGGATACAAATATTCAAACAGGAGGTCAGAGTGAATGCTATTGTCTACACTTTTGTTGGACAAGCTGTCTGTGTCATTGTCTGACTGCCAATATCATCTCATCAACTGGCATTAGAATGCAACACTCTCACTCAAGGGCACAAAGAGAGGCTTCTCGCAACATGATACCACAGCTATCAATCGGGTAAAAATGGCTGGATGGCGACCGAGTGCATCGATCAATAGCACCATCATCTGCTGCAGTTGGTCTGTGAGAGTGCAGCAGCCACTGTAGCAGTGAAGAGTGACAGGTTAGATTCTGCTCCTGTACATACATAATGCTTTAGGCTTCAGGCTGTGCCAGGAAATATTGTGACTGGGCTTCTGACAATCCTTATTTATGCCAATATCTGGCTTACTGAGAAGGTACAAGTTCGTTTGCACTCTGGATGATAGTGTAAATACATTTAAAATTTCACCATAATAAATAAATAAATGCCTAATTAAATACATTAAATACAGTTTGGTCCAGACGCCTGGGTCACAACCAAAAACTTTTTAATCCATCAGTTATGAAACACTAATACAATTTTGAAAAAAAAAAAAAAAATGATATCACCCAAGCAAGATTATAAAATTATGTCTGTCAAGCAATGCAGTGTGTATTGATTGAAAGCTTTAGGGATAAATCACATAGAGGCATTACAGGAAGATAATCAATAACCGTCTGTAACAACATTTCTTGAAGTGTTTTCTTGAAGCCCACAGCAATTTGTCAACGATTATGTATTATGTATTAATGAACGACATGTCAAACTTATAGGTACATTTAGTGTTGTGGAAAAAATAATTGTAAAAATAAATGTGATTTTTATGTGCTTCTTCCTACCAAGTGTTGCTTATAAGGTTTATAAAGGAAACTGACATGTATATTATAATGACACAACATTTTTTTAATATTTATAACAGGAAACACATAATGAGGTGGTCATAAGTGGACAAAAACAGTGTAATTAACATATTACATATACTCCTGGGCAAAAATAAAAAAAAAAATGGGCCAAGCCCAGAATGGCTATCTAATGGTTATTTAATGCAGGTTTTGTGTCTAGAAGACACTTGTGTTAAAAGCCATTGCTGCCATTGCTTTTTGGCAGAATATGGAAAGTTTGATTCAGAGTGGTGCAGAGTTGTGTGGAGTGATGAATCACGATTTGAGGTGATGCTCCAGAGAAGTGTCCTCGAAGATCTGGTGAGAAATACAATAGTGAATGCATGTCTACCACAGTTAAGCATGGAGGAAGAGGTGTCATGGTGTGGGGAGCCTTTTCAGCTGCAGGTACTGGTGAGGTGTTTCACTGTGAAAAGTCAATTAATGCTTTGGAATACAGGAGAATATTGCAGAAAGGCTTGCTTCCCACTATTGAAAAGTTGTTTGCTAAAGCGGGACAATCAGATGTTATTTTTCAACAAGACAATTCTCCTGCCCATACTGCAAAGACCACCAAAAAGTGGCTTGAGAACAAGTCCATCAGGTTCATGGTTTGGCCTGGTCAGAGTCCAGATTCGAACCCTATAGAGAATATTTGGTCTCAAATTAAACACAAACTAACCAGGAAATGGTTTTCAACAACTCATCAACCGTTTGAAGCCATCAAGATTAAACTGAACAACACTGACTCTTCTTTCTATAAAAAGATTTTAAAGAAATCAAAGGGAAAAACTATCCCATATTAAGTTACTTTATTTATTTGTTTAAGTCTTGCTCCTGACCAATGATTTGTTGTTAAGACCATTAAAAGCTTAATATTTTGCCATTTTGGGCTTGGCCCATTTTTTTTGCCCAGGAGTATATAATCTAACACAACCAATATCAGGGGGATTCTGAGGGAGCCAATAAAGAGCCCACAGTTCACAGTTTCACAATTGCAGTTTAGTTGATTCTTGTGTTTGTCAAGCTTCAAAATCAACTGCTACTGCAGATGCACCTCCGCAACACTAACCTGTTTGGGTTGCGCATAAAGAAGACATTTCTGAGATTATTTCACAAAATGTAGTGCCTGAGCCTCACCAAGAGGAAATGATTGTGTGTGTTGTGGATAGATGAGAGCAAAATAAACCCTTTTCGGCCATTGACATGGTTTTGGTTAAAAGAAAAACTAATTTCATGTAATAAATAAATAAATAAATAAAACTATAATGATGGACCATTGCACATTTTGCAGTTAGTGCCCTTTGCAAACAGACTGATGGCATCATTAATATTGACAAGTACCAGAATATTTCAGGCTAAAGTCTAAAATGATTACACAGCTTCTGGCTGTGTGTCTTCTAAAAAGTGAACACACCACCCCTGTAACTCCTGTAGTTTTAAGCTCAAAATTATTTGCATTTTTTAAATTTATTTTGTACGATTTTCTTGAAGGGTGCCAAAAATTTAGAGCTGACTCGATATCAATTTTATATTTATTTTTCTGTCTTTAGGATGTAGACTTTAAACATCGGTCTAATACCAAAGCTCCACTTAGGGCTCAGGCTAATCTTCTTCTGTATCTCCACCTTGAACTGCAGTTTATTCTGCTCAAACTGAACATTTACTCTGCAGGCGGAGGCTAAGCAGCTTTGCAATTGAGAAGCTTTACACACTGTGAGGCCTAACAAAAAGAAAAGTCCACAGCGAAACACGTGAAATATGTTTTGATTGAAATATCTGTGATGTGTTTAGCGATTCTGGTGCTTACCATTTTCCAGCAATGTTCAATGTCATATTAATGTGAAACTCAACACAGAAGCAGTCAAGATGCTGCTGCTAATCCTGGACTACAACATCCAGAATGCAATGCAGCTATAAGATGCAGATGTGCTGAGTTATGGCAGACACTCAGCTCAGCTAGTTAGCAATCTACATGATAGCAAGGCCCATGAAGTTGATGCCGGTGTTAGCATGAAAGTTGAAGCTTTGCAATCTTATCTGTTGAGCAGAGTGTACAGATGAGGAGGTGAGCAAGCTGGACACACTAAAGGACTAAAGTGCTGCCGCATCAGTCTCTTTGGGTCGAGATGAAGCCATGGCTAATTCCCAATGGTGCCGCTCAGCATGTAGTCAAATGTCATTGTGGGTAATGTAGGAAGCTGGTAACAAAAATGAAAATAGACTAACATGTTGATGAAAGTAAACTAAACATGTCAACTTTATTGTCAATTTTATTACAAAATAATTCTTGGACATCACTAAGAATCACATGTTAATTATAAAGATTCATATGAAAGTTGTCTATATGGTGGTTTATTCCTTTAAGTGCACTGCCACATCTCTCCTCTTTTTGTGTTCTTTGAAACTGGCAAGCACTAAGCCAGAATTTAAACCTTCTTTTCTTATTATTTTAGTTGGACAAGGTCACTGAGAATTGGATAATAATGAATGTGGTTTAATTCACTTCCACTAGCCTTTCAGCCGGTAATTGAACATCTCTGGATATCACAATAGTAGGAACAACACATACTGATACAATTTCAGACATTATCAAACCATTTATTCTCTCTGTCCTATCTTCAGGTATCCAGGCTGTATGTCACATTAAATAAAACACATTGTGATTTATAGCCTGGTTATCATCACCTATTACCTCCATTTGCCGCATTAATTGCCTGTAGACCTTTCCTAGGTGGAAGAATGGAGTGCACATTACAGTATGGTGAAAGCTACAGCAAGAGATTAATAATGCTATGAGGGAAGACTTGGCCCATCTGAGTAGGTGGTTGATTGAATTGAAATTCAAAAATGATTTTCAAATTTCAAATGAGTGTGTGTGTGTGTTTCGGAGATATCACAGACAAGACAAATGTGTAATAGTAAACACCTTTAGGTCTATTATCACCCTTGATTTCTAGAATCAGACTGGTCAAAAGGTGATGATTAATTTTCTACTATAATAGCAGCTGTAATTTAAATCACAGGTTTGTATTGATGCTTATCATTATGTTGTAATGCTATCGTAATGCTAATGCTGTTGTTTCTATAGTAACGGCTAATTCACAGGGGTTTGTATGCGGAAGCTCAAC
Source organism: Pangasianodon gigas (assembly GCA_022758105.1). Classification (NCBI taxonomy): domain Eukaryota; kingdom Metazoa; phylum Chordata; class Actinopteri; order Siluriformes; family Pangasiidae; genus Pangasianodon; species Pangasianodon gigas. The sequence goes on along the minus strand of CM040460.1, from coordinate 6,655,989 downwards.
ATAACCTAAGGCTAATAATGAATGGATTTAAAACAATGTGTTGTTATCTAACAATGAAAAATGTATCATCATTGAAATGGTGAAGCGGTAAGGATGTTTTATTTAATATTTATGAAAGGAGTCTCCAGTGTCAGCACTTTGTAACAGCAAGTAGGTTTTCTGCCATGGGAAAGGCTTCGTACAGAGGTAAGTGATATGGCATCATGGGCATTCCACAACATTAAATGTGAATATAAATGGATAAAAAACATGTCATTTACTAATAATTAAATAAATAATAATAATAATTTTCAGCAAATTGCTGTGTTAAAAGAGGAATAATACACTTTGGGAAATGCCATTATTGAAAAATAATCAACTTCCAGTAACTCTGCCCCATTGTTGATTATTTTCCTAAAACAGCAAACCCCATCACGTTTTATTCCTTACTTAATGCATATCTGTGGAAAACATTTGGCTTGTTTAAAACCAGTGAAGTTAGAAACAATGTCTTGGTTAGAAACAAAGCCTTGCCAATTAAATGAGCAACATGAATCCACATTTCTGTATTGCACTTAGCCATTATAATTCCCCACAATGACAATGTCATCTATGTAAAACAAAAAGCAAAAGACAGCAAAAATGGCTAGCATAATGAACTATTAAATATTCCATCACAAATAGGAGAAACAGTGACACTTTGACTGCAAGTCTTTTGACCAGCTATGTTCTGTCAGACCAGATCCCATTATTTGTCTGATGGGAAAGAGTTTATTATTGCAAGTAAATTTATTAAGCCAACTTTGAGCTCTGCTCTCACTACTTTGATGGCAAATAAATGACTATTAAACAGACATGACTACTTATCTTAATAACTCACTTTTCTCTACAGACACTGCTTTTCCTCTGGCACACATAGACATTCAGCCATTATATCTTGTTTAGTGGGATAATTGTGATACAAAGCTTTTTCCTCTGCAATGTGCAGTCATTATTGAGCCAAAGAAATTGTTACATCAACTGTTTGGTCCAATTTACTACATATGTCTCAAGAAACCATTAATTTATCATGTTATTCATTCAAAACAGGCAACAAGCCATGTGAAGCTTTCAATAAGATTTCTTATCAACTGGCAAGAACAAACATAAAATGAGTACACGTGAACTAATAAAGCTATTTTTGGCTGTTTATGAAGCTCACATATAGTTGAGTGCAAAAGTTTGCAACTCGCAATGTTTTTAAATGAAAAAAAGGTAAATGTATCTCTATTTTACAATTTATCAGCAGAATATTAGAATTCCAAGATGCTAAAAATGAAATGTTGGCATACACTGCAACAACATAGCAATCCAAAATGTAAAGTAGAACGATTATAAGCATATTTTGAAAAGAAATTTTGCTACAGGCTCATCAAAACTTGACAGAGTGGATAAGATAAGATAAGATAAGATAAGATAAGATAAGATTGGCTGGAGTGGAACCCGAAGTGGTCTTCTGCCATTGTAGATCATCTGCCTTAAGGTCTGATATGTTTGTTGTGAGATGCTTTTCTGCCCACCATGGTTGTAAAAAGTGGTTATTTGACTTCCTGTACTGGAAACTCAATCGTGGTTATTTGAGTTACTGCCACTCACTAGATGTTTTTTTGTCTTGTTTTGTGTTGTTTTGTTTTGTTTTTTCTGTGTAAAATCTCAGGAAATCCATGACACGGTCACTGAGATCACATTTATTTTTTTCCCCATTCTGATGTTTGATGTAAATGTTAAGTAAAGCTCATAACCTGTATCTTTATTATTTTATACATTGTGTGTTGCCACGTGATTGAATGATTGGATAATTGCATGAATGTGGCAGTCTGGGAAAATCCATCAGGGATTGACATCTATACTTTAAAATTATACAAATATATTTTAACAAAATGACATGTTTTTTTATTATTATTTTGTTTTTACACCTTGGCTTATTGTGTAAGGAGTCAGTCTACTTAAAGATGTCCAATACCTTGCTAACTATGTGTACTTTTCTTTCGCAGTGTCATGCCTTGATCATGGATAGTTACATGCCATAGCATAATGGACAGAAGCCAAATAAATTCAGTTTGTAAACAGATATCAGCTGTCACATTGTCGGCGATGCTCCTGCACTGTCACATCATTGTCAAAAGAGAGAAGAGCTCTTACACAGACAGCTGACAAAGACAAGAGATTTAGTCAACAGAACAGAATGGACTGAATAAATCATTGATTTATCATTGAAATAAATCAGTGATTATTTCCCTATGATGGTAGTTTGAACAGATCAGTCAAGTGACGAGATGATGATGATGCTCATGTTTAAAAGCAGTGAATGACTTATACTTCAGGTTATGAGACAGAGCCTGGATGAGCCTGATAATAAAGTGGATGATAATGTGGATGATGCTGATAATAGAACACATTTCCCATTGTAAACTTCACATGTAAACTCCATATCATTCTTTAAAATTTGTCAGTAATGTTGTTTTTTACATAAGTAGAGTAGGATATAAATATATAGGTATATTTGTTACCACCTACACCAGTGGCCACAAATATGCATTGCCTTGTTATGTCTTGTTTTTGGTGTGTACCAAAGTTATCACAAAAATAGACCCCTAAGTTCAATTTTAATTTCAATTTCATTTGTATAGCACTTTTAACAATGAACATTTTCACAAAGCAGTAAGTGTTTTGTGTCTCTAAATTACAAGTCTTTGTTTTCTTGCATTTATCCCAGGGGTAGTCAAACTTTTACTCTCGAACTGTTTGATATTTAAATCTATCCAATTATCTTACTTGCACATTCTTTGACTTAAATAAAGTGATTTTCACTCATAAATATTGAGGCGAAATTGAGTTTTCCTAACTTTTCAGGTACTGCATGAAAACGAGAATAAATTGGACTGACAGAGACAATTTCATTTTGTTGTTTCTTAAACTTTATTATACTCGCTGTAGATGCAGACCTGTGATCAGGTTGATAAAGCATATGCCATTTTGTTACCGCAGGCTCTGTTTATGATATAGCTTTTCCCCAATGAACTATGAGGCCACGCTTATAGAAGCAGTGAAAACTGGGCAGACATATTCATCTCCCTCCACCTACACCCCTTCACGGTTTTGTCCCCATATGATGTGAGTGATGTGAGGTTCCAAGAAGCTTCACAATCAGGAGATCTGGATGATTTTTGAGGATTTGGACTGAGCAGATTGGTGCTCCATGTGCCAAAATCTTTCTAGGCTTAGGCTATGAGCAAAATGTTCAGTACCTTAGTAAAATCTGCTAAATGTTCTGCGCCCCCAGATTGTCAAATATTACTCAGCTCTGATGTCTGGCATGTATTTAAAATGTGAATCCTCTTGAATTCAATCTTTCTTTTTGTATTTATTTTATTCTGCACACATTCTATGCATATCGTCTTGCCTAGCTGACTATTAGTGCTGTTATTTTAAATAGGGTTGTAGTGAGAGAGGCTCATGAAGAAAAACAAAATATATATATATATATATATATATATATATATATATGTATATATGTGTGTGTGTGTGTGTTACCCAGAACCGCTGTAGCAGTAAGATATTTTCACAGCTTCAGTGCTTACTGCATATTTACCTATTCTTCACAGCCATAAGAGTCATAATATGAATATGAATGCTTAAACAAATCGAGAGGTGAAATCTGTGTGTATAAGGATATATTCACTCTATATCAGCAGTGTATGGAAGAAAACACTATGAGGCTTGCTGTTATAGGAAAATAATCAATGAAGTGGTGGTATGATGCAGCCTGACATGAAGCAGAGATACTGTTACTACCCAGGAGTTGATTATTTTCCAGTAACAGCATGCCTCAAAGTGTTTTATTCCTCATACCACATCAATTTGCCAATAATTGTTTTTTCATTATTTATTTATGAATGACACATTGTACTTTTAACTGTTTATAGTAGTTATCTTTAATGTTGTGGAATGTATGTGAGACAAGTTTTAGATATCACTTATGTTATAGCAACTCTAAACAGCCGTTCCCTCACCAACCTTTCTTTTCATGTGACAGAGAAACTGAAAGTGCAAAGTCCTCTGTCCTGAAGACTTTCCCACGGTGGAAAACATACTGACAGTTACAAAGTGCTGACACTGGAGACTCCTTCCAGAAATGTTAAATAAGAATAAAAAAAGAATAAAAAATAATTAAAAAAAAATCTACTCACAGAAAGCTTTACCATATCAACACTTAATATTTTTTATTAAATAACAACATATTTGTCTCAATTTATTATTAGTCTTAGATTATGTATAGCGTCCACCATACAAAACCCAGTGAATGAGTTGGTTCTATAGAAACAATAATATATCAGAACAAACACATACAGTATAAACTTATGATTTTTCCTTACATGCTTGCCTAGGCAGCACAAAGTGTTAGCCACACAAACCTATAGGCATGCCACATAGCAACAAGCATGTCATGCACTAAGCCAAATTGATGAATGAATAAATGATTTGCCTTACAGCCAGCACTATTGTCAGAGCTGCTGTTAGAAAGAATTAATCGACACCTTCTAGCCAATTTGAGAACAGCTTTGTGGTATAAATTCTGGATATTGTACACATTACAGACACACTATGAATATACATGGAAATTCAGAAGGATCTTCTGACAGACAAGAATAAATTCATCCAAAAAATCATCAGGAGGAAATGAACATTCGAGATGATTTACAAAAGAAGATCACACAAAATGGTGAGCAACTCCTGACGTTGCAGACTATAATTCCCATGATCCTCACCTCTTGGCCTTATTGCAAGCTCCTATCCTAATTCACAGCCATCTTATTACTAATGACACTCACCTGTTAGCAGTTAGACTACTCCCTTTAAATAACCCAGACTGACAAACACACTTCACTTGCTCCATTATTGTGTTTCTCTAATCCTTTGTTCTCTGCCTGTTTTGATTAGTGTTTGCCTTTTTAGCTTTGTCTAGTTTTGCCCTGCTTGCCAATTACCTGACCATTTGCTTGCTTCATGTTTCGGAGTGTTGCCTAGCCCTTTTGTTTGTCTCTTGATTGCATTTGCATCCTTACATTCACAGCATGATCTGATCACAATGTAGGCCTACACCTTTTTAAACCGCTGTAGTATAAAAGCACCTATAATCTGTTCTCTCTCTGTGTGTGTCAAGCTGTACATGTGCTTCTGTGATGTCAGTTCCTGATTCTGACAAACTTTAAACTGCTGTGGTTGCTCTTGCCCTATGGACCTGCCAGAATTCATTCTGACACTTGTTATGCGTGGAGCTTTTGCACTTCTGATTCACCTTCGACTGCTGTGCATGGTCCCACATGGATACCCTAAAGAGTTCTCAAAAACAGTTTATGTCCAAGTTTTACCTTTGCTTCAGTGGATAATCTCACAAACGTAGATACTGTAAATGTGTATGTAAGAACTGCTTCTATAATAAAAGACTGCCCTGTACTCATGCTAGGAGTCTTATTCACAAGATACTCATACAGAACATACATTAAAGACACTTAGTACAGGTTTACTTTACTGTACTTCACCCATATATCATAATGATTTATAATCCAACTATCTGGGGTCACTCAGAAGAGGATGTGTTCCCTTTAGTGTCTGGTTCCTCTCAAAAGTCGCTACTGTTGCCTCGGTCTTGCTTATTAGAGGTCTAAATCTCCATTCCTGTAAAGCTTCGTTGTGACAATGTCCATCATTATAAGTGCTATAGAAATAAAATTTAATTGAATTTATTGTTAATCATGTGGTTCACTATGATTTGTTGATAGTCAGTTATTTTTTCCAATTTTAAAATATAATAGGGGAGAAGATTTGATAGAATTATAATTGATTTGACATGGAAAAGTTTTTTTTTTTTTTTCAGGCAGTATTTACAGTTTGTTGATTTGAATCATGGTGAGACACTTATATAACATGTCTGCTTAGTGAAATGTATTTAATAATCAAATTTAGCTGCTCAACCAGCAATTTTTAATGAAAGAGTAGAATAGTTAACTGAGGCCACTGTCTTCTGGAGTTAAATGCCTTGAGCTTTAAATTCTATTAAAATCTTGATCCTGCAAAATGATCAACCTGAGTTTAATGGTATTTTAATTAGGATGACTGAGGATTCTCCTTATGGGATGAATATAAAGATACTGATCAGTCCAAAGATTTCACATAGTTATGGATAATAATGATGTAAAACCCTGTAGATCTAAGATCATCAGCAGTACCGTTGATTTTTGGAAACTGATAGGTCAGAAGGTGTTCTTTAATTTTCTATAACAACAATTCCACCTGCAAGACAAATCACAGGATTATATTAATATACTTATATTCTGATATGTTATGGTTTCTGTAGTAACCACTAATTCACAAGGACCTGTATGGCAGAAAGTGATGATCACTTAATTTAAGCCTAATAATAAATTGGTTCTTTAGCTAAGAAAAAAATATATAATTGTTAATATGTTAAAGGTTTTGGAAGGAGTCTCCACTGTCAGACCTTTGTAATGGTCTGTAATTTTTTTTCCCCACTGGAGGACTTTGTGTTTTTGGTTTCCCAATAACATGAAAAATTGCTTTTTTTGTCTTATTAACCTCAAAAAAGGATGATGAGGGAACTACTGTTTATAACTGCTATAACAGGAATTAATTTGTCTCACACACTTGCCATAGCATCAAATGTAATTATAACCCATTAAAAGCATGGCATTCATTCATTAATAAATTTAAAATTGTAAACGTTGGCAAATTCCCATGGTATAAGAAGAATAAAATACTTCAGGACATGCTGTTATTGGAAAATAATCATCTTCTCAATAGTCCACATCAGACCACCCCATCTTTAATTATTTTCCTAAATTCCTTCATGTTTTCTTCTTTTCACCACCAATCATTTTCATCAGGTTTATTATACAGTTGCATTAATTCTATTTATATGTACACAAGAAAAGAAATATAGACTCAGCTCTGGTGTCACATGAAACATAGGACATTTTGCACATTTTGCAGTTAAAACTAATAAATAGATCCTGAGGTAAACATTCATATTTAACAGTAATAATTCAACTAATACTGAGGCATTTAACACAAAGCAGCACAAAAATAACAACATTATGAGAAGTCAATAGAAGCTTAACATTACAAATGGCTCATTGATGTAAAAGTGAAATACTGTAAATGAAGACAATGAAAATGTCTTTAAGCTGACCATGCAAGGAGGAGTACAGGAGGAGAAGGATTATGGCCTGGGGTAGATACTGTTCCTTGGGCAGCTGATACCAGACCACATGCTGCAGTATTGTTTGCCAAAAATATGAAAGCTTTCAGCTGGTGTGTGTGTGGGATCCCTGATGATACAGCTTGCCTTCCTCTCACAATGCTTCATATGGATGTCAAAGATGAAGGATTGTGGTGACCCAGTGATACATTGGTCTGATCACATCATCCTCTGGAGGGCTTTGAGACTTCTTCTTCTGAGAAGTTTTTTGTGCAGTTGCCATTCCCAACATTGTCTCTCGAATGCAAATTTCTAAGAATTCATATGAACCAACTTTTATGAAAAGTTACAACAGTTATGAAAAGTGGCAACATTGTGGCAACCCACATAATCTTGTAGCTCCAGACAACTAGCTATACTTTTCTGCTCATATTACTAATCCGTCTTGGTCATGCAGATTTCTTCTTTACAACATCACAAGGATCTGGACATTTCTTTCCATGGAGGTCACTCAGGTCCTTGTTCAGTCCTTTGTCATCTCAAGATTGGACTACTGCAACTTGCTCCTGGCTGGCCTTCCACTGTGCACCATCCAACCCCTCCAACTGATCCAAAATGCAGATGCATGACTTCTTCTCAACTTCTGCAAGTTCTCCCATATCACCCTATTGCTGCATTCCCTCCACTGGCTTCCTGTAGCTGCCTGCATCAAACTTAAAACAATGATGGTTGCATTCATTTATCACAAAGGCACTTATGAAACCCGTTCTGAGGTTTCACACCTAGCTTCCATTGACCCACCATCCTTAAAGAAGCAAAGAAGATATGCATCAAGATACTTCTCTGTCCTGACACCCAGGTAGTGGAATAATCTTCCCCTGGATGCCCAAACAGCTGAATCACTGGCTTAGGCATGACTCGACTTGACTCAATATCCTTCAAGGTATAGAGAAGATATTCATCAAAACACTTTTCTGCCCTGACACCCAGTTGGTGGATTGATCTACCCCTGGATGCCCAAACAGCTGAATCACTGGCTCAGGCATGGCTTGACTTAACCCACCATGTATCAAGGTACAAGGAATACATATATCAAGACTCTTCATTGAACTGCGACCCAGGTGGTGGATTCATCTTCTCCTGATTGCCCAAAAAGCTAAATCATTGGCTGCCTTCAAACAAAGACTGAAGACCTACTTCTTCACCAAGCACAACAAGGCTCTAATTACTAATTAATTATTTTTTGTTGCTGTACTAACTCCTTTCCAGCAGGGTTTTAGCTTGGTACTATTCTTAGACCCTGACAGATTTGGACCAGTGGATACTCTCAAGCACTTCAGCCTCTCTGGATACGTCAATCTGTCAAATTCTGTAAATGTAAATGTTAGGGTGAGTGGCAAGGTTAGTGGTTATAGCTTTTCATATGACTTCATTTTTACAAGAAATCCCACATTTCCTGTCATTCTCAAAATCTGTGGTTTGTACAAGGATCCAGGTTTCCAACAGGGTTTCTGAAAATCTAAATGGCTCTATGAAGGTACTGCTAGGTAGGAGGTCTGTAGTCCAATCCTCAGATATGCACTTTTATGAATGTAATACCTGAAAATGCACATGCATATATCAAAAGATTGCTTAATTCTTTTTCTGAGTTTGTGCAAATATATACTTTTTATGATAAATAATATGTCAAATGTATTCAAGCCATACTGTAAAATAACACTTTTTGAAAGACAGTATGTGTAGATAATATCAGACATCATCCAACCTATTGTAGGAGTGATTTATGTAAACTCTAGCATATTGAAGTAAAATTACCCAGCTAATTATGTTAGCTAGCTATTTACCTCATACATCATTATAAAAGAGCCAGATAGTGGTCAATGATGGGAGGAACAGCCATATGTAAAAGGATGCTGTAAAACCAATTATTAACCAATCTAAAACTATTAGACATCATGGCACTTTGGGAAGTCCAGTCTACTGAATGCTAAACAAAAGAGACCAATGGAAAAGACAAAATTAGTGAAAATGCATTGATTTATTTTTTCTATTACATAGAGCTTAGGGTCACCCGGTGTAAGATGCCATGCAAACTTGCTGAACTAACTGCTTAACAGCTCAGAATATGATGTTAAAATGTGCTTCACTCTGAAACAACATAACTGGTTACAAGCAGAGGTTATGTTTTTGTACCATCATACATCCAAGAATAGACTGATCATAGCAACATCTCTATTATATACTAAGAGGCTGCAAGGGCCAAAGCAAATCATGGCAAGGTATTTGAGTTCATATTGTTCAACAGTTCTGTTCAAACATTTTTTTTTCTGTAACTTTTGTTCTTTTTTGTTTTCTTTGATGTCTTGTTGCAGGATAGAAACTTTTTTGAAACCTTTTGCAGTCAACTATGTATATATATAAGATAGATAGATATACTGTTCATATACATTCTTATGTACCTAGTACCTCGTGTCATCTGCCCATTACTTTCTCCTAAAGCCTAAATCTTCCTCTTTGGTTTGTCATACATTATTAAATGGATGGATGGATATATGGATGGATTGAAGAATGAATGAATCCTAGTCATCTGTATGATGGCATGACTTACAGTGATTTGCATTATCAAGCTTCACTATATGGCCAAAAGTTAGTGGGCACTTCACCATTACACCCATGTGCTTTTTGAACATCCAGCTGCAGATTTAATTTTCCTTGGCTGTTACAATAACCTCCAAAACAAAATACCAAACATAACCATCTGCTGCTAATTACCAGGACATCCACAATGCAAAGAGGGAATCCATGACAATGTGTACACCATATTTATTATATGCAGTATTCATGTCGATTGCTCTTGTAGAAGCATGCTTTCAATAGACATTAGGACATTGCAGTCTAGAATACAAAGATGTTCTGTGAATCTGTGTTTTAAAAGTGTTGAAAACTTTTTATTAGAAGTGGACTTTGGCCAGAAAATGGCCATGAGCATTAGTATGTTCAGAAAGTGTTTAGTTTCCTGCATGGATGTAACCTCTGATTTGTGTAACTATGTCCCAGGAAAGCTGCAGTTCTAGGCTTAAAGCATTTTGTTTCAGCTAAACTGTTCTCAGTCTGGTGGATTACAATGTCACCCAACACACACACACACACTGATCCAATTTGAAGCATTTCCTTCCATCTCTACATCAGTGTGATCAATTTGCATTTAATTTGATGTTCAAGAGGAAAATGGTGAATAAACCCTGAGAGGCCATGACAAAATTTATGCACACCACCGCCTGAATTTCTGCATGATACAGATATCTGGATGATAAAATGGAGATGAATGTATAAATAGAGCAGAGTGAAGGAGAGTGGATTTGCTGACTGAGAACATTGAGGAGAAAAATACAGAGTCAGGTTTACACTTTCACCTGCTACATTTCTAACATGTTTTAGTTAGCTCATTTCTTGTTTCTGAAGACAAAAATTCTGTTTTAAAAAAATGCTGATTATTTATCTTAATTGCACATCTATGATTTATTCAGCACAGTTATCATTAAAAGATTAGGCATATGACATCAAGATATTCATTATTTTGTATGGTAATATTTACGTCCTTCAATATCCAGTACTGATCACAAGAACGAGTCTTAGAGTCATTGGACTGATCTTTGAGTAAAGATGTGTGTAAATGTTTGTGTGAGCCAAACTGAACTAAAACTTTACACCGGATTTTCAAAAGTTTCATAAATGTTGATTTTCTTCATATTCAACATACACATGCACACATGCACGCCACAGCTGATTTATGGTTTGGTGATGCCCACAAAACTCCAAAAAAAGGCAAGGTTCACAAAGTGGAAAGCACAAAATGGCTACTAAATGACCAAAAAAGAAGCATTTCTCTCAGCTAGAACTTGAAGTACTTTTGACTCATGTCTTCAAGAATGAAAAATATTATTCCGCATCGTATCCTGCAGAGTAGACCAAAGAGACCAAAATATGGAGAAAAATTACGAGGGTGAATTTGGTGTTGTCCATCCAGCACAATAAGTGAGGTCAAAAGAAAATGGTCGACACAAAAACTGAGTCAAAAAAAGCATTACTGCTATCAACAGAGTTTCTCAGCTACTGGGAGAGAACAAACCATGACATAGCTTTTAAAATTGACCAGATGCTGTGGCAAAAGAAAATAACTTATAAGTCAGCTTTCATCCTCTGAAAAAAATAAAAAAATCATACTGATCTCTAAATATGTGTTTCTTCCTAAGGGCATCATGTGCTAACTCTTCAAGTAATATCAATTCTGCCATTTGCACTGCCTTGGTTTATGGCTACCATCTACACAGAGCATCCCATCCTCCTTTTATACACTGCCATTTCATCTTAATTGAACATCTAGTCTTATTTGTCTTAAAATGGATTCGGGTTGACTTGCTGTCTTTTTTTTCCTATACATATATGTAATATTTTCTTAATGCCATTAATTTGAATAACTGGATCTAAATATTTAATATGTATGTGTTTTCGAAATAAATAAGTGATTTGACTTTGACAGTGTAATCCATATATAAAAATGCAGTAACTTATAAAGATTTAAAGTTGATCAGTTAAGGTTTACATTTGTTAGTCTTCTTATGCATACATTTACACACACTCAGGAGCAGGAGTAGAATACCAAATTTACAGGATTTTCATGAGTACCATTTGTGTGTGTGTGTGTGTAAATGCATATGCAGAATACTAGTATTGGGCCTCATATGCCAAGTTTGATATGAACAGATTTATGCTCAAATCATTCATACTGTGCTTGATAAATGAGTCCCAATACTAGGTAAGGACACTGTCACTTGTGGTTAAAACTGGTGTGCTATGCTAACTGTTAACCATTTAGCTCCTTCTCTAATTAAGTTGTTAATAGTCTAATTACTTTGCTTTGTAATTATGTTACTCTTCCTGTATACCTTTTACTATATATATACTATAGTTCTAAAATGTACAAACTTTACTAAACAGAAATCAGTGTTTTATTAGTGTGTATCTCAATCACTTGTTCTAGCAAAAGTGAAAATGGAGAAAATTCTATTCAAATATTCCAATCCAAAAAATGATTAATGATATACTTGAGAAAAATTAAATTTTACAATGGGAAATGAGTTTTCACTTGGATTATCAGCTTCATCTACATCAGCCTCTGTCTCATAACCTGAGGTAACAGTCACAGGCAGTTTTTAAACACAAGCCTCATCGTTGTATCTTCACTCAACTGACTGTTGTTCACGTTAACATCAATGAGGAAATAATCACTTATTAACTCAGTCATTCCTGTCTTTTTATTAGGGCATTTAAACATTTTACAACTCTGTCCATGTGTAAGTGTGTAAGCGCTCTTCTCTGTTTTGATGTCAAAATGTTCCCAGACATTTTCAGAGCCAGTATCTGATTACAAACTGAATTTATTTGGATTATATCCACACATATGCTATCCTTGCACACACTATGCTTTGTAAGTATCTAAAAATGTGATTGTGAGGAAATCATGCTTAGCTACTAAGGTTTTGGGCATCTTTAGGCAGACTGACTGCTTTAACAGCTGTGTTCGTTAAACTGGCTCCTTACACAACATGATCATTTACATTTATGGCATCTGGCAGACGCCCTTATCCAGAGTGACTTACAATTAACTCATTTATACAACTGAGCAGTTGTTAAGGGCCTTGAGGGTTAAGGGCCTTGCTCAAGGGCCCAGCAGTGGCAGCCTGGCGGTGCTGGGATTTGAACTCTCAACCTTCGATCAGGAGTCCAACGTCTTAACCACTGATCATTGCAGGAAGACATCAAGGCAAAGTTAGAAAGCAGCCAAAATAAAAACATTTCTATATTGTTTTGGTGAAATATATTTACGTTTTCTTGAAGTACATTTGCAGAAAAACTCTATTTTAGTCTCTGATTTTTCAGCATTTTTTTTTTCCAGAATTCAGCCACAGTGACATCCGACAGGTTTTATGAGACTGCCATTCATATGGAAAGAGAGAAGTTTTTGAACGCTGAATTATAAAATGATTATATTTTAAAGCTGTTTTCATTATGTTTCATATCTGACTTTAGAAGGCATTTCGTTCTTTCTTTTTTCATGGCTTGCGCAGGAAAAGGTGTTAATATGCCAGGGCAGTCGGCGCACTCAGACACATTGAAAGCAGATTTACTGTGACATCCACCAAATAAGATTTTGAAGGAAACTGAAATTCCATCAATGCGTATTTACATTTATTAATATTTTATAAAAAATATCTAATATTTAATCCAAAATAGACCAGAAACAAGTTCCTGCTCCTTTCAGCTTTCAAAAGAAAAGGAGCTGACCTGAGGTAAGGTTAGGATACGGCAATGAAAGGCATTGAAAGTGAACATTTTACTGGAATTCTCCACCGTGCGTTTCAAAACAGATGAGAAACAACCTTTCAAACAAACAGAAAAAGTCTGAGGTAAAAGAAATTAACTGCTAGGTTTTTGTTCACATTTAACTGCCATTTATAATGTAGTTGAATCTTTTGAAATTCATTTTCTGTAGAATATTTGAACTTTTTTTAGCATGTACTCTGTCTTGATAGGTTATTTCAGGGGAAAATACGGCTGAAGTTTCTCGTAATAAATAAGACACATTAGTATTTTTTCTCACATTAAAAAATTCTCAAGATTCAATTAATTTCTTCAATTCAATTTTATTTGTATAGCGCTTTTAACAATCGACATTCTCACAAAGCAGCTTTACAGAAATATATAAATTGAGGATATAAATTTTAAATTCATAAATTTGTCCTATTTTTTGCGTAATTATATTTATAGTTAACATTAATTTACCTCATTCTGAGCTGCTACATCTAGCTAGTTAAAAATTTCTTCTGCTCAGATTATCAGGTAGCCCTGTCACGTTAATTCTAATTCTTTTATATTTGACACTCATGATTTCAAAATATACATAGATAAAATGTTATTATGTTTTGCTTGAGTAATTTTTTTTTTTTTTTTTTTTTTT
>CM040460.1:6513215-6641634 GCA_022758105.1 Pangasianodon gigas | reverse complement strand
GAATCACTAAATGATTTTTGTTTTTATTAAATAAAATGTTATTTTCTCACATGATGAAAGTCATTTATTTTGCTTGAATAATGTAAATTATACGCTGCAGTGGAATGATGAAGAAAGTCTGGAAAAAAAATACAGTTTTGCTAATGTATTCAGCTTCCTGTTGATACATAATATCAATATTTTTCTTCCTCCTGAATTACTAGCACATACACACCTATCATAGGAAACATCATCACTGCTTTAAAATGCATCAGATAGGTAAGATTGATTGATTGATTGATTTATTTATTTCACTGCCATGTTTCAAGGGAATGGGTGAATGAATGAATTATGCTTTTCAGTAGAAGTTCAGCAGGAACTTCAGGACACTGCTGAGAGAAGATACACAGCTTCTATGGTCATGTGTGGCGGTTCTATATTGTGGCTTCTATGGTCATGTGTGGCTTCCCGGTTCTACATCGCCTCTCTCACGCACAGACAGAGAATGGAAGAGACAAGCTGCAACTGCTGAGCAAAAGGTAGCGGCACAAAGGGGCAAACAACTGAGATGAGATTTTAAAAAAAAAGCACATGGTCACATTTGGAAGAGAAGGCTGAGGGAGAAATCGGGGCTTAACAATTCTTTGCCTCAGTCAAATGCACTTGACTGCCTTGTTTCCAGCGTGCCAAAGTAATTCAGCTGAAGCAGGATTTCAGTGCCATTGTATCTGTCAACACTGGTCCATTCTGGCCTGGTGCCAAGCAAGAGTTCATACTCCTCTCAAGAGTCACTGATCTTAGAAAACAAGAGGGGGAACAATACTATAATACATTCTCTCCCACAGTGCGACACATCAAATTAAAGTCTCTGTTTCAGTAATGGAACTAATGAAATTTTTTTTTTTATATCTAAAGCTGCAACGTCCTATCTTATCCACAAAGGGCCGGTGTGGATGATTTTGGTCTTCAATTGATCATCAGATTTGGATCTTGCTCAGTTGGAATGGAAACCTGTGTCCACACTGGCCCTTGTGAATAAGATAGATAGATAGATAGATAGATAGATAGATAGATAGATATAGATAGATAGGTCGATAGATAGCTACAATCTGCTTATTGTAATCATGCTGATTGTGTTGTCATTGTTGTTGTGTGAGGATCTGACCCACACCAGGGTCCTGATGTGTAAGTATGAACATAGAGATAAGAGAAGAGAAAGTAATGGAGTCTGTGGTTATCCTGTGAGGGCTGTGTTTCCTGTGAAAAGGCGATAGCAATAAATGTATGGTTCTGGTAAGGACAGAGGATCATATGGAAGTCTTGCACATGGTCAAATATAGAAATGCTGCATAGTAACATCATAAGATAACCTATAAGAGCATATTCCTTTGTTTTAAGCTTCCCAATGAGAAACTTGTGTGCAAACGAGTGCAAACATTGCACACACACACACACACACACATATATATACACACATATACATATATATATATTGTGTATGTAACTGTCTGAAGCTCAATGCACTGTGAGGAATGCATGGTGATAAGATAATTTCAAGCTTGAATAAATAATATTTCAGTTGAGCAATTTGATTGCAGCGTGATTTGTCCTTCGCAAGTCTTTTTGTTGCACAGCTTGCCACGACACCCCGTAAAGTGAAAAAGGATAAAATTGCATTAAGAGATTTTATTCCAATTATACTAAAAGATTCACTCAACTGATCTCTATTCATGCTAACATCTATGTTAAAATCACTGATGTGACACTTTAACAGCCGGTATTTGATAACAAACTGAATTGATTGCATTTATGTCTATTCCACTATGGTATGTACAGTAACTATCAATTACTTCATCGAATTATGAGAAGAGCATACTTAGCTGCAAGGATATTATCTTTAGCTAGACTGACTGCATTTACTGCTGTGATTGTTGAGCTAGCTCCTTATCGAACATCTTTGCAGGCAGATAGCTAAGGCCAAAGAAGAGATGTGAAAGTATAGTATTGGCAGAAAAATGCAATTTTGATCAAAATTTGTTTTTCATCACTTTTGGCTGTTTCCCAGAATTCAGCTATAGCGGCATCCAAAGGGCTTTCTCAGGCTGCCACATGTTTTTTTTTTTTTTTTTTTTTAATCCTCATTTTCTGCGTACAGCCTGCTCAATTCTCTACAAGATTGAGCAACATCATTCCCACAATCAAAGAGGTCACACGCTGCAGATTGATTTTGAGGCCAGGCATTTCCCATCAGCATTTTTTCCACTATGCGGTCCTGTCATCCAGGCAGATGGTAAAGAAATAAAGCAGCTCGCTGCGTCCAGATTTAACTATGGATTTCCCGGACTCTATTGATCTGCCCCTCTTGTCTAATGACACATGTCTCTTGAGTTACGGTGCAGCCGGGGGTTCCTCTGGCATGTAGAGCCTCTACAAGCTTTGAGGCAAACAGCAATTTACTCACGGCTGAGCTCGCGGTCGCCACCGGCTTACCTGTGTGATTTACAGGCTTGGGAAATGGTGCTGAGGGAGCTCTCCATCTCAAACCATCTGTCATCAGTCAGTCAGTTATCCACCTGAATCAAGTGGCACTCGGCATGGCAGAAGAAGAGCCATTACTCTGAGGGAGAGTCATTGCTGAGTCTATGCCCTCATCACTTACGTTTCAACAGGGACCAGACACATTTACAGTTATGTACTGATAATATCAGTTAAAAAAAAGGGAAATAGTAGCAGATGGTACATTTGTTCTATAATGGATCAAGGGAACAAGAGGAATGCAAAAGTCATAGCCAATCCACCTATAGGCATATTTTTGGGAGGTAGGAGGAAACCAGAGAACCCAGAGTAAACTCACACAGAAACGAGGAGACCGTGCGACACTCCACACAGACAGTAACTCGAACTCAGAATCAAATCAGGGATCCTGGAACTGTGTGGCAGCAATGCTAAGGACAATATTTAAGAGCATTTGGAAAGAACAAAAAAAATGTCCATCTAATCATATTGAAAAAAAAGTCTAACGTCGATGTGACTGAAATTCAAATGACCTTGATGACTGAAAAGCTTCACAGACACATTGAGAGGACACTTTTCTCACTGCCTAAAGGTAAAAGCGGCAGTTTGTATCATCGGTTTGTGCCATGCGAACAGTGTAGTGTGAAACCACATAAAAGCTAATGAGTTTCAAGGCACTTAAATCAGGCTTAGACGAATGGTATAAACTGTGTCATTGCATATTGATGGCATTCCTTTAATTTACATATTTTGATCCTGTCTTACAATAAATCAAATGAATGGCTATGTAATGTCCAAGAAACATCCAGTGCATTTGCAGAAAAATAATGGTGCATTTTACATTTAATTTTAATTACACATCTTTTTTTCAGGCATTCTATTCTAGCTGTGTAACAAGAAAAGAAAAAGAGAGCTGTGCATTAAAAAAACACTACTGTCAGCTCGGGTCAATGGCAATTTGCTGTTCCTATTTCTCTCCAAAGCCTTCGATTGAGCTTTTTCCTCCCAAAATCCATTTCAGCACTTTGTGGGTCCTTTGGGTGGGTAAAAGAACAGCCAGATCATTTCCAATGCCCAGTGTCCTTTGCGTTTTCAGTGCATCATGCCATGGAGAAGCATGTTTGCTTCACAGTCGTTATGGCAAAGGGCTTTTAAATAGTGCTTGGACTTTGACAGCTTAGGCTGGATGTGTCATTAGTGGTGCCAAAGGTGGTGCTTGGTCAAAAAATATGCTTGCTGCTCAGTAGTATCTCCTCTGTGCCATCAAAAAGCAGGTCATTAAATGGACATTGGCAACTGTTCTCACAATGTCCCTATGGTTCCAATGCTGAGTCTTTTACCATAGAATATCAGTGCTGAAGAATTGCTGGAGAAATGATCCATCAGCCAAACTATGATGAGAAAACTTTTCTCTATTGTATATGATTCCAGCTTACACTTAAGCATTATTTGGTTTCTGTGTAAAACCCTAAAACTTTCAGAAAGGGTCCAAATACAACACTTTTAGAAATGCTATCCAAAGGGGTTGCATAGACTAATCGACTAATACATTCAGAAAATAAAGAAATGCAGGCTAAATATACTTTATTAATAAATATTAATACATTTTTTAATAAATATGTAAATATTTCACTTTATGTAAGTCTATGCTGGCAAAAGATTTATTTATTTATTTATTTATTTATTTTGCTTTAATGGAATTTTTTTTACTTTGAGATCACTCCCACTCCTGCAGTTATGTTTGACGTAAATAAAATTTAAATAAAATACTTGCATTATGGCACCATGGTTCCATCTTAACCAGTATGTGTTCTGTGCAGCAGGTTGCACATCACTATCCAACCCCACTCAGCTAGTTTAGCTCCTATCTGTCACACACGCCAGCTGGCAGAGGCCGATTCTTGGGTGCGACTCATTCCAGAGTTGAACATGGTAGAAAAATGGCTCTGAAGATGACCTTCCATGCTGCATGCCCTCAGTTCCAGAAGCAGTGCTTTTAGCTCAGCCATGTACTGTACATCTGCCACCATGACATCCACACAAGTGCATTTTAAGAATTGAAATGTCATTAATTTATATAATTTATTAATAATATTTTCATTGTTAACAATGTTGCGTAAAAAAGCACTGAAGCTTGAAATGCTATTTCTATTGTTTATCAGCATTTAACTGCACAAATGAAATAAACTAAAAAATAGCAATGAATCAATTTTTGCTTTAACTATGGAAAAGATGACTAGTTGACGACTGTTTTGAACTACTGGTTGAAAAGTCATGCAACCCCAAACTATCAAAGGCATATCACTTTGAAGTTCTTAAGAAGCAAAAGTTTCATGTCTGGTCTATCCTGTAGGCGTGAAACATGATTCTTTCATTAGACATAAGATTAGGATCAGTTTCTTAAAGTAAATGCTTTCTACAAAGCCCCTATGGTTTGTCCTTGCACCTTAATAATAAAAACGTCATGTCAGCAACCATAGTGTGTTTATTTGGTCTGAAGTGAAAGAAATCAGAAACAGAAATTCTGTATGTGAGTTTTATTGACTGAAGCAGCACACGTTGTAAGTCTTATATGTCAGGAGAAGTAGGAAATCAATCACTGATTGTTGTTTTGTACATCTTATTGATGCATATGAACACATCATCAGTGATTTTCAACCTAGTCATGGTTAATCAGGTAAACTATGTTGTGTCCAAGTAGCATGCTTGGTCCACATATCACACCTCTTGATTCACAGTCATACTGAACCCTACTCTGGCCTCTGTGAAGTTTGTAATGGATTACCTATAGTGCAGTTCTGTGATGGCACAGAGCCTGATCCCTGTAGATAGATTGGCCTGCAAAGCCTCTGCAGCACACCTTGATAGAATCACACTTTGTGCACAACTGCGAACAACCCCATTCGTCCAGCAGGTCCTCATATTTGGCACTTGTCCTCATGTCTCTTCACAGGAAATGGCTACCTCCATTTCATTTTTAAACAAACTCCCAGTTGGAATTGCCTATCAAATAACAGGAAACCCATTAACATAATAACTCAAATTGTTAGGCACTGGATGAGCCTCTTATAAATCTAAATATTATTTTACCACTGTTCTAGTTTCTCCCATGAAAGTTCTTCATTTTAACATACAATACATACATTTTAACATACACTTGGAGACATGCTGGTATAGAAAAATAATCAACACATATAATATAAGCCTTTGATTTAAATTACAGCCACCACTACTTGTATAAGAGCTGTTGTTAGAGAAAATTAATCAACATCATTTGGCCATTCAGATTTGAGAACTGCACAGTATAATACTGCATGATATAGACATCACATTAATTTAATCTGACCTCGGTACTACTTTACATACCAAGTATTTCAAACAGAATCTGATATAAATTTAGTCTGACTAAAGGAGGTTCATTATAATCTTACATTATAATCTCATATAAAAACCTATTATAATCTCATATAACAATTTCAATACGCCATTTCCTGCAGGGTGCAATTGATGACCTTTTCCAGGCTCTTAACCAGTTTCCCAGTGACCGATGAAATCTGGTTCCCTCATGCAGAGAAGTGAAATTTGTCTCTCACCTTCTCCACTCTTCACAACCAGGTATGCTGAACCAAGGGCTTGTGGGATCCATCTGCATCCAGGCATTGATGATGTTATCTTTACCTAATCATCCATAACTGCTCTAATGGGGGGTGGTTGGACACCAGACTCGGTCAGAGGGCCTCTACAATCCAATACTTCTGAGATGATCAGCATATTCATAGCCAGAATGGATAAGATTACTATAAAATAAGATTACAGGTGGTGCATGGTGGTGCAGTGAGTAGCGTTGCCGCCTCGCAGCTCCATCATCCAGGTTTGATCGTGAGCTCTGTGCAGAGTTTCAAATGTTCTACCAGTATACTTGTGCGTTTCCTATATGTTCTCGTCCCAAAACATTCCAGTAGGTGGACTGGCTACTCTAAATGGCCCCTGTGTATGCACGTGTGTGTGAGGTGCACTGCGATGACCTAGTGTCCCATCCAGGGTCTATTGTCCTGGGATAGGCTTTGGATCCATCCTGCATCTATTGGTTAATGAAGATGAATGAAAATGGTGCATTCAGTGATAGGGGATGTCCAAAATGTAAAGAAATGTTCCTATTATGCCTATATCTAAGGCAGTTGAAGGTTTGCAGTGGAGTTATTTTAAATGTTACATCACAGGAGTCATTTTAAAATGTAACAGAGTCATTTTAAATGTAACATCACAGGAGTCATTTTAAAATGTAACATCAATCATTGTTCTCTAAAACATACTGTAAACTGATTTGCTGTTAGAAAATCAACACTTCATGTGCTTTACTGAGATGTGGGCTATGTCGAGAATTTGAGTCTGCTATCAAGCAACATTAGCATAATGCTAGCTAGGTATTTACCTGCTTGTGATGTAATGTTATCTTCCCTAATTTCCCTAACAAATTTTAGGTACTTTTATAATCTATATCGAAATAGCAAAGTAAGTCAGTGCTATCAATAAATAAACAGCCTAAGGTTTTTGGCCAACAAAAATTAAAATAAATAAATAAATAAATAAAATAATTTAAAAAATTTTTAAAAATTAAAATAATTTAAAAAAATACATCATTATATATATATATATATATATATATATATATATATATATATATATATATATATATATATATATACCTTATTATCTCAAGGTCATTTTGATTAATGTTTGTGTTTCTACGAGCCCGTTTTCTGATCAACCCACCCAGCAAAAACGCATGGAAAAGATGTTGAAAAGACAACTTTACCAGACGTCTCAACGACGATGAGATTTGTTTGAAAAGTGAAAGGAGGAAAGCCGTCTTTTTCAGGCTGTTTCAACAAATTGAATTCAACCTTAATTCATGATTATATATTATATTGACTATATTATGATATCATCATATTATATTCATAATTACTGTCAACATAAGACAACTGACAAACAAGTACCAGTAAAACATTTATTGACACATCAGATGCATCCGCCAGACCATCCAGTGGCATGTTATTATATGTATTTAAAAAAAAAACTTCAAAATTTTCTCTGAGCACGTCTTGAGTAGTAAAAGCCAGATAATGTGAACAGACTTACATGCCACTTTGCCACCGATCAGCGAGGAACTTCAGTCCGTGGAAACAAAAAGAGGGAATTTCATACTAAACAGGCTGTAACTTTGGAATTAATAAAATTAATTCCAAATAAATTACGCTGTGTGTCTCCTTCGCTCTCAGTTTCGATCTAAAATATGTACTTCCACCCACCTTTTTTCACTACCCTTGCCCTTCTCCTCCTCCACGCCCACCAGC
This sequence comes from Pangasianodon gigas, assembly GCA_022758105.1. Classification (NCBI taxonomy): domain Eukaryota; kingdom Metazoa; phylum Chordata; class Actinopteri; order Siluriformes; family Pangasiidae; genus Pangasianodon; species Pangasianodon gigas. The sequence goes on along the minus strand of CM040460.1, from coordinate 6,633,784 downwards.
AACTATTTTGACTTTTGAATTCTGAGTGACCAATCGGTCAAAACAAGCCACTCTGGTGTTCTGTTCTGCTATCACCCCAAATTCTTATCCTGTGGTTGTGTGTGTGTGTATTTGTGTCATAAAGCAGCAGGAAAATACATTTTTATAGATAAATTTTATGTTCCATAATTCCATAATTCATAGTTCATCAAGATATAATTCTCTACCTGCTGCGTATTAGGGCTATATGTGGCTATCAGATGGACTAAACAAAGCTCAATATTCAACGACTTTTTTGGGCTAAATAAAAGCCATGACATCAGACAGATTTAGCCCAAAAAACAACATCCATGGACGTCTGGTGCTTGGTGGGAAGCATGGATTGCGCTGATTGATAACGCAAACAGAATGCAGTAATTGTTTTTAATCACAGATCTATCATTAGTGGATCTTAATCTGATACTCTGACATGGAGAACACGGTATAGAATTCGACCAAGATTTTATAAGGACCATCTCATGCAATGTGACAAGTAATAAAAAAAATAATAATAAAAAAGACTGCTGAAATCGCACAGTCTAGAAAAGGGTTTATGTTCCATATTCTTATTGTATACTTATTTTTATATTCCTGTAGTGACCTTGATCAGCCACAAGTGATGCTTAGAATTAAGGAAGATTTCAGCTATTCATAGATTAGAAAAGAAGAAACGGGAACCAGAAAGAATGTATAAGGTACTAGAGAGTATATACAGTCTACTGTGGTACTGTGGTTTAAATTAAAGCCGATAATGTGTTTAAGTTCAGCTACTTTTTTGCATCCAGTCAGCATTGTAAAAGTGCTAACGGTACACTGAATCTCCTTTGTGTGTGTGTGTGTGTGTGTGTGTGTGTGTGTTTTCTCCTCCAAAGTTTGTCACCGTGAATGTTCTTACTTGGGATGCAGCAAAATGCGTTGTATATCTTGCACTCCATAATGTAGAATCCAAGGTACAGAACCATATTTGTAAAACTCAATTTCCCCACTCTTGTTCTATATCTTTGCTTTGTGTGTGTTTGTGTTGGAGTGTGTGTGTGTATGAGAGAGAAAAAGAGAGACAGAGAGAGAGAGAATGGCTTTTATTACATATGCATACCCTGTATATTGTACATTTCTGAACAAATCATAGGCTGTTAGGCTCAGTAAGCTGCAATAACATCAGGGTCATGCCTACACCGACATTTCCTGCTCCTGCAGAAATACCTTCAAGTAAAAGGAAACTAAAAGAGGAAAGAGAAAAAATTTCCGTACTGCCGCAGTACACGGACATGCACAAATACAATCCACGAACTTTGTCCGAGTGTTAGTTGAGTGATTCATCCTCGCTGTCTGCTGGATGGCTGGCACGAGAGCCACATGACTAAATCCTTTGTAGAAAGCTTTTCCTGCACATTGTAAGCTGTGATTGAACATCCTTGCTATTTGCATCATGCTTGGAGGAGGAAGAGCATGTAATTAAAAATGCGCTGTGTTTTTCTAGAAGGAACGAGTTTCCAAATGTCTATTATTCCTTTGTCAGAGCACAGGAGGCAAAACTAGTGTGTGCACATGAACCGGTATTTGTCTGGGTGAAGAACAAACTGCGTCTGTGTGTGCTGTGGGAGACAGGGAATTGGTTAGTGGCTGTTCATCACAGGTAACAGCAGTGTGGTCATTAAAAACGCACTGCACAATGTCTGTTTAATACATTATAATGCACACAGGACCCATTTCTGTATTTATCGCACAGTAAAAAAAGCAACCCTGTGAATTTAGAGTATTTCACAGGCAGCAGATTTGCCAGGTAGTTAGTGTAATTAATATTTACAGCAATTCTACTGTACCATTTGTGGTACAGTGTGGCACATTGCATTATATTCACTGTAAAAAAACATTACTGTAGATTTTACAGTAATTTCTTGGCAAGCTGGGTTCCCAGTAAAGTACTGTACATTTTACAGTAAACAACAGTAAAACATATTCCCAGTAAACTACTGAAATTTCTTACATGGAATAAAGGAACGCATAATTCAGTACCTTTATCAGATGCTGGGATTTTAACACACAACCTTTCGAACTATAATGCAAAGCCTTAACCACTGAGTCACCAAAACTAGCACAAGTAACTCACATTGATTCATTGTGACCTTTTTGGTAGAATTCAGAGGTAGAAGTAGTGGTGGAATCAATGCTAGTGCTAGTTGTGGTGTCTCAGTGGTTAAGGCTTTAAGTTACAGATCAGAAGGTTGTGTGTGCAAACCCCAGCACCACCAAACTACCATGGTTGGATCCTATAGCAAGACCCTTCAGCTCAGTATCTGCATTGAGGAAATGTACTGGATTATGTGTTATTTTATTCTATGCAAGATATTACAGGACTTTATTGTAAATGTTTTACTGTCAATTCAGGTTGCCAGTAAATAACTATAAAATTTACAGCAATTTTTTGTGTTTTTAGAAATATAGGGTGTCCCAAAAGACTCCCTACATAGGGGAAATTAACACTTTTTAGCAAAATGTAACTTTATCTACAAAACATCCTCTACATGATTGCCATTTCTTTGTAAACACACACGGATCATCTCTCCCACTCATGATGATCTCGTATTAACGCATCTGGTTTTATGCATATAATTGCACTTTAAATGCATTCCTTTAAATGATCTTTGTGCTGTATCTTTTCCTGGAACACCAATACATTCTTCATTTGTCAAAGGCATTCTTAAAGGCTATCTGAAAAATATATATATAATATAAACTATAAGTAAGCTAAGTATGAAAATATGAGCTAAGTATGAAAGATTTTGGAAGACATTTTGCTAAAAAGTGTTAATTTCTCCCATGTATGGAGACTTTTGGAACACCCTGTAGTGCAAAACTGTAATTTTACATGACTACATATTGGTAGTAGTTTATTAGCATAAACAATTTGTTTTATTTCCAAATAAAAACTAAATAATAATTATGACAATAAATTAATTATTGAAATCATTTAAAATATATATTTACTTGTACATTCAATGAGCATTGTCATGTCTATGCCAGAATCGGCACCAGACTCTGCTTCCCATACACAGCCTTCAAACATGGCCGCTCTGGACTACAGTTCCCAGCTGTCACGCTCCAGCTCCCCTGACATCTGATTTAATGCACCTGATTCCAATCATCACCCACGCTACATAAACAGACTCCAAACTCACACAAATCATGAAGTATCATTCAGTGAACCTTTCTCCTGATGTGCCAAGCCTTTTCCTGTTACTGCTATTCTGGGTTGTTGTTTTTTTTATTTGTTCTCGTCCTCCAGTTTTGCAATTTTTGGTTTGCCTTCCCTGCTCTGTTTGTTGATCACCTGAACCTAGCCTGTTTTCCAAATCTGCTTTTGCTTGACATTTTCCACTTCTTTGATATTCTGCTCTTTTTAGCATTTTTCTCATCATTCTTAAATGATCTTTCTCCATCATTATTAAAAGAAAATCTTACCAGAAAATCATATAGGCATTATAAAGGAAGACCCCATTTTGACTAGCAACAATGCTGTGACCTACCTTCATAGTAGACGCTGATGGCATGAACCTTTCTGATCTTTCTGGTCTGATTTTTGACATAAGAAACCCAAAAACTAAAGTAAATCTGATAAAATACTATTAGCTGGCTATTGTTATCAACTATAAACAATGGTTCCCTGGTTTGGGAAAGCCATCATTCTTAGAAACATAGTTAGCTTGCTTACTCAATCACATTAGAATAGAAGATTGCCAGAAAGTTCCACAGGGCGTCTGCTTCAGGAGTTGAATAAAGTTATGATCTGCAAATTACTATTTGTTGTTGTAATTTGTGAATGAAAAATGACTTCCAGCCACTGCTGGAAAAAGAAGTAATTTTTCATTCTCCTGGTGTAAATATGAATACCAATACAGATATGAATATTTGGAGCAGTAAACAAATACAGATACAGATACAGATAGTGTGTTATTGTGTTGCATGTCTAATATACACACATATCTAATATATTACTCACAGTACTTATGACTATACAAAATAAGTACACATTCTAACAGATATCAGAACTAAGGTGTCAGTGCAATACTAGTAATAATAATAAGAGAATTCAAAGAGATGCTCTATTCTTGTGCTATAAAGTGTAATTTAATATGATATAAACAGCATGATTTTCTCTCTTTTTTGAGAAGATTTTCTCAGATCCATGATAGGGTCATTTGCCCATACTGGTATCATTTACTGATGCAATTTTCCTATGTTTCATATTTCAGCTAAATCCACAAACCTGATATGGGTTTTACATACATTACCATCATAACATTAAGTTCTCACAGGTCTCTCACAAGTCCAATTGCAGGTCAGTACCATCAAAGTCATTACATGGAAAATGGCAAATTGTTATCAATCCCATAATTCCACTGTTTCTATATCTCCAATAATACATAACACATAGCACTCATTTTCCAAGAAAGTCACCATCATGGGCAAAGCAGACTGTGGACTCAGTTACTATAATGAGATAACATATCAGCTCTAGTAATCGAAATGACTATAGCATATCAGGATTTAGTATGGGCTGGGGAGAAGAAACTGGACAAAACCAGTGAATGAGGATTAGAAAATGTGCGAAAGAAGGGAATTCTGGGTAATAACATGTACCCTCAAAAACTCTTATGCCACATAATAGGATATAAAAAGCATTAGAGTTTAATGCAACAAAGACAACCATAGTTACAGAGAAAACAAGGCGAAAAACATTTGATTATGGAGTGAAGCCAGGAATGCAATTGTATATACACAAACATACACACACTGTCCACTTTATTAGGAACACATATACATCTGCTCATTTACGCAGTTATCCAGTCAGCCAATAATGTTATATCAGCATCATGCATAAATTAATTAATGTTCACATCAAACATCAAAATGGGGGGAAAAGGGCATCTCAGTGACTTTCACTGTGGCATGTTTGGGGTTGCCAGACAGGCTGGTTTGAGTATTTCAGAAACTGCTGATCTTCTTTTTTTTTTTTTTTCTTATGCAAAACAGTCTCTAGAGTTTACACAGAAAGGTGCAAAAAAACTAAAAAGATCCAGCGAGCAGAAACAGTTTGTTAATGAAAGAGCTCAGTGGAGAACGCCCTGACCGGTTCAAGCTGACAGGCTAGAGTATTTTAAATAACCTCCCTTTACAACCGTAGTGAGCAGAAAAGCATCTCGGAATACATAACACATCAAATCTTGAGGCAGATGTGCTACAACAGCAGAAGACAACATTGGGTTCCACTCCTGTCAGCCCAGAACAGGAATCTGAGGCTACAGACAGCTGAAGATTGGAAAGAGCAGGCGAGATTTATGTACACACAGTGAAATGATGGGGAACAAGGGAAGCTGAAACCTAAGGTCCTGCTGCTGGGGACATGGCTGTTACACAAGTACAGTTAAGTGCATAAGTTTGCATACCCTTTGAGAAAAAAAAAATAGTGTAACAAATTCAAGATTATATCATTTAAAAGGCTTGCGTTTCCATCTCTGAATGTGATATAAATATTTTCCAACTATGTGTATATCCATCACCTTCACCTTCATAACTACAGTACTGTCAACGTCTATAGCCTTCTATATATACCCTTATTTATTTTGGATCCTGTTATTTGCAATGTGGTATATGTGTGGTGGACTGGAAAAACCATCACATGCTGAAGTTTTGACATCTTCTACTATATGAGATCTTAAACCTACTGCATTTTCTGAACTTTGCCACCCCCAAAATGTGTTTCTCTTTTTCAGGCATCTCAATCACAAGTAAAGCTATAGCATTTTAAAACTCTAGCATCCAAGTTGATTTCTGAAGGTGACTAGCATTCCAATATGCATTGCCTGTTCAGATTGATCCTTTTTACCTGTTGTTGTTTCTTCTTTCCAACTCGTCAAATTCCATCCTCTTTAATTTAAATAATCAAATTTCATAATCTACCTCAAACAGATACAGATGATTAACACTCTGTGTTAGCAAAAAAATAAAAAGATTCATTATTTTTTCCATAATTTAACAAATATATATGAGAGATACAGCAAATAGAGATTACTAAAACAGATAAATATATGCTTGAGTTACAATCTGTACAGTAGTATTTGTTTTTTGACAATAGACCGGGTCTGTATGTCTGTTATGTCGAAGATGGAACAAAGATGGATTGAACCTACATCCTAAAATGCACTTTGCTAAAGTCCTGTCTTCCACAGCTTGAGGGAAAAATCATCAAAAATGAGTCTTCCTATATATACTGTGCAAGTTAATGTGATTCCAAGTTTATTCTAGGAAGCTACTCTATCAAGAGTATGAAGTATTACAGTGATAATATGATGCCAAGGGCATTCATCCCACAACCTCCATATCTTGTCATTACTCTTAATGAGGACCCTCTGCTACAGTTCAATATCACGTCACAAAACGCTGCACATGAAAGACAACTGCGGCTGATCAATACTTCATTCCAGAGCCAGAAAAAAAAATGGTCCCTGCATTTTCAGTTTGTCTATGGACCACAAAATCTGTGAAATATATGAAACAGAAGGGGAAAAAATGTAACTTGCCCAAAGGAATACCTTCAGATAACCTCCCAATACTGTAGTTTTAGGGGTAAGATGAACCATCAAAAACATGAAGTGTAATGTGATTTTGTAAGCGAGTGCCAGGTGACCAGACAACATCTTGTGGGTTATTATCTGATGAAGGGTGGGGGGTCAGGTGTAATGCCAGTTGGGTAGCAGGCATGTGATGGACAATCTTAGAAGGACTAGGCCCTTGCAATGTAAACTGCCTCTAAGAATGGGGAAAGAGCCTGAGTTAGTGTGTGATGTAGAAAGGTATGGACTAGATATAGTCAGCCTTACCTCCACACACAGTACAGGCTCTGGTACCAAACTTCTTGATTGAGTCTGTCTCTCTGATTCTGTAACCTGTGTTGATTAGAAGCTGGATGCAAGCATTTCCTTTATTTAGGGTAATCCATACGTCATGGTATTAGTACAATCCAAGGGTCAATACACATGCAGGCAACACTGAACCAAGGAGATCCATAATCGTAAACAAAAAGGGAGGCACAACTCAGAAAAAATGAAAAACAGAAAAGAAATAAGGTTCAGTAAAGCAAAGGAAAACGTGAGATTTTGCAATAAAGAAAAGACTCAATGGGGTATAAATAAAGAAACTATTCAGGCTTTAAATGGAGAACATAATTGGGAAATAAACAAATATTAAGACAGGGGCAAAGACAGGACTGAAGCCAAACAAAAACACATCAATACACATGTCACAATAAAAGCAGTACACATTGTGCTGGAAAACTCACCATGCCCTGTGGGGATTCATGACACCTACTCTAAAGTTCCCACGGACGGGTGTGATGATATTCGCCAGTCCCAGGCTGAAGGCCTTCTAGCTGGTGTTTTACCCAGTGGAGAAAAGGGGTGCTTCTATGAGATTTCAAGTCTCAGGAAGGAAAATGCTGTTGGTTTTTTTTAGCACCAAACAGCAGTTTGAAGTATTCAGCCTTCTTGGAGAAAGTGGATCAAGTTACCTCTTTGAGAGAACACCTTGACAGTGTACCTCCAACTGATTCCCTAGTGCAACTGAGGGATTTCATTGTGACAGAGATACATGGAGGGGTGTAATTGTTCAGCGATCTGAACCCGAGCAGTGAAATAAGTGGCACACTTCTCTATGGGACCTTGGGCCAAAGGTCATGGATCGATTTTGTGATTGTATTATAAGACGTCATGGTAAGTTGGATTCATTGCACGTCACCACTCACCAGCCAGATTTACCAGAAGAGCCATCTGGATTGCTTGAAAGCATCTGGCAGGTGCTTCAGTGGGAGACAATTTAACTCACACCTCCTGAAAAACATCTCCCCTGTACCAAATGATGGCAAGGACATTGAGTCTGAATGGGCTCAATGTTCAAGTCCTCAATCATAGAGGCTGCTGCAAATAGCTGTGGCCGGAATGACATCAGTGCCTGTCATTCCCGTAACCCTAGGACATGCTTGTGGACATCAATGGTAAGCAAAGCTGTCAAGTTGAAGAAGGACTTTGAAAGGCATTTAAAGGTGACCTCAAAGATGTTCTAGCATTTGGTGCCTCAAGAAGGGGAGAAAAGATCATGCACAAGCTCTTTTGCTTCCTCTGAGACAGGTGAAGCCAGGCAACGCCATCTTTTAAAACTACTGCTCATGCAGCATCACAAGACAACACACACACACACACACACACATAACGCACTTAGAGGAAAAAGCTATTTGCCCTATTCCGCATACATGAGCTCGCAGATGCATAGCGTCATTGTGATTGACAGGGTAGAGAGAATATGCGATCCCTCCCACCCAGTGAGCATGGCCAATTTTACTCCTTTTGACACCTGGCCATGGATGGTTGTGGTATCATCAGGATTTGAACTCACAATCTCTGGATTAAATAGTGAAATCTCTGATGTTTTATAGCCCATCTGAGGTTAGTGTGGTAGTTAGAAACCTTCATAGTGGCAAGATTGCAGGGATAGATTAGTTTTAGCTGGAGACGGTGAAGGCACATTTTCAGTATTGAAAGGAGATCTGGAAAACTAGGATGGTGGTCCCCATTACAAAAAAAAAAAAAAAAATGGAGTCCAGAGGGTGTCTATGCCTGGGTTCAGTTGGGTGGACCAACTCTGTATTCTTGTATATATATTTCTATACAACTCAACAATGCTTACTTATCACAAAACTTGACGATATAGCTTTAGTCTCTGTGAAATTCTCCCCACTGAAATAATTAGAGATGTAAGAAAAATCTTGAATACTTGTCTAAATGTAGCACGAAGCCATTTGGCAGCTTGGCAGCCTGTCTACCTGTAACATGGAACAGACATTCAGTCCTACTGCCTGTCATGCGAGGACGCTTAACTATTCTGGAAAGCACTGTTCTCAAACTACACACAATAGTGCATTTTATTCTACGCACTGGCACCTGTTATCTGGGCTTTTTCACTTGTTCTTTTTTCCTTAGTAAAACTATGTAACCCATGTTCAAACATGAATGGAAAAGGACAGCAAGATAATAGAATTCTGTATTTCAAGCCTTTTTTATCTCTACTGGTCTTCCTTTGTAATATTTATGGAGATAAAACCTTAACAAAATCCCCTGGTTAGGTTGTGATAAGAAAAATTTCCATCTCCAGCTAAAAATAAACCAGAGGCTCCCAACCTCTTACAGCTCGCAGCCCACACAACCGTTCACAAAAAACTCTCAAGGCCAATGACAGGTCAGAACGGACATGACCATTAAAAATGCAGTTACAGTTTTAACACCTTAATCGACATTAGGAATCAGAGAAAATGGACCTACAAATTGATTAGGCAAGGAGTGGCCCAATCAACTTTTCACAAAACGAAGCCTTTATTTGACTCAAAAGATTTTTTCCCAATGAGCAGTCTGGGCTGGCATACTGTATATTTCCCCATAAAAAGACATTGTTATTGGTAAATTCACATTGATTCTGAGCTTTTTTCGGCCACCACAGCAAATAGTGTTTGTACGTCTTCAAAAGACACTCTAGCACAGATCAAGACCCCATCCACACATACGGATATTTGTAACCATCATTTTTACTCCTGTTTTCTGTCCACATAAAAAGGCAAAAACGATCTGAATCCACTCACCTTAGTCAAATATGTGGGGATAATATTTTATAAACTAATAAAATCCCTCAAGAATAATATTATGTTCTGCATATTGAGTGGTAGAGAAGGTGGAATGGGTGAAAAAACTAACGTCAAAAGATATTCATTCACTCATCTTCAGTAACCAATTTATCCTAGTCAGGGTCATAGTTGACCAAAATAAAAAAAATAACAAACACAAGGATTCATACGTGTGGATGGAGTGATGATGAGGTAGAACTATTGCTTAAGGAAGACATATTCAGACGTTTTCCCCATGAATCCCATTTCCCAGTTTTTTGAGAACCTGCACCCTAAAAATCCCAGCCCCAGTCTTGTCAATACTCAAACTACTTCAGCATATATGTATAAAAAAAAACATAAAATAGAGCCATGTGAAAATGAGTCTTATAAATGACTTGCCAAACCCAAGAGTAAGAATGCATAGTCCTGCCCTTTGCATGTGAGTAATGTGTGGAGAGACGTGAGGGTAAATGCACTTAACCGTTAAAAAAGATAAAACAGTACATTTTGTATATACTTTAGCAAATTGCTTCTCTAATGTCCTTCATAGAAACCGTGAAGTGCTTCCACACAGTCGACATTTTCACTCTTGATCTGTCTCAACATGTCTGTGCTGATTGGCATAGGAAATCAGGAAACAAACAACAGTTTTATTCACTAGAAATTTTCATTACCATTACAATTAATTATAAAGAGTTAGATATAACACTTTGTCGTAGGCCTATTTAATGTTTTTTTGTTTTGTTTCGTTTTGTTTTTCGGTCAGTGTTTTTTTCTGCATTCTTGATCATTTTTGGACTAATATTGCCAGTGCATCCCTAATAAATAGTGAACTAATGTTAACTCTATACTTGTCTAATGTGAGCAAAGGTGCATTGCATTGATAGATTTTATTTCACATTAATGAACTCAAAATATTCTCCATTTACAGTGACAGAAAGTGAGGGCATCTTTTTAAGTGGGGAAATCAGTGGAGATGAGAACTCCGGCCAAAGCAGTACTGAAGTGAGATGATGCAAATATGGATATTTGGAGTACTACACAGATACAGATACAGATAGTGGCACTGGGTTACACCCCTAGTCATATAAAGTTATGATATTCAAATTATTCCAGCCTGGAAACTGTCATAACAGAATCTTTTGCCAACAGATAATCCTAGTCACTTGGCTGTTAAATCAACTTGATATCACAACTTTTATAATAAATCATTAGTTAAATTAATTTCACTTAATTTAATTTTGCAGAAAATATTATCACACTCAAAATGATATTATATTTACAGTTAAACAAATATTAGCCATGGTCTGCAGGGAAGCTGCAGCTTACAGTCTGACAGCCATTGATATAAATCATCCAATTTGCCCCCACAGATGTTTCCTAAGAAACACTCCATACCCTGACAATCATATATCATAGTGGCATGCATAAAATGTGGGAAAATACGCCATATGTCTGTAAATCACATCGTAATCTACTTTGAAACACAATACCACCATTAGGAAATTAAGCTGAAATTGTGGCTGACCTTTCAAAAAAAAGACATCACTAAAATGCACCGCCAAAAAGAAAAATAAAAGTTAGTCAGGAATAATATAAACAACTTGTGCAAGGTCACTGCCATTCATGTCACTCGTTATTAGTCAGGACATGTAGTATGTTTTGTTGTGCTGCACGCAGAAAAAATATGTGAGCTCAGCTTACCGCAAAAAAGCTGAAGAGACAGGCTTTTGCATGCCATTTTGCCTCTTATTGTCTTCATCTGACTGGGCATGAATTGAGAAGTGTGTCCCAGAGGACAGTGTGTGCATGTCAACAAGGAACAAAACAAAATTGTCTGACAACAAAAATGAAAAAGGACTTACTTTGAATTATTGAGCGGAGCATTACAGCAGGACGCTTGTTGATAGCTGGTGCTGTAAAAGCCAGTATGACACCATTCTCATAATAAAAAGTTTATGGAGCACATTTAATCTGATCCACCCCAGAAGAGTCGTAGAGTGACCTTGCGGTGCCCTTGGACATCTCTGTACTGAAGCAGATCCATCCTGTTTTTCTGACTAATCCCTGCCTGCCACTAGACAGACTTTAATAGACGTGTAAAGTATATTATGTCGTCCATGCTGTAGATGTGTTCACATGTCTCTGAGGTGTATTATTAAGCCCTTAAATACCTTGTCTGTGTCACTGAGACAGTCACACGCCTCTGCTTTTTACAGAAAGGGAGCATCTTATTCTAACAACAACTTCCATGTAATAATTCTGTAACTTCAGAGATAGTTCCTTAAATCAGGGACATAATATGGAAGCCCTGAACCACAAGCTGTAAAAAGAAAAAGTGCTATATCATTGTTTCAACTCAATATTCCCTTATTTCCACTTAATATCTCATTATTCTAAAAGATTACCTCATTATTTTTGACTTAATATTTTGATATTTCAACATGTCATCATTTGAACTAATCTTGTTATTTTGACTTAATATTTAACACCCCACAGCTAACACACATCTGTTGACTGGTAATTCACTTAAATGTGTTCAGATGTGGTCAATATTTTGACTCCTAACACTTTTTTTTTTTTTTAAATGGCGGTCTCTATGACCTTTATGGAATTCCATCGATTGAATTCCACTAAGCAATGGGAAACAGTATACGGAATAAGCATTATATGCTAATATATAAATTATAATGAATTAGTCTTATTGATAGATAGAGTGCAAAATATTATGTGGAAATAATGAGACAATAACTAGAAATAATACACTATTAAGTTGAAATAATGCCATAGCACTTCATTTTGTCACAACTTGCATATCAGCATAACAGTATATCAACCGTTTCTTTAAATGTCTGTCTTCATAAAGTCTGTATTCATTCAACTCCTTACATTTTAAATTCCACTGAAATACTAATTACATCATTTGAGTGACTAATATAAAACTGTTTTGACAGATGTTTGACAGACGTAAATCTGACGTTCAATTGATTTGGTTGCCTTTTTAGATGTTGTGCAATTGTAGTGCAGTACACTCAGTGCACCATTTAGCACCTAGAGGCCAAAAATAGGAATTGCATCAAGCGATAGTAGAGGTCCATTGGGGCAGGAATCACACTGCCCCATGCTTGGTCTATAAACATTTTCAGTGGGGGACGAGAAGCAGACAGGGTTGCCAGGTTTTTACCCCAAATTGGACTACTTATATACTATACGGCCAAAGATTTGAGGACTCCTGACCAGAACAATCATATATGCTTGCTGAACATCCCATTCTAGATTTAGTCCCCGCTTTGCTGTTATAAAAACCTCCACTCTTCTGGGAAGGCTTTCCACTGCATTTTGGAGCGTGGCTGTGGGGATTTGCCCATTCAGCCACAAAAGCATTAGTGAGGTCAGACACTAATGCTGGGTGAGGAGGTCTGGGGTGCAGTCGGCGTTCCAGTTCATCCCAAAGGTGATCAGTGGGGTTGAGGTCAGGGCTTTGTGTAGGCCACTCAGGTTCTTCAACACCGACCTTGGCAGACCATGTCTTCATGGAGCTTGCATTGTGCACAGGGGCATTGTCATGCTGGAACAGGTTTGAGCCTCTTAGTTCCAGTGTAGGAAAACTGTAATGCTACAACATACAAAGACATTCTATATAATTGTATGCTTCCTATTTTGTAGCACCAGTTTGGGGAAGAACCACATGTTGATGTGACGGTCAGGTGTCCACAAACTTTTGGCCATATAGTGTATATACCATGGCTACCACAATCTTGTTTTAGAGCAAATCATCAGAATTAGATCTAGTAAATTTCTGCAAACTGTAATGTAGACTGTGTGTCTATGATGTCCAGGCAGAAGCATTTCTATTGTAAGATATATTGCAATGATTGGGAGAAGGAAAAGAGGGGTAGGGAAAGGATAATGTCTGTATATCAGAAATGCGTATACACCACAGTGACTTTGTTACCATGCAAAGGCTGAGAAAAAGAAGAAAAATGTGTCTCCCTATTCCAGTGCCTGAATTTTTGGGGGAAGCTAGTTTCAGGTCTTTTCAGTCGTTGGTGGTTATTACTGTATTTTTACAATCTGTGAAGCATAGAAAAGCAACAACCATGGTTAGTCTGTCTCCTTCAGAAGCATCAAAGTAGCAGGAAATTATTTTCAGAATGCAGGCTAAAAAAGGGTGCTGTGGGAAAAAAATTACAAAACAAACAAGAAAAACATTGCCAGACTTTTAGAATACTGAGAGCGGTCCAACTTTAAAAATTTACCACACATGGTCCCAAGCTCTGTGTTTGTTCTGACTTGAGCAGGTGTTCATCCTGAAAAGAAGACAAACAGGAGGGAGACTCTAGTCATCTATACATGTGAGACTCGATCTTGAATTCTGAGACTACTTTTTAATGCACTGATGTCCACCATCTGCTCATCTGAGCTAGCAATGACCCCAGAAAGCTCCTAATCATCCCCTGGAAACTGTACAGTGAGAGAAAAAGGGGAGGTGACACGAGACAAGCAGGAACAGTCAGATGGGGAGGCTGCTTACTTATTAGTGCTGTTGACTGAACATTTTTAATGAAGGAAATTAATTGGAAAGCTTCATTAAAGGGAGAAACAGAACATACAACGCAGAACAGCTGAGAGTGAACCCCATAATAAGGCGATATTAAAAGCTCTACCATTATGCTTATTCAGATTATACTCTTGTTAATGCACTTAGCTGTGTTATGCAGATCTCTCATGGAATGCAAATGGATGATCAGAACATGGACTGGCATTTTTACCTTAGCATGCTTAAATATTGATTTTTAGATATCCTAAAGATTTGCATTTCCCCAAAACAGTCTTACCCTTGCTTCAATGGATAATCTCAATTGTATATTGTAGGATTGTACCCAAGAACTGCTAATATAATCATAAAGACTGTCCCCAGGACTCTTATTTACAATGTATAAATAATACTGACAATCCCTTCAACACACTTAGAACTGTTTTACTTTATGCTATACAGTTGTAGAAGTGTAAAGATTCATAATTCCACCATCTGGTGTCACCCAGAAGAGGACGAGTTCCCTTTTGAGTCTGGTTCTTCTTGAATGTTCTTCCTCATGTCATCTCAGGGACATTTTTCTCACCACTGTCACCTCTGGCTCGCTCATTATGGATCTAAATCTACATCTGAATTTACACAAAGTTGCTTCATGACAATGTCTAAGTGTCAAATATTCTCAGGATAGTGTCATAGTGTGTGTGGCACTGGTATATGTGTGTTACAGCAGTAGTATTGTTGGAATTTTTAAGCACTATGTATTTTATTAAGATTATAACTCGTTTTCTTTTCATGCACATCTTTTACCCTTCATCAGTGTCAGTCTCTGACCACAGCACCACTGTTAGCTGGATATTTTTGGTTGGTGGTTGGGTTTCTCAACCCTGAAGTGACATTGTGGAGTTTAAAACACCCAGGATCACTGAACACTGGAAAGTAGAAACACTGAAACGTGAAAAAAAAAATCAACAAATCGTAGTATAATTAAAATGATCATGATATCCAACAAAAATGTTCAATCAATAGTTTTGCAAAAGATAAGTATAAAGAGAGAACCATATGACATAGCTTCCTGTCTTCTTGTCAAGTAACTGGATTTTTACTACAGATTTATATTAAATGCAAGCTGAACATTTAAAGAGAGCAGCTTCTTAGGGGAATTTAAGACATATTCAGCTAAATGGTTTAATTTACATCATATGAATTTATTTACTATTAATTACTATGATTATTTAATGTTATTAGGACCTCGTGTGTAAATAAAAGGTGGTGTCATGGCACTGAATGATCTATGTAGTTTTCTTTTTTCTTTTTTTTCTAATTTCTAATTTTAATTTTAAAATGTCAAATTTAAGGATCATGTGAAATGTATATTATAAAAAAATAAAACATCCTGAGGTTCACTGGCTTGAGATAAGTTTAGACTTTATTCATCCTAGTGGGAAATTTCTTTACATCAGGTAAAAAGGTATCTTAAATATTTATTGACAATGTTATAAATGTAATTACATGTCAATAAAATACACAGGAGAAGATATACATCAAAATATTGAAATATTGTTTGTCATAAGTAAAAATGAAAAAAGAAAAAAAAAGAATATAGTTGTATAGGCTTTGATATTATTGAGGGTTAAAGCTTTATATCGCACTCGCAATCATGATCTTATACTATATCAGCACGTTATTATACAATGTCGAACAGCTCAACTGCAAGTGCAATATTGCTTTTATACAACCGTTTTATTAATAAGAAATGAATATAGAGTAACGGACACCAATATGGCCAAATAATTGATTTAATTTTGCACAGCATGAGAAAATAGATCCTGAACAAGCCACATTCACTGATATGCTAGCTCACAATGATAGCTAGCTCACAATGATTAGTACAAAAGGTGCTTCTGGTAAAATTGACTTCCCTTTTCCCGTTTCATCTTCATCTGACGAGCTTTCATATTTTAAGACAGAAGTTATATTCATGAAAAATGTATCATTTGCCCTGTCCGCTGATGATGTCAATAGCATTAGTGTAATAACAGGTCCAATGGGACTGTTGCTAGAACTGGAATTTTACGTGGCCAACACAGAAAAGCCGAGTGATACAAACAGTGGAACATCCCACTGCAGTTATACTCAATATAAGCACTCTCTGAATGCCATTCAGACAATCAAATTAACGTAGAAAGTACAGTAGAAAACATTACTTCGTATTAGATTAGATTAGATTAGATTAGATTATAGGGGGCACGGTGGCTTAGTGGTTAGCTCTGTTGCCTAGCACTGTTGCCCCTTGTTTCAGAGGTTTCCTCTGGGCACTTTGGTTTCCTCCACCAGTCCAAAGACATGCATTGTAGGCTGACTAGCATCTCTAAATTGTCAGTGGCGTGCGATTGTGCCCAGCGATGGGTTGGCACCCTGTCCAGTGTGTCCCCATCGTCATGCCCCAAGTCCCCTGGGATAGGCTCCAGGCTCCCATGACCCTGTGTAGGATAAGCTGTACAGAGAGATATTATATTATATTATATTATATTATATTATAATTGCAAAATATTCAATGTGGGTTTCCTCTGGGTTGTCCAGTTTCTTCCCACTGTCCGAAACCATGCCAGTATGTGGACTGGCTACGCTAAATTGCCTGTAGGTGTGAAAGAGTATGTGAATGTGTGTTCATGGTGCTCTGTGATGGACTGGAGTCTCATTCTCCTGCGGTGCGCCCAATGTTCCTGAGTAAGCTCCAGATCCACTGCTCATGATAAAGCAGTTACTTAAAATGAATGAGAGAATGAAATTCAGTGTTCCAGATAAGCTGTTGTATATACTACATAAGTAATGTACCTTATTAAATAATATACCACATAAAAATATGATCAAGTCTGTCTGGGAATTTAAGCCTGAAACAACTTACCAACTACAATAAAGTTTATATATATATATATATATATATATATATATATATATATATATATATATATATATATATATATTTTTTTTACCCAAAATGCCTGAACCCTCTCTTATCTGATGGCCTATTTATTTCTGTAGAGTGCTTGCATCTAGTGTTTATGTGCCTCAGCTCATTTACAAGCCCAATCAGCTGCCATTGTCTCATGAGTGCCTCCATATGAAGAGGTCAGTTTTGTAAAACCATCATAAGCACATTTTTGCTCAACACTGTTATATGAGAACATTTGCCACCTGCTCTGCTTGTCAAATAAGATGACTAGTTAAATAGCACAAATGCAGTAAGTGTCTATTACAGTGCATGCAATAGAACTGCAATTCTGACAACCTCTCAAGTGAGGAGAGAAAGAAAGAAAAGTGGCATAGCATCTCAGCAGGTGGCAAGATGATGACTTGGCTGTATAGGAGTCCATGCAAAACAAGCGGAACAAGCCTCTTCTGCCAGTTATTCGACCACTCTGACAGAAACAAGGCTTGTATCTGAAATTCGCAAAAATGTAACTTTATGATAACGTCAGATTCATTTTAGGGGAAAGTGGCAAGTTAGGCAAACAGACAAAAGAGGAAAAAGACCAAATATGAGCAAGGCAGACTATTCACTTAAGAAGATGATATGGCAAAAGGGTTTGTTTCTCAGTCACGCAGGACACAGCAGCCAATTAAAACTTCCGTGCCATTTAATCAAGAGGGAACAATGTCTCGGCAGACTAACTGTTCCAGATTTAATTAGCATCAGGGCTGCAAAATGGTTTCATTTATCATTGTTTTTATAGAATGCTAAAATAATTGTAGTCAGTATGGTGACTACCTGAATGCTACTATGATTATATATTTATATGTATATATATATATATAAACCATGGGTATATGTTAAATGTAAAGGTTTGTTAGGAAAATACAATGTGGTGTGACGTTGACTGTTATTTTTGTGATTATTTTCCTATAACAGTCTGTGCTGAAGTGTTTGGTTGTTCCTATTCCACAGCAATATGCCAATAATTATATTTTTTTATTTGTTAAGGTCATATGTTGTATTTCAACCATTTTTAGTTATATCTAATGTTGTGGAACATCCTTGAAACTTAGTTCCTGTTATCACTTACATTATAGCAGCTATAAACAATCTTTCTCTCACCAGCATCTCTTGTTTCTCCCTTGAAGTTAATAAAACAAAAAAAATGCAGCTTTTCATGTTATCAAGAAAGTCCTCTACGGCATGAAAACTTACTGACTCCTGCCTGCAAAGCACAGACACTGGAGACTCCTTCCACAATTTTCCTTACAGAAAATTCACCTTATCACAGATTATATGTTTTTATTTGTTAAATAACATTTTACAATCCATTTATTATTAGTTTTAGATAATGCAGTGTCTATGCAAGTCCCTGTGAATGAGCTGTTACTATAGAAACAATAACAGATTAGAATGAGAGTATTAATATAAACACGTGATTTGAATTGCAGCCGGCACAACTAACTAAGCTGCTGTTATCAAAAATTAATCAATACTTTCTGACCAATCAGATTCAACTTTCTGACCAATCAGATTCAAGCATTCAACATTGCTGTGGTATAAAAAGGTTTCATGGAGTGTCATTTTACAACAAGAGGTCTTCCTTACAAGGTAATGTTGCGGAAATATACTCCGTGGCCACTACTATCTACACACACTCCATAATTACAAGTGGTTATCTATATATCCAGCTGTAGAACCTTGCTGTTTTACTCTATTACTGTCTTTGCTCCTGCATCCTCCTGAATACATCACTGATCACTGTTTGCACCTGCCTCTTGTAATTAGTCTCATTTTGTCTCATTAGCCTGTGTATACACCTCTTAGTTTGTAGGCATTATTTGCAATCTTCATGTGTTAGTTCTGCATTTCTGAGTCTTGTAGCCTTTCTTGTAGCTCCTCACTTTCCTAGTTGCCTAAACTTATTTTAATTTGTATATATGTGTATGAATAATGTAATATATAATGTAAATGAACACATTTATGGTGTCTTCCTTGTTTTGATCACTGCCTTGGTCTTTCTTGATCATTCTTGATAACCACTAATAGAAAAAGACTTCATTTACATTTTCTCATCTCTGGCGTAAAAATGAGATACACATACAGTGTATGAATTTTGGAGGGGGGGGATTACTTATTCATGCAATTATCCAATCAGCCAATCATGTGGCAGCAACGCACATAATGCATAAAATCATGCAAACAACCACTTTTAACAACCATGTTGAGCAGAAAAGAACCTCAGAATGGACAACAGGTTGGGCCTTTGATGGGCTGTAATAGCAGAAGACCACATCAAGTTCCACTCCTGTCAGACAAGAACAAGAATCTGAGGCATCACCAGGCACAGGCTCACTGAAACTGGGCAGTAGATTATTGGAAAAAGACCAGACATTGTTTTTTTTTTCTTTAACTGAATCTTAAACTGTCAAGTTTCAGTGAATCTGTACTGACAAATTAAGAGCAAAGTAAAAGTAATTTGCTATAAAATTAATTAAATTGTGTTCTTTGTTAGAGCTGGACTAAACCCAAGTATAAGCCTGCTCACTTAAAATGTATTTCCTGTGAGACCTCATTGGCTAAGCAATCTTATGGAAAGAAAAGGCGTAATGGTCTAATAAACCATCAGCTTGTTTAAGCTTTATCAGCGGTCTGTAGAGTCTGCACTTAACTGTAAAAAGAATAGCTTTCTATTAGGTACAGCAATAGAGAAAGTGTACCTAATAAAGTTACTACGAAGTGTGTGGCAAAGGAAAAGGCCGTATTTTCTACAGTGTTGGGTATAAACTAGATCATTTAAGCTTGTGCTTGCATTTAGACTTCGGCTATATTGTTAGCTGGGTTTTTTTTGTTGTTGTTGTTTTTTTTGTTTTTTTTTTGTTTTTTAAACTATCCTTCCCAATGGATCTGAGGGCAAGTACCTGGGGACACTGAGAACAATGAAACTGAGAAGCTAGCTAACGAGAAATAGGTTATAGTGTCAAATAGTCCCAACACACCACAGATGCTATTTCAAAGCTATTTATTTTCTCAGAAACTGCAACTGTCCTTTGAGACATTCTGATTTCAAAATACCAAACAGAAGGGCTTCTTATCCATCAAAATGTTCTGTTTTCATCATCTTGAATACTTTCCCAATTTTAGATGCTAAACATTTTTCTAGGAAATCCACTTTTTTATTTATACATATATATATATATATATATATATATATATATATATATATATATCCACTTAAGACTTTCCCCTTTGTGGAAAATTTACCATTACATCACACTGACACTTGAGACACATTCCTTCCATAAATGTTACATAAACATCTCCTCACAGAAAGATTTTGTGAAACGTCCACCATACAAATACCTGAGATGAGAAATGTTGCCGTATTGAATGAGTTTATTAATATAAACCTGTCATTTCAGTTAGAGCTGGAACAAATGTCAGAGCAGTTGTTATAGTTAAAAATCTGATTCCAGAATTCAACAGGGCTGTGAAATAATGTGAAAAAAAACCTAGAGAAATTTTTTTTTTTTTAATTTTGACAAAAACATTAAGTAGGCCTATCACAAAGTCTCAAATCTACCAATTCACAAATTCAAGAATTGAAATTTAATGAAAATTAGAAATAGATTCAAATTTGCACATTGAAACAGTTTGAGCAGCAGTAGTTCAACAGTGAAAAATCAGTCGTTGTCATGTCAACGCCTTAAATGGCATCCAACTACACCACCCAGAGTACAACACGGCCGCTACGGACTACAACACCCAGCATCAACAGAGACTGTCACACTCAAGTTCACCATCTTACTGATTACACACAAGTTCACAATAACAGACCACAGTATATAAGGACTCTCAAACCACACTCACCTTGTGAAGTATACACTCCGTGATTCTCTCCAGTTGTTGCTGAACCTTTGTATTGTCATAGTCTTGTTTTGTGCTTCACGCCTTGCCTAGTTCACTTTGTTTGCTAATCATCACCTGACCTCTGCCTGTTATTTGACTATGCACTTGCCTTACGTTTTGGAATTTTCTGTCTATATTCTCAATAAAGCTGCTGTCTACCTGCACTTACATCTGCTTCTGCCTTATGACAGTCGTGTGGAACCATTTCATAGTTTCTATGAGGGTTGATATTGAAAATGTACTTTTTTTGGTTAATACTCCCCCCTTTTCTCTCCAGTTTGGTCATTTGCCAATTCCCACCCACTATCCAGCTCTCTCCTATCACACGAAAGTTACAAACAAGGGAGGGTGAGGGCAAGAATGTGCTTCCTCTAAGCCAGTAAACCACACATTTTGTAACTGCTGCTCATGCTGCATAACACACTCGGAGGAAAGTGCTATCTGCCCTCTTTATGAGCTCACAGATCCCAAAATTGGTTAGTGATTGACAGTGAGACAGAGTAATGCCATCCCTGTCATCGACAGAGCGTGGCCACTTTTGTGGCCATGGACAGCTGTGGTATCACCAGGATTCAATCTTGTGATCTGCGAATGCTTTTGTGTTGCTCCTCTCAAACGCCTTGGGTTGCTCCTTTTTCTTTTTTTTTTTTTTAAGGACTACTCATTATTCTGCTTCAGGGTTGGAGATCTGTTCTAAGTAATTCTGATGTGAAACATATCATTGTACTCAGTGTGTCTTTCCTGATTCTGTCTGGCTTCATGTTGAGTCTCCGGTGGAAGTGGAATAAGGGGACTGTGCACCCCAGCAAGCTATTTATAGTGAAAATTGACTGCCTACTCGCTTTGATTGACTGCGTAATTTGGAAGACTAATGTATAATTAACTTTTATATGCAGCACAACAGCAGAAAACAGAAATGCAATCTTTGTTTATTTGTCTCTATTTTGGGACACTTGCTTGATTGCAGATTAGTAAGTCATTGATTGTATGAGACGGTTTAAATGTGTGATTTGCTTTGGTAAACTCTAATGTAGAACCATTATTCAACAACTAGCATTACCAAGGCTTTGATTATGTTTAGACTAGCACCTGAGAGGAATATGTTGCCACATGCTTTCATTTCACTTCTCTCACAAGGTACACTCACCAATTCCCAATCCCATCTAGTGTGTTGAGCTAGACATGCCAACCCCAGCTTCTAAATTAGATTAAGTGAAAATACCTCTAAAACCATGACTGTAATAATAAAAAGACTTTGTTGCTTTCCTTATTCACTTACCCAGCTAAATCCTTAACTTGCAGTGAATTTGAGGCGCTAATGCTCCTCATTTTCCATTTAAATATTTGAAGTGCAAACATGATATATTGTGCACCTACATACAGATCTATATTTGTTCAAGCAAATGCTGTCTTAATCAAGAGCAACAGGGTAAAAAGTAGGTAGAAAGGGATGTTCTTAGGTGACAAGATGAATCTGCGTCAGATCTTCTAGCTAATATATTATGCAGTATTGCTCATGAATGTAATATACATTATATGCACAAGGCATGCATCAATACCGATACTCGTATCATGCTCATTTCCTCATACTCATGCTCAAATATCAACATCTGATACCACATGATAATATGTGGCACAAGTCTGGTGTAAGTTGCCGTGCTAATGAGCAGATGTCAAGAAATGACAGCGATACGGATATATTTCATGATTAATGATGGCAATCAAAACAAGGCCGACTGCAAACTATCCAAGGAGGAACATGAGCATCTTCCTACAATGCAAGTAACATGGTAAAGCATCTTAAATGTAAAACTCAGCATGAGTAGTTCATTGCTAGCAGCACATGGCAGCAAACAATGCTACAGCAAACACTAGCTCATCGAGCACCAAGCACACTAGAGGAGTAAAAATAACAGCACTTACCCAGTATGTTGTTCTTTATAAACTTCCACTATAGGGCCTTGACAACGAAGGATTCATGCAATGAAAATGATTAAAACTTACAGCTGTAAAGAAACATTGCAACAATACTTAATCCAAGGTGACTACTGTACCTAGCTAATGAACCTCATTTAAAATCAACTACCTAACATTCTAAAGAATGAGGATATAGTCTAAGTGTGCATTGTTCATGGCAACAGATGAGTATCATCAATAGTAAAAACCATGTACTCGCATTCAATCTGAAAAAAAAGGTATCATCAATGACTGTAGAAACTGCTCCTGCGTAAGAGAGATTCCCAAAGTTTGGCTCCAAATGAAAACAAACTGTCTCACCCATTCAAGGCATAGTTTGTCTGCGGCGGCTGCCAGGCCACTCACCCTCTGCCAGTCAGAAGCAGGGTGCCATCTCTGCGTCTTCTCCACCACTGTACTCCTGGCGACAGCTGTTCCCTCGCAGACTGCTGATGCTCAGCATTCTGTAGCCCTTTAACAAAAAGCCGAGTGCCCCTGAGCCAGAACTTAGGCATGCATGTCACATTCCATCTCCATCACTCTGCATCCCTTCCTCAGTGTTACACAGGCAGCCACTCTCATGATTGGACATGATTTGTTTCTGGGACTGTAGTTGGTGCAGCTTTGACCACATGAACTTGAGAACCTCAGTGAGTCCAAAGGTCATTTGTGACCCTATTTCTGACAAAAACTAAAAAAAAAAGCCTTATTTTGGTTTCTCTGACAATTTAGAAAATGCAGTTCTATCCAAGAAGATTAGAAATAATAATTTCAGGACAAATTGTCCTACTGCTTAGTGTGCATGGAAGTGCACTCAAAGATTCGTTCCAGACAAAGGCGGTTTCCTAGGTAGGCAGCATTTTTGGAAAGGTTTTTCATGCTCTTGCAATGAGGACTGTCCTAGTCAGAAGGGAGCTGTCTACTGAGGTGTCTTATTTTGGCCAGATTTGAAGGCAGCATCACATTCATCCATTCTTCTCAGTGAAGACAATGCATAAATCTCTGCACTTGACCAGAGTTCTATTAAAAGATTTGATAAACATAGCAGACTGAACTGTCTTTGTGTATTGCTTGTTTTGTGTATATAAATGCATTTATTATTGATTTGCCTAGCATAGAAAACATTTGTGTTCATTATGAGTTGAATAGACTAGTTGAGTAATACATTCACTAGTCTCTTGCTGTGGGGATTTCGACTAGTCAGGGTGGTGGAAAAACAGTGAGGCAGACAGTAAGGAGATGCAGACAGATCATAAAGAAAGCAGGCTAAATGTAATTTCTTAGTCTGAAAATGTTTAGTCTGGACCAACCTTTTTGTGCTGGAATGTTCTGCTCGAAACAAGCTGAGTGGGATTGGATAGTGATGTGCAACCCGTGGCTCTGAAAGCCCTTTTTTTTAACACAGCATTATCACAATGGTAGTATTTCAGTTTAGATAATTGTTTCCCTTGCACCAATTCTGTTTCGCTGTGTGAAAGAGCACTTTTGGAGCTGCAGGTTGCATGTCACTACCTGATCCCACTCAGCTAGTTTAGAGTGGCGCATGCCGGCTCAGTTTTAAATACTACTGAGGCTGGGGTTGAACGTGGCATTAAAAACCTTCCAGATACTGCTGTAGACATCACATCTCCATCCATCATTAAGCTACAAGGGGTTTCTGCCAGCTTGTCCACATGAGTGCATTTTGAGAATTGTTACATTCTTAAATATTGTAATATGATGCACAGGGTTATTATTTGGCATGTTTGAAAATTGGACCAGTTTATTTACTTTTGTCATTAACAGTGTAGCCTAAACACCACTGAAGCAGGAAATTTAATTTGTAGCCTGTGTGTGGCTGTTAATTCAAGTGCACTTTGACCTGTTCTTTGGTGCAGAAATAAAACAATAGAAATAAAAGAATAGCAATGTCCTGAAACTTTTGCTGTAACTAAGGAAAAGAGGAATCATCCACCACTTTTTGAGTTACTGGTTGAAGATTAGTAGTGTTTATGGATATCAGTCTCAAATGAAAAGTGTACCACTTGTACTGTCACAAAATGCTCAGGCCATTGAACAATCATGTTCAATCAGAATGCATTAATGTTAAAAATAGAAAATAGGTTTCAATGAGAAATGTGAAATCTTTTTTTGTCATTCTAGACAAAATAAGGCTTCTCTCTTCCATAGGCTAAAGCGCTTAGATATCCCCTGAACTTGATATCTATTGTACATGTGGGTGGCACGGTTGAGCAGTCGGTATCTCAGCATTGCCACCTCACAGCTCCAGGGTACCCGGCTTGAGCCGGATCTTGGGTTACAGACTATATAGAGTTGCATGTTCTATGTGTGTTTGTGTGGGTTTCCTCTGGGTTCTCTGGTTTCCTCTTACTGTCCAAAAAATATGCATATAGGCAGACTCACTACACTAAATTGCCCCTGGGTGTGAATGTGTGTGTGAATGGTATCTTGTGATGGACTTGCATCCCATCCAGGGTGAATTCCTGTTTGCACCCACTGTTACCGGAATAGGCTCCGGATCCACTGCGACCATGATCAGGTTAAAGCAGTTACTAAATGAATGTGTACATGTGTGGCTTTATTCTTTGGTTTCTCTTTATTTTATTGATATTATGATACTGACTTTGAAAGGTGGACACTGTTACCCTTAATGTCCTTTACCTTATGGATGCTAGTTAACCACATTTGTGTACTTGCTAATTCTATGCTAAAAAAAAGTATAACCCTGTTACTTGCAGCTGTTACTTATTTAAGAAAGAACTGCAGCCATCGTCAGCAAAGAAACCTTTCAAAAACAATGAGACACTGTTGCCTGAGATGGGATAGATTCTGTGAAAAATGCTAAAACAAAATTTCATGTTTAAAAGTTACAGAGTCTAAATGGCACAGCAATCACTGAATCACAAATTAACATTATATAAAACTTACGAAAGTGGTTTATCCAAATTCCAACTGTAAAGGTATCTGGTGATGCTAGGTTTGAAGAAAGTCATCATGTTTTTCCCAGTAGTCTAACAGCTTACCATCTTTCTGTTTTGTGTGTATATTTATCTCCTTTCTTGGGTATCTCCTTTCTTGGTTTCGTGCTCAGTTTGTTGGATCATGCCAGCTTTGAGTCTTTGACTAGGCTTTTTTGAAATGGAGACAGGTTCACCCTGTTAAAAGAAATGCTGTTTAACTTTTGATTTTCCTTCTGGTTGCCAAGAAGGCAGTAAGTTGTCCAGGAGCAAACTGCATGTTTTAAAATGTCTTAACTGCTTGTAATTAATACACATGGATTCAATGCATTGTGCCCAATATCTTGAGATAAGTAGCAATCTCTATTTTTAACAGATTTGGAAATGTAGTGCAACAGACATCTAATGTACAGTAACTAGCTCTATCATTGTGCGTCTTGACAGCCATCAAGCACTGCTCTGGAGCCACCTACCTGGTCCTAATGAACCCTCCATACCTTCTGTGAGCTATACAATTTCCTCAGAGATGAAGAAAACAACAAACGTTTATGATATACAATAATGACACTAGGTTTGTGCAAAATGATCAAATGGAACATGATTGTATGAATGTGAATTCTTGTTTGTTCTTTCCAGCCAGTTTTGGGAAGATATTCTGACGGGTCTTGCATGGATCATGGCACCTTGACTCATCTCTCACCTCTCACAGAACACAGTAACCTGGGTATTACATCATCAAAGCGGCAGAGCAGCCGGTGACGGCCGGAGTGGGTGTTTGGAGCCATCATCTCTGCCAGACAATTCTGTCGTTGTGTCTCTCAGGCACACAAATATCCCGCCTGCTTCCTCCTTTCAGCTCTTTAGTCTTCGGGACTTGATAGGATCGATATCTTAATCTCATAAAAGCAAAGCTTGGACTTTAGTGATAATAAAGAAAAATACTCCAAGATGATCTTACCCATCTACTTTTAAATGACAGATTTTCCTCCTCCACCACCTGGTTACCTAGGGAACCGTTCTTTTTTTTTTCCTGCTATGCGTCTCCAACCTCAGGATGAACAATGCAAACAGTCAGATTTAGGTCATTAAGAACAAACTGAACACTGCTGCCGCCTTGATTATCAGATTAGATAGAGGCGATATGAACTAAGAAGTCATTAGTAGCTCTAAGCCTGCGAGCCTCCAGATCGATTTTTGTGCTGTCCTCTTTAGAGATTTTAAATATAAACAGTGTTGTGATAGGTCCCAGAGGCAGTTCAGCCAGCATTAGGTCTAATTCAGCCTTTCCCTGCCTGAAAAACAAAACATGGCTGACAATTGACAGCTGGGTGACAATTAAAGAGACCAGATATTGGTAGTCCCCAGTGGGTGGGAGAAGTTTGTTGGCTCTCAAATGGCTTATTATACGCAGACACCTGGCAATAACTTGGGGAGCAAATATTCAATTAAAGACCGGAATGTTTGGTGGCTTTATAATGTTTACTCTCAGTGAGCTGCTATTCTTGGCTTCATTATTTCTTTGGCTATAAGAGATTTTTTCCTCTGATTTGCTTGCCTTTTTAAATGTTTAAATAATAATAATATGATTAAAATATCTCAAATGGATGAACGTCTTAAATATTTGAATATATAAAATTTTCTCTGTTGCTCCAATTCTCTGCATTTAAACATTTTTATACCACAGCGCTGTTGAATTCTTGATTAGTCACAAGGTGTTGATTACTTTTCTACAACAGCAGCACTGATAATCCTTCTGGCTGCAATTCAAAACACATTCCCTTGTTTTAATGTTATCATTTCTTTAATAACAGTTTTCCACTATAGGAAAGTCTTCAGGAAAAACTTCTGGTTTCTCTGTAAAGTGATAAGCTGTGTTTTTTGTATTATTCTTATAACTTCAAAGGAGAAAAAAGAAGTGTGGTGAGGGAACGATCATTTATAGCTTCTATAACTTAAACGATAACAGGAGCTGACTTGTTTTGTGGACATTCCACAACATTAAATATAACTATAAATGGATAAAAAGTAGTGTTCTGTTCATTAATAAATACAAAACTGTAACCTTTGCCAAATTGAATATGCTGTTATAGGAAAATAATCAATTTTGGGGTGGTAATAGTAACTCTACTTTTTGCGCCAGGCCACATCCCACCACCCTGTCGTTGATTATTTTCCTATAACAGCACTCCCTGTTCCGTTTTATTCCTTACTTAGATTACAGAAGGCATAGGCTGCAAAGTAGAAGGAGAAACACAGGATCTTGCTCGAGTAACATGTATGCAATTGCTTGCAAGATGGTTTCAATATCATTATCATTTTTATTGATCCGCCATTGAAAGAACCCTCATTTTCTAGCCACAGCACTTTCAGTTCAGTAAAATTATTCCCAGCTTTAGCAAATGCTCACCCCACACCCCCCATCTCTCTCTCCCTCTCTCTCTCTCTCTCTCTCTCTCTCTCACTCTCTCTGTTTCTTTGCAGAGAACGCAAAAACCAAGTTGGCCGCAGAGTTCCATAATTAATCACTTACTGTCAAGCACAAATAAACAGGGCCAAAAAGATGCCAAGTTTTGCAGGGCCTCTTCTGCTCGCCATTTCTACTTAGGATGATTCCTCTTTCCTACCTTCTCCTCTCTCTCCTCACTTACTATCTCACTGCATAATGAGAAATTATTTACTGTTTCCTGTTGAAGAGCCGCATATTGTTTTATTCATCACTGGAAGTGGCTGTTACGAGGCTGCAGCTACTGGTAACGCAAGTCTTCCCTTTCCAATTATAATATCCAATTAGGGATAAATTTATAAATTTAAAACTTATATCTTGAATTTATATATTTCTGTAAAGCTGCTTCGTGACAATGTCCATTGTTAAAAGTGCTATACAATTAAAATTGAATTGAATTGAATTCCTCACACAGCACAGTGGATTTTGCTGCAAAGCACAAATCTTATTTGAATTAATTGGTCAGTGGTGAACAAAGCTAGCACAGATGTAGTGATTAGCACTTTTGACCCCTCTGCAAGAAAAAAAAAACATCTGTTATTATATCAAAACAGTAAAGCCCTACGCAGGATGAATAACTCAACGGTTCAAGGTGGGATCAAAGCACGAGAGATAATATTTAAAAGAAGCAAGATAAAATGATACCCTGCTGTATGGATTTTTATGCACTCTAGCATTCTGAAATGTCATAAATCAGTGGCACTTGCTATATAATGTTTATGATAATGAGCCAATGTTGCTTTTATGATATGCTTTTTTAAAAGAATTGTTCTTTACAGCTTTTATTGAAATGAAATCAATGATAAAATGCTAAAATGTTCTCATATGTTTGTATAATAATTCATAGAATTTTGAATAATAAACATTAAGATGAATAACTCGATAATACAATTGGACTTTAATGGGTTTTGGTTAGGGCATGGGTCAAACCTAGAGTGAATAGCTTTTTCTACAAGCTCATGTGTAGGAAATTTGACCTACCTTGTTAGAATTTTGCCTGAGCTCAATTGCAGCAGCACAAAAAAGACATAGTTTCTAGAATCAGACATATTGTGATTGGAATAAGAAGCTAAATCGAACTGAATGAAAGCAAACAACGTCTTAAAATGACCCCATTTTTTGCAGCTATTGTGTAAGATCTATAAAGTACACATGCAATATCCTCAATGTCCTGTCAATCTCTTCCTACCACTCCATGGAATGATTTCCTAAGGCTTGACGCAGGTCCTATGAGTCCAGCATCTCTTCTAAATCTTGGACGTATGCTATTAATTTCATAATAACACAGCATCTTGCACAGGCATATTTTTTCACGTAGTGCAGTGTTAGCGTCAATGGACATGAATTGCAAATATCCGTGAAGGATAGGAGGCTTAGCTGACACATCGTCTTGCAGAATGGTGATTTTTCAGCTCGCTCAGCCTCTCCTGGGAAATGTCATGTTACTGTGTTTGATGAGAGAAAGATGACTGAGGGATTTTGTCCTCCAGTGAATTTGCAAAGCCGTAACAGCCTACAGGGGGATGGAGTTTGGGGACTGCAAAATTGCAGCTCAAAAATATCACCCGCAGGTTCAACTAGCACCAGCTGGTGTGGACTTATTCTGGCCTTGGCATATGGTTAATTTTAGTGACCCCTAGAGGTGCAGTTTCTTTATTGAATACAGCAAACACTCAGCTTCATCTTTAGTTTGTCCTTGCAGAAGCATTATCTTTAAAGCAATGCTGAGTGGCTGCTTCGAGGTGCCTGACAAGCCTGAAATTCACAGTCAGGGCTCGTTCATTCATTTCATTCATCTCCATTAAGCGCTTTATCCTGGGCAGGATCATGGTGCATATTCCTGGAACACTGAGCATGAGGAGGAATAGACCCCGAACAGTATGTCAGTCCGCCGCAGGGTATTGTGCTCTCATGTTGTTGGGAGCTGTGAGAAAACCAGATAACCCTGAAAAAACCCACACAGCTCATGGAAGAACATGCGGATAGACATGAAATAGAGCTTTGGAAATAGAAATAGAGCCAGGGGACTCTGTAGCTGTGAGGTGGCAACATTACCCACTGTACCACCATTGCGTCTAGTTTTTGACCATACAGTGGGGTCCAAAAGTCTGAGACCACATTGAAAATCTGAAGAAAATCATTTTGTTTTTAATTGGAAATAAACTGAAGGTTTTAGAATTTTGAAATATTTAAAACTAAGAAAGTCAATGTTCAATATCTTGAATTTTTAATATTTAAGATTCTGCACTATTTTAGGTCCCTATTTAGATGTAAGCAAATTTGTGATATTGACCATGTTAGCTGTTTTGTACAAAAGGTCAGATTTTCCTCATGTCTAATCTCTTCTACTGAAGCATGTGTTCAGACGACAGACGGATTTGATCTAAAATTGATCATAAGGTTTTGCACAAACTTGTGGAGTCCATGCCAGCTCGAGTGCACACTGTCATTAAAGCAAAAAGGGAACGTACAAAATACTAAGAAACTCTGAAATTCATGTAAATATTTCTAAAAGTCTACTTTTCACTCAGGTTGTTGTCAATAATATAATTTGTATTGAAAATCGTTGTATTAAATTAGATAAGAATGCCAAATAGAAGCATTTTCACTAGTGTTCTCAGACTTTTGGACCCCACTGTATATTTTTTCATATGCTGTCTCAGATACCTTACATTAGCTAGTTTGCTAAAAGACACAACTCCTGTTGGTTAAACAAAATACACTGAGAGGGCCTTCCTGATACTGCAGAGTGAGCACATATACACTGCAGCATCGGTGAACAGTTCAGTGATGCACAAACAGACCATTAAATGTACTTCACTCTCACCACTTATACCTGTGCATGCACAGCTGCTACACGAGCGGCACTGTTCAGATTTTTGCTTGCGTATTCTAATTACAGTATATCTGGAGGAAAAGTGACGTCCATTTTGGCATGTCAGAGCCAAAACATCTCTGTCCATCTGGTTTCCAGGTTGCACAGTAATGTTTAGCGATTTCATGCACAGCAACGTTAAACTGACTGATGAGCTCTGTTTCTCTGTTTCTCTTTAAAACTTTCTGCCGTTGTTGTGATTGTTGTCATGATCCACTTAAATCAAAAACCCTTACCATACATTCAAAAGCATTTGCTAATCTAGAATGTCTGATTACTGGTACTCAAAACAGACCTTTTGATTTAATGTTTAAGAAGTTTTTAAAATTCAAACACTAACTGTACACAGTAACGGTCTAGAATAGAAAATAAGAGACACAATGCTAGTTTGTTTAGTCAGTTGCAGGCACTTGGTGTCACATTGTGCTATACAGCCTCTTGTAATTAGGTTGGTATTGTACCACATGGATGCAGCAAGTATAAATCAGCCTTAAGAGATCAAAGACAGAGCTCAATCAACCAACAGAGTATGCTAGCTCGCTTACATGAGCTAAAAGTCAAACTCTTGTTGAAGGTGTAATGTTCTACATCTTCACCTAGAAGGTGATTCCATGATTGCGGCACAATTTAGTCCTTGTAAAAATCACATTTCAGCATTGAATCTAAGAAAACTTGGATTTGACCATTCACAAAATGTGTTAACCCATCTCAGGTAAGGTTTCTTGTGGGCATTTTGCTTATAAATGAGTAACAGGGTTGAAAGTAGCCGTTGAAACAGTTGATTTGAGTTTCACAGAACTTGCAAATACACAAAATGTGGTTGACTAGCATCCATGCTGATGGCATGAGAACATTAGGACCATTTTAATGATTTACATAAATGTATTTTATTTGTATATTATTATTAATAAGTTACTTTCCATCTATAATTTGTGTAAGAGTGTTGTACTTGTGAAGTGATCTAATCGATCAATATCATAGTATCATTGAAAATTAAGAAAAAAGTAAGAGAGAAGTTACTTTTCTTCTTCTTTTGATCTTTAATGAAATTCAGAAGGTGCAACTTCCTGTGACTTGTAGAATATTCCAGACATTTCATAGCAGTGAAAATGTTCAGATAACAGGGTTGAGTGAATGTTCTGGGACAATAAAATGTATAGTTTCATCATCTATAATGAACAATATGTTAAAGTGATTAATACAAAAATATATTATTTCTGATGTATTTGCATGATTATATTTCAAGGTAAAGTAAATAATATACTATGATACTAAATAGTGTAGGTACAGCAATGGTGTTATTACTGTTTAGGCACACTACTCAGCGCATATGATGCAGTATGGGACACATATGCAAATGTAGTTAGGGCAGAAGATTGCTAATTTATTAGCGCTGATAAAGTGGAGGCAGATGGTCTGTGATGGTCATGACAAGATAGGAAATAAAGAGATGATGCAGAGAATAAATAAATTATTAGTGACACTAGGCTGCAACTGTGTGTCAGAAAATCTTCCAACAAAACAGCTGATGAAGCAGTACAAAATAACTTGACTTAATTGCATGGCAGCCATAGGTGCCTAGCTAATTCAGTTGGTAGAGCATGGAGCACTTGATCTCAGGATCTTGGGTTGGAGCCCCACACTGGGCGCCAACCCCAGCCACTTGGGGTACACAGTGTATTGCACTTTCAGTGGGGAGGGCTGTGTCAGGTTGGGCATCTGGCATAAAACCTGTGCTCCCTTATGGGAGCAGCCCAAAGAACAGAATGTCAGCCATATTATATTATTTAGGATCTTTAAACACATGGCTTGAGGGGAAAACAGTCAGAAAGAATGTTTTTTTTTACTATAAATTAGTGCTAAAATGCTGTTTGAAGATCGAGTGCCTATGTAAGAAGAAATAACCTGCTCCTTTTTACAACTAACTCAAGATACAAGCTCAAGGAGTGTGATAATTCAGCCCTACAGCATCTAATGCATGCTAATAAGCTGGCACTATGCATAAAGTATGATATTATGGGCCCATTTCAAACCTCATCCTAGTGGTTGGCTATTAAGCTGGCTATTAAAAGCATCAGAACTCTGTATGTCAGCTATCAAACACATACAAATATTTTAAAGGACACCTCTTAAAGGCCAGAGTGCTCTACAATTATACTCATTTAGTTTAATTACCATGCCAAAAGTTGACAAAATGATATCACTTAGCAACGGGGAATGGCAATTGACTCCATTTAACTCCCCGCTGAACAAATCTATGCTACATTATCGAACTTCCTAGAAAATCCTTGAAGATTATACATCATCACAGAATTTATGAGCCACAGTGCTGCCCTCTAGATTTATAACAGCCATAGCAGGAGGAGGGTGAAGTACAGGAGGGCATGTTTAGTATGCCAGAAATCAATCAAGGCTGCATTAAAGTGATCGTGGTCCGGGAAAAATAGGGGCTAGGAAAATCATTTGCAAAAACTCCAACTAGTATCTATTTCTATCTAGAAAATGTTCATGTTTTATTGTCATTCCGTGTGATTATTTATATATTTCACATAAGAGGATGATCAAGTGTGACACCTGACATTAAACTTCATCTTGTGTGAGTGCCAAGCTCAAGGGAGAAGTAGTGAGAGAGCAAATTGCCCAATTAGACGGTGGAACACACTTAAGGCAGACAAGTGGGACACTCAAGGGTTTGCATTGCTGCTCAGAGCCATAAATGGGAGCTTGTTGAAATTGTGTGCTGTGTTTAAGTGTAATAACCAAGCATGGCTTATGTGGTCTCATTACACCTCCATGGAGACAGCAAGCTGAGTGACAGATGCAAGTCATTAGATCTGTCATGACAGATTTGATAAACTGTAGCTGTTGAAGTCTGGTCTTAGAATATGTCGCATTTTCTGCCTTGGGATTGTGGAAATTTGGGGAAGTTTTTAAAAGAAAATGGTTATGTTCTAGTTCTTGGTCTATGCAATTCAATTGTAAACTATTATGTACTGTATACAGTATATGAGGCATTTGAGAAAACGTTGTTTCTGAATTTTAAAATGTACCCCTTGCTGCAGAACCTAAAGTCCAGAGGGTGAAGTCAGACTTGATCCAACTCCTCCTACCTGGCCAGAGTCGAACCAACAGTCCAGGGGTGGAGACAACTCAGTGTGTTTTAGCGTGTATACGTAAGTGTGTTTGTTGTTCTATGTTGTACAGAATCTTGTGGGTTAGGGTTAGGGATTATGTTTAGGCTTATACGAGCAGTTGGAACAGGTCCAGCTCCACCCCCGTAAATTTTTGGTACTGCAGCGAGGACTATCTCAAAGATTTTCTGCCAATAATATACTTTGACACATCTACTTTATGAAGACATAAATATATTTCACCAAAACAATGTAAAAATGTTTTTATTTAGTCTACTTTCTAACTGAGCCTTGGCTGTCAGGCTGCAAAGATAGTTTTGTCTACGAGTCAGTTTAACTGTTAACACAGTCATAACAGAGTGTGCTGTTATAGGAAAATAATCAACAACGATGTTACTGTTACCATCCCAAGGCCTTTTCCTATAACAGAACCTTCAGAAGTGTTTTATTTCTTTTATACCATACTAATTTGGCAACACTAGCCTTTTTTTATTAAGTACAGAAAATCACATCATATTTTTTATTTGTTTACAGTTCCTGTTATCACTTATGATAATGCTAAATGAACAATTCCTTACAGAAAACTTCACCATATCAATAATTACATATCATATATTTATATCTCTGTATAAGCTGCTGCAGAGCCATGCTGTTACAAATAATTAATCAACACCTTCTGACCAATCAGAATCAAAGATTCAACAGCTCTCTGCTTTAAAAGGTGATAAAATGCTTACTTACAATATAAGGTGTTTTCTTCCTTTAAATGTGTCATATCCAAATAAAATTAATTAAAGTGAAAATTTTTGATTGACATATCTGTATATCTAAAAAAAACATACTGGTATCAAATGGAATAAAAA
This sequence comes from Pangasianodon gigas, assembly GCA_022758105.1. NCBI lineage: Eukaryota > Metazoa > Chordata > Actinopteri > Siluriformes > Pangasiidae > Pangasianodon > Pangasianodon gigas. The sequence goes on along the minus strand of CM040460.1, from coordinate 6,598,352 downwards.
AAATAAATGAAATTAGAAAAAAATCTCTTCCCACTGTATTGGTATGGGTATTGCCAGTCGACAATCTGCATTCAGACAGATGACTGCTTTGCTGGTAATGCTCGAGTATAGATGTTTTTTTTTGTTGTTGTTTTTTTCAAGACATTCCTCCAATCTCATTTTGTGGTTTGTGAAAGAGAATGAGACCCACTGGGAATAAAATGGCCATTCTTTTTAGGAACAATCTGGAGAGGTGACCTTGATGTGCTCGAAAACACAGATGTTTGACAGCATAGTTACAGCAAAGAACTTAGGAATTGACTTGCAAGCTTCACACTGATTAGACCTGTGGCAATTGGCTGAAAAATGTTTTTTTTTTTTTTTACTTTATTTTTATTACTAATGAATTCTAGAAAATTGAACTAAAATGGCTGCAGGGAAAGATATTTGAGCTTGGCTGACTAACATTTAAGTGATAATGTTTTAATAACAACAAAAAAAACAGCTAATACAGAACTGGATGATGATAAAATTTCTAGATTGGAAGAATTACATGAGCATAATCTTACCTGACACATCAGCTTTAAAAATAAGAACTTCCATTTGACAGTGTTTTGCAATTTTATTGTGTTCAAAGACACTTTTTTTTCATGGACTGGTGACTTCTCTGATATATTCATGGGCCCTTCAATGTCCCTCCCAATTTTTCTCTAAACTCTAAAAGAAAGTTTCAGTCTATTTAAACTCTCGGCTGTGGCGTTTGATAAAAATATTCATATGAAGATGGCCTTTTTCCTCTCACATGTGCAATGCTCAGGTCCATCATCGGAGACCTACAATTACTCCGAGTGCCATTACCCATCAGCCCCTTCCCCAGTGGAGGGAAAGTGGAAAGAAAGTGGCGGGTGGATGGGAGGACGAGTGAACTCTCTTTTCACTCAATCCTCTCCATTTTCACATGGTTGTGAGAAATGAAGAGCTGGTGGGCTGCTTTGCCCCGGCATCGTGGGTTGTCTGCTGGGAGACACATTTTTAGCACGGCACATTTCAGGCCATTAGCACAGTCAAGAGGGAAGGAAATTAGACAGGAGACGACTAACACTCCACCTTGGCTTGCCCTCTTTGTCTGCACTGTCTTAGCAGCTTCAATCTGGACAGGTTCAGAGGAGGATTACTTAAATCATTTTGTTGCGGAGAGTACCTGCCATACACTTTGAGCTGTGAATGATTATCTGTCTTTCTGATGGATGACTACGAATAGGAATATGGCGACTTTTAGCATTTCTGAAGTGGTGTCTTTTTAAATATCTTTCCAAATGCCACTCACGGATAACTTTTATTGCTTATTATACTTTAATAATGTCGGTGGAATTTTTAACGAAGTCCAGTAATTAAACAGAGGTGGTGTAACTTTTCTAAGTAAGTTTTTGTAGTTGGATCCTACTTTCCATACAGCAATGACTGTCTCTCTCAATTAAGAAGTCATCCCTTCACCCAGAGATACCTCATTTGTTATTCGACCTTTCTTCTCTCCTGCACTCTGTCAACATGGCAAAATAGTGCAATCTCTCAGCAAAAGGTCCAGTCATCTATCTCTGCATCTTCTCTATGCTCCAAGGCAGGGGGTTTATAGGCTGTGCAGACACTGTCACAATCTTCCACTCCTGAATATGAAGCAGAAAATTGGCTAACTATTTATAGATAAAAGGATTTTTTTTTTTCTTGCACTGGATACGCAGGTAAAGCCTGGGTCACTTTGATCCCAGTCGACTTTATTCAGGTCAGACTGAAAAGGCTTACTGAGGATCATCTGGGAACAAATAAATAAATAAACTAGGCGACCCTAATTATCCCATAGCACCAAGCTGTGCCATGATCTCAAAATGGCATATAGCAAAAAAAGAGTTCAGAAAAGCCATTTCTTCCTGCATGTGTTAACCTAATGAGGTCCAACATAAAAGATCTTAAATATTGCTCAGAAATGTACAATCATTTACATAATGCTGATTAATTTACATTGTTTGGTATAGAGACTTACTTTAAATTGTGTCATGTCCCAGAGGGCAAATTCACTCATAGCTTCTTCTTCTTCTTTTAAAAAATTTTATTTATTTATTTATTTATTTTTGTCTGCATTATAAACAAGCACTGAATGAAGGATTTGTATTGTTTTTTTAATCTGCTATTCAAGTTGTAAGACCAAAGTTAGTTGTACTAAAAAATAACTAGTAGTCGCATAGTCACATTTCCTTATCCTGTGATGAATAAAATCTATATAAATAACCAATCACCTCAAACTTAGATGATTCATCCTTTATATAAAGTGCTTCAACATTCACTAAAGCATGCAGTAGATATGCTTTTATTGATCAAAATTACTACTGATCACTCTGGCCAATGTGTGAAGTGTAAGAAATGGAATTAGAGTATTTCAGAGCTTTAGGATTACATAATTAATGCAATAAATGTGTGGCTGTCTGGGAAACTTGCCAAAAATAATGAAAAAAAAAAAATATCTGGTTTTGAGAAAAAATGTGGATTTATTTATTTATTTATTTATTTACATTTACATTGCTACTTTATAACCTTGTCTTGGCTGTCTGCCTGCAAAGATCATGTTGGATAAGGAGCCAGTTTAGAAACGCAGCAGTAAAATTAGCCAGCTTTCCTAAAGATATCTAAAACCTTGCAAGCTAAGATTTTTTTCTGATTTGATCAAGTCGTGGGATAGTTTCAGTACAAGCCGTAGTGAAACAAACATAAACCTAATCAATTCAGTTTGTAATCAGACATCAGATTTCAAAATGTACACAATGCTCCTGCTCCATCACATCATCATCAAAACATAGAAGAGCTCTTATACAAGCTGTACAGATGACACTGGACAGAGTTTTAAACTCTTTAAATGACCTAATAAAAAAACAAGAAATTTAGTCTACAGAACAGAGTTGATTGAATGAATCAGGGAATGTTTCAGCACTGATGTCAGCATGAACAGAGATCAATCGAGGGAAGAGAAGACGATGATGATTCTCGTGTTTAAATGCCGTGAGTGAATTTTACCTCGTGATTAGAGACAGAGACTGATATGGATGATGCTGATAATCAAAGTGAGAATACATTTCACATTGTAAACATATAATTCTTAAAAAATTGGCGGTAATGTTTTTTCTATAACAAGGTTATACATGTAGAGTTAGGTGAGGTGTGTTTCGTTTGAACTGCAATGAAATCTTTAAAGGCTATTTTCTTCCTTTTTACTTTTGAAACTGCTTTTTAGAACTTCACAGAGTAGAAAATATAAAAATTGAACGGTTTTCCCAGGCCGCAACACAAATGTTCTATTTGGCAGCAAAGTCTTCATTTGTTTTTATACCCAGTCAACTGCTTGGTCTACTTTTGCTAAATAAAACCTCATTTTGGTAAGTGTGAATGGGGATATTTGGGGATAATAATGAGATAATAATAAGAAAACAAATCAACTTCTTGTTAGCATATTGCGTCCAGTGTTGCACTAATTGCCAAAACACTGGTTGCGACCAAAATGAGTTCTAAATATAAGTGTGTGAAGCTGTCCTCAGCAAATCTTCTACCAAAGGCCCAGAACAATGAAACAAATTGGTACTTTTATAACATAAAATGCGTCTCCAACTGCTTAACAGTTTGCCTGCTTCCATAAAACTCATTCAAACTGAGCACAGATGTTTGAATGGAAAATTATCTCACGGTGCAGCCGGAGCACAGGCCCTTTGATGCTTTAACCTGCAATACCTCAAATGCCTTTCAAACTGCACTGCTAGCAGCCTCACCCTCCGCCATGAAAAATGGATTGCTCTGGTTTCCTAAGCATTATTTCTTAATGCATATCTCAGATCTGACATGGAATAAGTCCATGTGTCGGGTTGAGACTTACTGAGGATATTATGACCTCCTCACGTCAAGCACAGAGTGAGAGAGAGAGAGAGAGAGAGAGAGAGAGAGAGAGTGTGTGTGTGATACCTGAAGTATGTCTTACAAGCACAGAAAATAACAAGACCACGAGTCCTGGTTTGTCACATACTGTATGTAAAGTTCTTATGGCTGATGAGTTGAAGCAGATGAGCATTTAACCCTTAAGATTGGTGAAAGAAGAAGACAAATTCCAGTTTTGCCTCAACACAAAACATGACAAAGAGAAGCCCAGTTTCTGCCCTTGTTGGCGACACATCAAGGCACTTTGACAAATACCGTCCTTGGACAAAGAAGCCAGCACAAATGCGATTGGCTAGAGTTACTGAGAGTTCTGTTTTTAGTCTAAAAAGATGAATACTGAGAGTTCCAAGGGGACTGCACTGCATTAGGACAGTGCATTACTCTAAAACACTGTTCAAACTCTTAAAGTTCAGAGGAAAACTTCACCCTGAAACACATTCAGTTGAAATATTTGTGTACTTAGTAATTCTGGTGCTAATTAGTTGGTTGGTGCTGTATTTTCAGTATTACTATAAGAAGATAGTCCACCGCCATGACATCGCAAGGGGATTATGGTCAGATTTTGCTGTTAGCTCCTTAAAACAAAAGAGCAAAAGCTTATTTTCTTGGTCGCCATTTTCCAGCAATGTTCAATGTCACTTTAATGAGAAACACAATGTAGAAGTAGTGGAGACGTAGGTGCAAAGTTTGGACTCCAAGTTCCAGAATGCAAAGTAGCTATACATGCTGAGTTAGGGCAGAGACTCTGCTTAGCTAGTTAGCACTCTATGAGATGATGAGCCTGATGGCATTGATGGCAGTATGAGGATGTAAGCTTTGGAAGCTGATCTGGTTGAGCAGAGTGTATAGATGAGGAGGTGAGTGAGTGAAGCACTGCTGCATCACTTTTTTTAGGTAGAGATGAATCGAGGGCCACTGGCATTACTATCAGCAGGTAGTGAAATGGCATTGTGGGTAATGTAGGAAGCCTTTAACAAAAATAAGAATAGCTTCAGTTTAAACTAAAAAAGTCAACTCAGAATTCCATTACAAAATAAATCTTGGCTGCCACTGAAGATCAATGTTAATTATAAAGATTCATTTGTAAGTTGTTCAGGGTGAATTTTTCTGTTAAGACTTTTTTTGCCGTATGGAAGATTTCAAGTGATTCATTTGACTTCGTTCACACAAAAATCAAACAAAATCCCTTATCAGAAATTGTGTGAATAGTGCCTGAGATTGGGTTTTTAATCCCATAATGCTGTCACTAAGCTTCTTTAGTGTACAGTACTCTCAAAACTAAGATCACGAAGTTGACATCCTCTCTTTAGTAACTCTCAAGAAACCCTTTCAGACATCTGGCGCAGCCTTAATTCCATTGCTCCCCATCTTAATGCAGATGAAGCTCATATCCGGCTGCATCAGCTAAACAGAAGTGACAACATTGACACCCAAGCCACCCAGCAAGCCACAACGGGCTGCCGCCAGCTATTTATTACATGAGCTGACAGAAAACTCAAGTGCTAGACCTCAACACAATGTGGCTAGGCAGGCTTGGGGACTCAGCGGGGCTCCTGGGAGGATGCAGCAGCAGGATGTTATTGAATATATGCAAGACAGAAAGGCTTTTAAAAGCCTGCTGAACTTACAGACCTTACCCCCTGCAGGCTCAAAAAAGACCTCGGTGTAAATGGTTGCTTTTTTGCCAGTAGATTTACACGTTGAGTCAGTTATGAGTCAGTGCACAATGGAGGATTATAATAGTTTATGCTACAGCACTGTTGAGTTCTCAAATCTGATTGGTCAGAAGGTGTTGATTGATTTCCTGTAATAGCAGCTCTGACAGTAGTGCAAATCACAGGTTTTGTTTAAAAATATTATGGTTTCTATAGTAACAGCTCATACACAGGGACTTGTATGGTGGAGGTTCCATATAATCTAAGGCTATTAATAAAGGGATTTTTTTTTTTGGTTTGTTTCTTTTTTAACAACATTTTGAAAGCCATGCTTGATATGATTTAGTTTGGAGATGTTTATTTAACACTTATGGAAGGAGTCTCCAGTTTCAGCAACCCGACAAGATGCTTTTATTATTATTATTATTAACTTCAAGAAAAAAATGAAGAACTGTTTATAGCTGTTATAACATAAGTGGACTGTCTTGTGGAAGTTCCACAACATTAAATATAACTATTAACAAAGAAAAGTACAATGTATGGTTCATTAATAAATTAAAAATTGTAATTCTTGCCCGCCTCCACTCTGTGTGCAAGGAGTTTGCATGTTCTGCCCATTATTCGGGGGATTCCTCCAGGTACTCCAGTTTCCTCCCCCAGCCAAAAGACATGTGCTGTAGGCTGATTGGCATCTCCAAGTTGTCCACAGTGTGTGAATGGGTGTGTGAGTGTGTGTGCGATTGTGCTACGTGATGGGCTGGCACCCCATCCAGGGTGTCCCCTGCCTTGTGCCCTGAGTCCCCTGGAATAAGCTCCAGGCACCCCATGTACCTGTGTAGGATAAGCGGTACAGAATATGGATGGATAGATGGTCATTCTTGGCAAATTGCTGTTGTGTATGAGAAATAAAACACTCTGAAGTGCTGTTATTGGAAAATAATCCACTACAGGATGGTAACAGTTTTATGTCTGATGCTAGAGACTTCTTCCATAAATGTTATGTAAATGTCTCCTTATAGAAACCATTAGCATATCAGTTGTTACACTGTTTTTATTAGCACTTGAATGGTGAATGGTGCACAATAATCAAACCGAAACGACAATGTGTTAGAAATAGCTCATTAATATACCATAACCTATCATTTGAATTCCAGCCAGAACTATTCTTATAGCTGCTGTTATAGAAAGGTGTGCTATTATAGAAAAGTGTGTTGTGGTATAAATATGTAATAGCAAAAAGATAATGACAACGTCCCCAGCTGTTTTACATTTGTTCACTAGGCTGACGTATTTAACCAAAGCGACTTACAATGGAACAGTTGATCAGTAGCTCAAATCAGTGGCCCAAAGCCTTAACCAATAAGCCATCACTCCCTGACTTTTAGTAGCATGCTTCATGCTTCTTAACTGATAATGACACAATGATCGGACTACATGGTGTCATCTTTCTAAACACCAGAATACTTTTGTGAAGACTCCATTGTCCAATTTCATTCATACTTTGACTTTTGCTGCAGTTAAACCATTTTCTTCAGCCTGAGGAGACTGGAGATTATAACTGCAGACACTGGTTCAATTGGATCTTACAAATGCTTGACTGTGATCAATAACACAATAACACAGGCAATCAGTGTCCACGTCCAAAACTCACTAGTCTCTGCACACTGACCTCTGCTTTGAGGACAGCTCTGGGTTTCAATCCCCAGCCAAAGTGGAAATAATTTGATTCTGGTTGATGAAAACTTTCAGAATTCAGATAAGAAGCTTTTTTTATTCCCCTAGAGAGCTGTTGGAGTCCGTGTTTATAGCCGAGGACATTTTTCCATGAAAGCAAAGGTTTTAGGACGACAAGAAAGGCCCACTATCTTCTGACAGCTTTCAGTCTGCTTGTCTCTAAATGTCAGAGGATCTCTTAGTGAGTTCATCTCCAGTTCATCTCTCGACAGAGTCCTAGCACTGGTCCGATTTCAATAAGAGCTTCTTCTTGCCATCATTGTTTTGGTATGTATTTGCCCACCATATGTCTCAGTGGAGCATTTCTCTGACTTGTGTAGCAGCCATACCTGATTGCCATTAATGACCCAATCTTCCACAAACAAGACTGAGACAAAAAACACTTGGATGGAGCCTGTGGACATGACGCCAGCACAATTGTCCGGGGAAATCTTTTGGACTGATGTTTTGCTTTTCTCTCTGCCTTGCTGGTTCTTTTAACCAGATTGTTTTTTTTTTTTTTCAGTTTAAAAACAAGGGCAACTGAAAGATAATGAATTGAAATGTGCATACTACATAATTACAGTTATTGTAATTATGTAGTATGTTTGGTAAACTAGTATTCAGTGTGGGCTTTGATAGACATATGTTCTTATAAAATGGCAATTTTACATGAAAAGATCATTGCATACAAATGACATTAGGTTGATTATGCATTCAATATTATTATTAGTAGTAGTAGTAATAGTAGTAGTAGTGTAGTAGTAGTATTAGTATTATTAGTGATGCCTCTATACCAATAATGGTATCGATATCAGCCTTATAACCTGCCCATTTACTCACACTCATAAGAGATGTCCCAATATCGACAACTGATACCAGGTGATACTCTGTGACGTAAGGCTAGTGTACATTGTCACAGTAATGAACAGATGACGTGAAATGATAGCCATCTGGATGTATTTCACAATTAAATCAAAGCAAAGCAGACTGCAAACTGTGCTCTGTGCAAATGTGTAAACCAGGGAAACATAAACACAGCTAAATTAAATGTTTCATGACCTCTCTGATTAATACTAAACACTAATTCACATCGACATGTCTCATGAAGCCACAAAATAAAATCTATCAATAGGCTGTCCATTTTCTTATTATTATTTAAAATCACAATCTACAGAGATGTCATGATTGTGCAACCTGTAGTTGCATATCAAATTGTGTGTGTGCTATAATACTCATTTTACACCAGCATAGTCACTGAACATAAACTAGCTTGGCTTTTGTAGCATATTATCCGGTCTCATGCATCTATGTAAATTATTTAACTGAGTGAAGCTCATCAGACCTGAGACTAGCTACAGGGCTAGAGACATCAGAAAGGGGAGTTTTCTCAGATTTTTTTTTCTTTTCATTTCAGTTACCTCTCTGGTCTTATGAGGGAACTAATGATGAAAACAGAATGAACAGATGAATAAAAAGTACACTATATGGCCATCTGACCATCATACCCATATGTGCTCAATTCAAAACCATGGGCATTAACATGGAGTTGGTCCCCCTTTGCTGTTATAATAACCTCCATTCTTCTGGGAAGGCTTTCCAGGAGATTTTGGAGTGTGGCTGTGGGAATTTGTGCTCATTCAGCCACAAGAGCATGAGTGAGGTCAGGCATTGATGTCAGACGAGGAGGCCTGGTGTGCAGTTGGCGTTCCAGTTCATCCCAAAGGTGTTCAGTAGGGTTGAGGTCAGGGATCTGTGTAGGACACTCAAGTTCTCCCACACCAACCTTGGCAAACCATGTCTTCATGGAGCTCACTTTGTGTACAGAGGCATTGTCATGCTGGAACAGGTTTGGGCCTCTTAGATCCAGTGAAGAGAAATTGTAATGCTACAACATACAAAGGCTTTCCAAACAATTCTAGTGTGCTTAGAACTTTGTGGCAACAGTTTGGGGAAGAACCACATAATGGTGTGATGATCAGATGTCCACAAACTTTTGCCATATAGTGTAGCTTTAATTCTCACTCAAAAGTTGTAACATGATGCACCACTATGAAACAAAACATAACCACTTGAAACTGTCTTATTTATAGCCATAAACTAATCATTAATAGTTAAAGGTATCTGTAGTCACCTTTCCACTATGTTGTTAGCTTATCCAGGCCTTTATAAGCAAGGAACTGTTTATAGTAACTGCACATTGTAACTGGACCTTGATAAATTTTAGTTGAATACCCTTGACACAGAGCCTATTTGTTTCTCCTCTTAGGTTACTCAGACATAGATAAAATGATTACCATACAAATCACTAGCGTGTGTCCTCTGGTGAGGGTGCAAACATGGGGTTCAGTGGTCATGTTTGCATTCGGACAGGAAAAAAACAGTGCTGACTCCGCCAGTTGGCCGACCTTGCCAAGAGGAGCAGATAGGGTGACTTGAATATGATCCGACAAGTCCGGAGTGTCTTTTAGCACCTTTTTTATGCCTCTCCTAAAGATTTTGGCTAAAAACCTTCACTAAGTATGAGTCATGCCTCTCCTTTTCAGAAAATATTCAGTTGTCCTTCACTATAGTACACCACTACACTAAAAAGTATACTGAACTAATGACCATTAGCTGAACCCAGTAATTATTATCACTTATGTCAAATGGTTAATAGTGCAATACAGAAAGCTAGACATAACCGGTTATGATCCTTGGATTGTACGTGTTCCCAAGCTGACCCTCTCCGCATATCTGCTTCTTCCTGTTACGGCTAGTAAAATAACATCAAATATGAATGTTGTGGTTTTCTCTAACGCATGAGTGGTGTGACTGTAACTGCAGAATAAGTAATGGTGCAAGCAGAGGAACATAAAATCTGAACTCTCTAATGAGTGTGTACTTTCAACTGACCTTTGCAGATTGCTGAATCACTGTACAGTTATAAAACACTTCTTCTTGTGGAAGCCCGGGTTTAGTTAACACATGAGGACAGTGTTTTACAACAAGGAACTCTGCAGTACAGAGTCAATCGACGGCAGTACAGCATGAATGACTTTAACTGGAAATTACTAAATAAATTGTTTATGCAAAACTATTTTACTTTTATATCTCATGAGAACCTTGGTACAACTCGGTACCCTTAACTAGATGTGGATTTTTGGGTTTTAACCCCCAAAATATAGTACATATTTTCCAAATGCTTATTCGTAGGAGTTGAACATAACATAAACAGATATATATGCAGTAGCATATGTCTCAAATAACATTTTCTGTGCTGTACTTACATTATAATGATGTTCATAAAAGGTCACATATGTTACAGGGTTTCAATTTTATTGGCTACCAGCCGCTATGATGAGAAACTGGATTAACCAATCAGAATCATCCGTTTCTCCAAGGAGATCTGGTTTTATAACGTAAGATGGCATTTCTGTCATATGTTATTATAATTATTTTCAGTGGAACTGCTATAAGGTGTTTTATTTCCTACACCTACAATATACGGCCAAAGATTTGTAGACACCTGACCATCACACCAACATGTGCTTTTGAACATCCCATTCCAGATTTCAGGGTTTCGTACAGGACACTCACTCGAGTTCTTCCACTCCAACCTTGGCAAACCATGCCTTCATGGACCTCACTTACGCTCAGGGCCATTGTCTTGCTGAAAGAGGTAGGAAGACCAACATATGGGTGTGATGGTCAGAAGTCCAACAACTTTAGGCCATATAGTGTATTAACGTTATTTATATGGCACGATTGATTGACACCACTTCTATTACTACTGTCTGCTCCTAACCCTAACCTGATATTTTATTTCTTTTCATCCATTTACCTCATGCAAATTGTTGTGAATTTGCAAGTGCGAGACTATTTTGAACATTAGTAGAAATTCTAACAGGCAGGACTCATACATTCAGGTTACAATTTCAAATTTTATGCTAGCTGACGTTAATTTCCACAAAGGAATATCTTACAGATACATGAGCATGATAGCACACATATAAATTAGTTTATATGAACACTCACACTCACACATACCTAGCATGTAATATATAGTAGATGAAAAACACAATACCTTAACATTTACTACTGTTCAATCTGCACATTTATGCCAGATCCATTATTCATCTCTCCCTTGCAATTTTGGCATTGTATTGCCAAAATTGTATTGGTCTTCTTTCTTTGTATTTATGTTTTTCTCCCATTTATTGGTTCCTGTTTTGCTGTCAAATTGTATTTTGTTTTTGATTTGGTGATAGGCACATTTTCCCCTCTTTTCTCTGCCTTGCTGCCTTGTCCTCTGTTCTTTAATATATGTATATATCTGAAAGCACAAGTGAAAATGCTTCTATTTTACATTCTTTTTAATACGAATTAATACAACGATTTTCAATACAAATTATATGAGTGACAACAACTTGAGTGAAAAGTAGAATCTCTGCAGTATTTACATGAATTTCAGAGTTTCTTAGCATTTGGTACTTCCCCTATTTTGTTTTAATGACAGTGTGCACTCGAGCTGGCATGGACGCTACAAATTTGTGCAAAACCTTATGATCAATTTTGGATCAAATCCATCAGAGTGTTGTCTGAACACATGCTTCATTAGAAGAGATTAGACATGAGGAAAATCTGACCTTTTGTACAAAACAGCTAACATGGTCAATATCACACATTCGCTTACATTCAAATAGGATCCTAGAAATAGTACAGAATCTTGAATATGAAATATTCAAGTTATTGAGCATTTACTTTCTTTGTTTTAAATATTTAATTCTAACATTTAATAATTATATCTGCATTTATTTCTTTATTTCTTTCCCTTTTCCCTATTTCCTTTCCCTCTCTTAGGATTGGCTTAAATATTACCTGTTTGGTTTAATAATATTTAAGCAATATTGCACGGACAAGAGTGCTGTTGTAGTGAATATCAGTGCGGCTGTGATTCGGCCATAGGCTGAGCGCTGCAGGTAATAACGTGCAATATTCAGTACAACAGCATAATTGTGAGTGATGTTGCTTTTATACGATAGTTCTATAAACAAGAAATTAATATTGAGTAACTGACATTTCAGACGCAATATGGCCAAATATTTTGTATATATTTGCTCCATCAATGAAAATAGATTCCTAAGAGGCCACAGCTGGATAGAGCATTTCGAGTTGCCATGCCAACACACAAACTTACAGGCAGCCTGTAGTAAGCCACGCAATGGTTTCAGTCTAACAAACTATTGCTAGAATTGGATTTTTATTCAGCTAACACAGACAAGTGGAGTGATACAAGCAGTGAAATGTACCAGTGAATATCAGCACTCCTGGAACGGCACTTGTCCAATCAAATTATTTGACCAGAACTAACTTGTATAAATTGCAAACAAAGTCTTTATTGTCCTCTGAAATGAGGGAGGGTGATGGAGGGCTTAAAAAGTTATAAATAATAAAATACATACATTTAAAAACAAGCAATTAAGTCTAATAACATCTCTTCTTACATTTTACATTTGAGTTTCCTTGTATGAATTCATATGAATTTGCACATGAGATTATGAGACTTATGTGCTTATGAGACGACACAATTAACCCACATGCATTACATGGAAAGTAAAGCCATGTGAAAAGGACTAGAGAAATTCCTGGCTCAAAGTCATAATTTTTTGCTCCTTATAACATCATTCTTAGAAAAACACAAGAAAATCACTCCTAGTTACAAGCCCTATGAATTCTTTATGAGATCCGTTGGCTCAGCTCTGCCTGTGTGACCTGGCAATAGAACAAATTGTCTGATGCCTCATTTATGTTGCTATCCTTCCTGCGCAATCCACTGCATTCTAGTAGAGTCACATCTACAGAAAGTGAATGGGACCACTGGGACTACAACTTGGGAATCATTGCCTAGCTTGCTATGTGGAAACTGCATGCAAATAAAGGTGCTCTAATTTTAACTGTGCAAAGCGCAAGCCCCATATGGTCCACCTCTCACATTTCAATTAGCTTAGACCACAGGGAGGGCTTTATCACAGTTACAGCATCTTAATTCAACTAATTATTTGTATATGCAATGCATTATATTCTATGTAATAAAAGCCCTCCTGTCAGCCCAAGTGAAACTTTGCTAGCAGAAAAGCACTTTCCTGTGTTGAACTAACACTTCCTGTGTTGACTTTACACTTCCTGTGTTGAATTAACAGCTAACAAGTTCAAGTCCGGCTCGAAACAATCGAACGCTCGAGATGTTAATTTAACACTGTGGTTTTTGCTGCATGTGCTGAAATGATTTTCATCTCCAATAAACCGTTTGTCATGTTAGCTTTTCATCTGTGAGGCATGACATGTGCTTTATTTGCACATTAATTGAACATTGAGTCATAGAGATCTCACCAAATCTCAATTTGCATACATACGCTCACTATAAACCAAATGAATTAAACAGAGCTATAAGGGGAAAGGATATACATCATGACTGAAATTCTTCAAAATTCATATTTTCGCATCATACCATCTCTTTTTAGAGCCTGGTGATTGATTCACACTTCACGAACTCAGTGCAATATAACCCTTTCTCATCTCCATGTTTTCACACATTTTCCCACACTGATTATATCTGACGTATGGCACACACCTAGTAAGCTTGGTGATGCCATTCTGGAAATGCTTTTTGTTATTTATTTCAAATTGCAATCTAGTAAGTGAAAGAGCCTGTGACAAATTTGTTGGTTTGAGATGGACTCAGAGGACTCGAGTAATTTGTAAATTGCACTAATCAAACAGATTGCAGCCTGCAGGTCCCTCACAGTAGCCTCTCACTCCCAGAGTTCATTACCGTAATGAAAGGTGGAGCGACACAGCTCCTGCCGTGATCTACCACCCACAGATTCCCTCTGCGTGCCCCTGATCTGTCATTTACTTCTCATTTACATTCACCTCTCTCCATGTGACCTGGCGAGGACAACTAGCTCAGGAGGGAACATACATACCCTCGTGAGCTGATATACACCCGTCTTGTGCTATTCTCATCCAGATGACCCCGGTTTAAATATTTGCTAGAAGCAGAACAAGATTTCTGACACGAAACAATGCATTTGATTCACTCAAAATGTCACACTCTTGAAAACACGTGCTATTACAGCGATCATTACACATAGGGAAAAGTTTTCAGTGTTTGTTTTAATGAATATTAATTGTATCACTATGCAACAAAGCTATAAAATCAAAAAGACTGGCCCAGTTTAATAAGACACACACTGCTAACATAACACTGTAAGAGAAGCTGTAAAGCTCGGTGTTAAAAGGCCAGTGTTCACCAGCGCCGAGGGAGAAGGGGGAGTGTTCCTGTAGCCATATGGAGCATCAACTCGCCAGTCTGTCACCTCACACCTTTGCCAGCAGACTCCATCCGCTCACGGGCACTGCCAGGTTAACATTGCCTACGTCTTCATTATCCTGCAGTGCGATTGCATTTGTTCCTGTGCTAAGCCGAAAGAGGAAAAGGTTGCACGATGATTTTAAATGCCCTACCAAGGGCCCCTTTCACATGTGATCATAGGGTTTGTGAGTAATATAAATAAATAAATAAATAAATAAATGAATCATGTGTCAAAAAAATCAACTGAATATAAATAATTCATATGTAAAAAAAAAATCACATGTAAAAATAAATTCATTATGGGGGGGGGGGGGGGGGGGGGGGGGGGGATCACATGACAATAAATGAATCATGTGAAAAAAATCACACGTTAAAATAATCATATAATTATATATGTCATTAATTATAAGTGCTCATGTTTTGTGAGTAATATGTGAAAAACCCGTGAAAGTATATTTCAGCATTTCCTGAAATTGCACGAGTAACCTGACCACAATCATGTGATAATAAATGAATCATGTGCACAAAAATCACATGTGAATCCAAATGACTATGTGAAACAAATCACATATAAAAATAAATTATTGTGTGAAAATCAAAACTTGATTCATTTGTGTTCACATGATTTTTTTCACATAGTTCATTTACATTTGTAAGTGATTTCTTTTATACATTTTCACGTGATTTCTTTTCACATTTATTTTTCATGCTTTTTTCACATGATTCGTTTGTATTAATATGATGCTTAGTCATTTATTTTCATGTTATTATTTTTATACACATTTCATTCATTTAATTTTCATACGATTCAATTATTTTTACATGTGATTTGTTTTACATAACTCATTTGTTACATGTTTTTTTTTTACACAATTCATTCTTCACATACAGTCACCACTTTAACAGGTTATCAAATCAGCCAATCATGTGGTAGCAGCACAATGCATAAAATCATGCAGATACAGGACAAGAGCTTCAGTTAATGTTCACATCAACATCAGAATGGGGAAAAAGTGTGATCTCTGTGACTTTAACAGTGGCATGGTTGCCGGATGGGCTGGTTTGAGTATTTCAGAAAGTGCTGATCTCCTGGGAATTTCACACACAACGGTCTACACAGAATGGTGTGAAAAAAAAACTTTGAGTGAGCAACAGTTCTGTGGGTGGAAATGCCTTTTTGATAAGAGAGGTCAGAGGGAAATGGCCAGACTGGTTTGAGCTGCCAGGAAGGTTATAGTAACTCATATAATCACTCTTTACAACCGTGGTGAGCGGAAAAGCATCTCAGCATGCACAACACATCGAACCTTGAGGTGGCTGGACTACAACAGCAGAAGAATACATTGGGTTCCACTCCTGTCAGCTAAGAACAAGAATCTGAGGCTATCATGGACACAGACTCACCCAAACTGGACAGTTGATGACTGGAACAAGACCAGGTGATTTTTTTTTTTTTCTCTAATCTTCAACTGTTCAGTTTGGGTGAGCCTGTGCCCATGATAGCCCACGAACCTGATGTGGTCTTCTGCAGTTGTAACCCATCCACCTCAAGGTTTGATGTGTTGTGCATTCTGAGATGCTTTTCTGCTCACCATGATTGTAAAGAGTTACTATAGACTTCCTGTCAGCTCAAACCAGTCTGGTCATTCTCTTCTGATCTCTCTCATCATGAAGGTTTTTCAGCCTGAAGACCCACACAGGATGCTTTTTTTGTTTGTTTGTTTGTTTGTTTGTTTTTTGCACCATTCTGTGGAAACTCTAGAGACTGTTGTGTGTGAAAATCCCAGGAGATCAGCAGTTTCTGAAATACTCTAACCAGTCCAACCAACCATGCCTGAGACCAACAACCATGCCACAATTAAAGTCACAGAGATCACACTTTTTCCCCATTCTGATGTTTGATCTGAACATTAACTGAAGCTCTTGATCTGTATCTGCATGACTTTATGTATTGTGCTGCTGCCACATGATTGGCTGATTGGATAACTTCATAAATGATCATAACAAACATATTAATACAAATGAATCGTATGCAAAAAGAGTAAAAATAAATGTGAAAACAAATCACATGTGAATATAAATGAATTATGTTTAAAAAAATGCGACAATAAATAAATCAAGTGAATACAAATTAATCAAGTGCAAAAACAAATCACATGGAAAAATAAATGAATGTCTTAAAAAATCGTGAAAATAAATGAATCGTGTAAAAAGTAATTATGTTAATACAAATGAATCATGTGTAAAACATATCACATTAAAATATAAATGAATCATGTCTAAAAATTACATTAAAATAAATGAATCATGCATAAAAACAAATCATATGCAAACAAATAAATCATGTAAAAAAAAAATTAATGAAAAAAATCACATGAAAATAAACTAATCATGTGGAAAAAAAATCATATGAAGTCATGTGACTTTTCCGTAAGGGACAGCTGGTATAAATTGGGCTAACTGGGCCAACACCCCTGTCCTTCCCATATAAAAAGACATCAGTATAAGGTTTTATTGTGGGGATCCACATCAGCTTATTTACTGTTAACAATTAAATGTCTTCAAGTGGATTATTTTGGACTTTTGTGGAACGAAGCACAACAGCACCACCAGTGGTTATAAGGAAAATACACAGGATGTTATGAAGAAGTGAGGGCTGATTTCTTTCTACCGCAGACTGTAGACTTATGCAGTGACAGTCGTGTCAGATTCCCCAGAGTGACATGTTTCATCATTCGCTCTTATTTCTCCCTAAAATGCATTTGGAGTAGAAAGCACACCTTGTCGTCTTGTCAAATTACACAAAAGGATAGATGACAGAACTTAGTATTATTAGTATTGGCTTTCAAAAAAAAAGGGTTACAACTTTTTTTTTTTTTCTGTTTACTGTGTTTGATATTCTGAGGATACATGGTGTGAAGCCAGTAGAGCATTACAGACTTTGAATTAGAAATCACAAATGCAGCTGCATATCTGGCGTTAAGTGTGTGTGTGTGTGTTTGTGTGTGTGTGATCATTTGCTTTGCTCCATTATTCTTATTATGCCATCAATGAGACATGATATAGATGTGATATAATGAATTGCTTAAAGAGTTTCGTGATGAGAATAACACAGTGTTTAAATGAATCCCACATTATCGAGCAGAACTTCAGGAAATAGTGACGATTTTCAGTCGAGCAGTAGCGTATACTGTATAATGTCATAGGCATGAATCAGTGTTTAAATCCTGGGCAATTTCTTATAGTTCACTGAAATTGATGAACTGATATTGCCTTGACTTTTACTACTAGAGACAAGAAATTCGTTTTCCCCTGCTAACCTGCTGTTCTCAGCAGAGGGACGGAGCTCAGGCTTCTGAGCATGCTTAGTCCTCATTACGCATCCTCATGGACAGGATTTGGTTGAGTTCCCAACTGCGCTGTGCATTCCTGTTAGCAGCTAAAAGAAGGAGAGATGAGACGGCGAGCCGCAACAGGAAGCTGCTGAGGAGAGCTGACGGTGATATATGGATAGCAGACTGCCTCCAAAATCCACAAAACACACACACACACACACAGTCACTCTCTCTCTCACTCTCACTCTCGCTCTCCCTTTATTGTCCTTTAAAATAAAATGGCAGCAGTGATCTCAAACCCCAAGCTACTGTGTAGCACATCGTGGTCAGCATCCTAATGCAAGAAGATAAGCCCTCAGCTGAGAAAAGGGGGTTTACAAGGTTTGAGGGCCCTCTAAATTAATCTCCAGGGATATTTCTGAGGGGATGGTGTCACCTTGTGGTCAATAGAAGTAGACTTTAAAGATCACTTGAGTTAATCACTGCAGGGAAGGCAAAAGCTGTTTGATTGTACAGCACTTTTCTCTTTTTTTTTCGATAGTAGGACACTTTTGTGCATGATGCGTCAAAGCGAGAGAGTGTGTGTGTGAGAGAGAGGGGAAAATATGACACCCACAGAGCAGCACATGCTTTTAGACACTCAAGACCAGTCCTCCATTTGCCTCCACTGAGGATTTATCATGTAAGCCTCGAGTAGCGTTAATGGACCTGGCAGCATGAAGGCATGATGTATATTTTAGATATATTTCTTAAAATGCACCAGCAAAACAGGGTATAACCCTAACTGGACATTCAGTATTAATCGTAAAGTGGACAAAAAACACTTTTAAAATTCACAGAATGGAGAATAAGACATAGAATGGAGAATGGAGAATGGATTTTAATGCAATTTCCTTTAAATCAGGGGTGTCAAACTTACTATATATAGTAAAACTCCAAAAAATATCAGCAAGTGATATAATCAAAGGCTTTTTTTATGTGCTGTATATCTGACTCGATCTCTTTCAGTAATTTCTTTAACCAATTTATCCTTTATCCTGATCCTTATCCTATCCTGAGAACACTGTGCGTGGGGCAATTTTCTTAGCCAATCCACCTACTTTCATGTTTTTTTGGGAAGATGGAGGAAACCAGAGAACCCCGAGGAAACCCATGTGGACATGGGGAGAACATGCAGAGAAGCTCCACACAGACAGTCACCGGAGCTCAGGATCGAATCAGGGAGACTGTAGCTGTGAGGTGGCAATGTGACGTGCTGCGCCACCATGCTGCCTACTGTATATCTGTTTTCCAAATATTGAAAATATATAATGTTAGGAAAGAGATTTAAGTGGAACTCACATGGGATTATCTCTGCTAAGAAGATACATGTCTCCTAACACTTGGCCCATCAATATATTTGTAGGTCTCTACACTGGCTGATATATTTTGGGATTTGGAGTCTTAATTACTAAATCACACTCAAGACCAACACTAGATGCATTTACTCTAATTGTTCTTAGACAAAAGGCTGATTTGCAAAAATGTAACAGAGAGGCATTGATTTTACAAGTGTTTCAGCACTGTGAGATGTGAGCACATGTGCGCTGTATAATGCAGGCTCTGCTGTGAAGTTTAGAAAATGTTGAGTAGTTTGGTTAGGTAATGTTTGTGCTGGAATAATTATTATTTTTTGGAAGTTACTGCAGGCCGAATGAAATGACTTGTTTTGATACATGTTTATTCATTTACTCTATACGAATAAAGTCATAAAAAAATCTAAGACTGCTAATTACACCCTTCTACACTTATCCATGTCATGCCACCATCAGTATCCACTGAAAACACAAACTCCATGAACGACAAGCCATGTCACAAGACCCACATGACATGATCTATATCCCCATTCACGATTTCCCTATTTTGGGACCTTTGATTAGTTTCACCTATTCACAATCACAAACATGAATATAAATAACCATTCAATCATTGCAAAGTCATGCTCCTGGTTTTCACTTGTGATATTACTGAGCTGTTTAATCATTGCAGCCAATATCATGGTTTAAACTCTGTCCTGTCCAAGTTTAGTCTGTTTGCTGATCATCTGACCGTGTGCCTGCATTACACGTTTGACTTTGCTTTGCCCTTTTAACTTGATTATTCCAATAAACCTTGGATTTGCATCCAACTCTGTCTGTGACTGACAATCCAATTTTAACTTCACATACAAATTGACTCATGCTGGTCCTTACAAATTAGCAAATATTTTATCCTTAGGCAGGACGGCTTCAGTGAAACTACCAAAACGCAGTCCAAAATCTAAAATAATAGGACAGGTGATGGTTAAAACACAATCAGGAATCAAATGAGAGACCCGGAGGATAAAACAAAAAGAGTAGTCAGAATGATATGGCCTCAATATGAATGAGAGAGTGGACTCGCACAAAGCCTGCTGCTGGACCAAAACACTGAACACACTGAAAAACAGTGAGGTTTTATAGGGATAGTATTTACTGCAACACAGTACTTCAGCAATACTGAAAGAGAGTAAAGCTAACAAGTGCTGAGCAAAGTGGGTTGGTTTGCTCTGGTCAGGTCTGGAAGGAGAAGGGCCCTCTACCATATCTTTCTCAAGTGCTTCTCCCTTGACTTTCAAAGGTAAAGTGCCCCCAATTGACTAATGATGATGCTTCATGTACTTTTGCCAAAAGAAAGAAACAGAAAACACCACCAACCACAAGGATCGTTATGACATTTTGTAGCAACAATGTCACATAAGGCACATAGACACATACAAGACTATAGCCTGGTTTACGCTATGAATTTTGGCCTGAATTTTGCTGTCGCAGAAAAAATCTCACATTCTCTAATAATGAGTTAATATCAGTCATAGAACACATAATGTGATGCTCTCTGTTGGCCGATTTACTGCCATTGTGACCAAAGACAGCCAACAATAACGTTCTGCCAGAGTCAGAGTCAAATTGTGTGAAAATGAGTGTGACAGCTGCTATGATGCTCGTCTGAAATCCACCAATAAGACACTGGCATAGAATTACTGAAAACTCACAAGACAGCTACAAATATAGTAGTGGCAATGGTAAAACATAAACAAAACAAGCTAATGGACAGAAAAAATATCCTTATTACCTCAAGATCACTTTGAAGAATGCTTTCTTCACGAGCCCAGATCAGGTCTATCGTTAAAGGATCTTCGAGAACATGTCTGTTATAGAATCTGGTCAACAGTGTGACAAGTAATAATCTTGTAATGAGACAGCTGTGTAAAACCGGCTTATCAGGGACAAACAAGGCTCAGAACGTACACAACGAGTTAATTGGCAAGACTTCGCAAAAAGAGATACTGAATCCTGTAAGCTTGTACATGTAAAATGGGGAAGTGAAGAGGAAATTGGGGTCAGAGGTCATGGAGAACTAATAATAGTGTGACCTCTACTGGCAGCAAGGTGTAATACCCTGACCTTACAGAACTAAAGACAGCTTTTTTTATTATTATTTTTATTTATTTATTTATTTTTTGTATAGAAACCCATGTATGTAATGAGCTTTTGGAGTCAATCATTTTTCATTGTTTTTGCCTTTCTGTCAGATTTGCCACTTAGATGGCAGCCAAGAAAGCTGATTTGAGCTCTCACAGCTGGAGCTGAGAAAATTAGATCACAAGTAAGAAAATGCACAATGCATGGTATGCACTTGGTTTATCACAAGGAGCTAGAGGCCCATTTGCTTCAGTCTTTAAAAAACATCCGTGGTATAATTATATGTATGCCCCGCTACATGCTGACTGAGGAAAAACAATTTGCCAGCTAAATTTAGGTGCTTTCATCAATTAGTGAGCACATTCCAAAGAAAAAAGGATTAGCCAAGACACAATTTAGATTGGGAGACGAACACTGCTTCCATTTGTGGCCCAAAGCTGCCATATAATTGAGCTCAAATTATATAAAGACAACTAGACAAGCCCTGATGTGCCTTCACCTAATCAGTGATAAGCACTGAAATGAAATGAGGCATACACAGCTCATGTCTTCCATAGCATGGATAGCATGGTACATAAAAGACATGTATGGTCCTACCACAAGGGTGTAATTGGGTGGCAATTGTCTTGCATAGTGGTGCAATTTTGCTGATATCAGGTTTCTGGTCTGTAACACAGTGAGACTTCCTGTATACTGTATGTGCTAGAGATGATGCTATACAGAGTGACTTTTACTCATAACTTGCTTTGAGGTAGAACCTTTGCAAATGGTTTATTATTCATGAGTTCAAAGGTAGGAATATTAACCCGAATATGGCGGCTTTATGAAGTATTCATGCAACCATGTTAGTGTTAGTGACTTTTTGATGTTTGACATATGAGAAATATTGATATTTCACTTCCATGAAGTGATTTGTTATTGACAATATGATATTTCATATTTTATATAATATCCTGGATAGTGCGTGTACAGTGTCTTGCATAAGTATTCACCCCCCTTGAACTTTTTCACATTTTGTAGTGTTACAATCTACACAAACTAGCCCATAATAGTGAAATAGGAGGAAAGATTAATATACTGTAAAATTAATTAAAAAAAATTTAAAAAGTTGTTGATGTAGTTATTGAATACTTATTCACCCCGTTGCTAAATTAGTCCCTAAATTAGTTCTAGTGCAACCAGTTGCCATCAGAATTTACTAACTTAATTAACCATCTGTTTGTCCAACTGAGTCCAACTGTTTGCAATTAAAGTGTTACATGATCTCAATTTCAATACATTTGTTACTGGAAGACCCCAGAGTTTGTTAGAGAACATATCTAAACAAACAGCATAATGATGACCAAGGAGCTATTTAACTGATTATGTGACTCCTGATGGCAAAAAAAAAAGCACAAGAACTAATTTAAGAGTTTCACAACAACGATCATGAATACTTATGGAGTCAGAAAATTTTTTGGTTTTATCTGTAAATAATCCATCCCCTACACACAGCTTCAGTGCTATGGGCTATTTTGTGTAGATTCATGAGATATAATACCAATTAAGTCAATTACAGTTACAGGTTGTAACACTACAAAATGTAGAAAAGTTCAGGGGGGGTGATTACTTATGTAAGGTACTGTATATGCACTGTAAAACATTTACTGTAAAATTTACAGGCAGCAGAGTTGCATGGTTGCTCATGGACCCAAGCATGGCAGCTTGGTGGTGCTGGGATTTGAACATATAACCTTCTGAGCTGTAACTCAAAGCCTTAACCACTAAGTCACCACAACTTGCTCAACTAGCTTGCACTGATTCAAGTTTTTATCTTTTACCCTGCAAAAAACGTTTGATATCGCACTATGCATTGCCTTTTCTGAAATTTTACTGTAATCCAGTGCAATTCTCTAATAACCTATTCATTTACAGTCCAATCCTGTAAAATAATTAAACAGTATTTTGCTATAAAATAAATACTGTATATTTACAGCATTTATCTGCAGTGTGTGTGTGTGTGTGTGTGGATGTGGATGTGTGTACAGTTGTGTCCCCTTTGTCTCAGGACTGTTGTACTGCAACCTTTATGAAAAATAACTTATGATGGCGTTTAATTCCAAGTTCTCAAGTAGCTCTTGCCATCTTACAAATGACCTCAGGATACACACTCTGTTTGTTTCTAATCGAATCGCAATTTTCTTTCACTGAATTGCTGCAACACCGGTATTGAAAAACCAGGCACATGTCGGCAGTGTTAATGATGCCTTAAAGCCGGTAGTCCCCACAGCCACACAAAAAGCCATGGATTTTCCAAGCCAGGGTTAAGATCACTCTAGTTATGAAGCTTTGGGTTTATGAATGTAATGCTGACTGCCCTGCAGCAAACCTCTAAGCAGAAGTCACAAAATCTGAAGTTGTGTGACTATTAATCAATTTGTAGCTTATTCAATCACATAACCCAGGAAATTAAAAAGAATACCAAGATAAATAGGATAAAGGAAAATAACTTTGTAATGCAGATGTTGTTTATGATTAAATTTTATGTTGGGAGGCTGTGTTCCAATTAGATTTTTATTATTGTCTTCAGATTTATTGTAATATTTGTTTATTTGCAAATAAAAGTCTCATTTTTAAAGCAGTACTGGAAAATTAAAGTAAAACATTCATATTTAGTTCATTTTGATGCAATGTCTGTGAAGAGAGCATGAGAGAGAGAGAGAGAGAGAGAGAGAGAGCATTTCAGGCAGCTGTACTCAATAACAACCTCAACCAGAAAATAGAGTGGAGGCCATTTACTATTCCAAGGCAGTTCTGCTCGCTTTGATTTGATTCACCGAACAAATGCACCTCAGCTTCCTTGCAGAAACTCAGCCACTGATATGAATCAATGAAACGTAGATATTCTAGCCAAAGGTCACTACTGGATGTCATTTTTCCAGGAGCTATTACATTCTAGATGGGCTTAGTCTTGAGTGATTGACATTTCCATGACGATGGTTGAAATTTTATGATGTACACCACAGGGTCTGCAAATTCACTCTGGGTTCTCCTTCTGCTTCCGACAGAATTTATTAAATTGGCTCAAGCCAGAAGCAGCAAGAACAAATGCTCCACATCTTCCTGAACTATAGCTTAAAAGTAGACAGCTGAGGCTGACACCTCCCTGACCAAGCCCTCTGATCCTTACTATTCAAGCTGTGTTTGTTCCTCATAGGTTCTTTGGATTGTTAAGCATTCCTAACTACTTGAACAATGTTAGGTTATTGATAATCAGTAAGATAATTCATTCATCCATCTTCGGTAAATGTTAATCCCAGTCAGGTCATCTTTTATTTGTAGTGTTTAAACCTGGAACTGAAATGGACTTAATTGGGATTTTCAAAAGCATATAAAAATATATTATATGGAGGTGTCATGTGATATGTGGGTGGGTATTTATTGACCGTTGGTCACATACAGTGAGGGGAAATAAGTATTCGGACACTATTGTTTATGTTATTTAACATACTTCCAGTGCATATATCCACTTCAAATTTACACACATAATGTCTTTTTGACTTTGACAAAAACTATATGTATATTAAGTAATAAAAGACAAAAGGGTCCAAATATTTATTTTCTTTCACTGTATGTGTCTGATGAAGAGCATTCAGCTCAAAATATCAAATATTTGTGGGATTAAAAACATTATATTAATGGGTGTTTACTCATGTACTCTGTGTCCTGTTAATTACACCAAATGACTATAATTGATATTTTCATTATGTTTGGAATTTTAGGATATCTTTATAGCTTGAAAGCATTCATTCATCAATCTGGGTGGAATACAAAAAAGACTGAAATCAGGTTTATGAATCTGAATTTTCCAAATGACACCATGTAATTACTGAGGAGCAAAGCTGTCCATGGATTACTAAAGATCACTTGGGGCTTCTTCAAAAATAAATAAATAAATAAATCCTTCTCCAGCCTCCAGCCAGGCGAAGTGCTTTGTTATTTGCTAACTCTTTCGCCCCATATTTGAAGCAGCTAATTTTGGGGAAAGAGCTCAGCTGGTGGTTTGGAATAGATCCCCCCTGTAACGCATGTTAATGTGTTTTGTATTGAAATTTGTTGCCGCAATAATACGAGTAAACAAATGACAGCCACTCGGCCGGAGGAGTGTACGCAGAGAGAATGCTGATGGAGCTCACCTACCAAGCAATCATTCAGCTTTTCTAAATTGGAGATGAAAGACTCCCTCTGTTTCTGAGGTTATTTTCTGTCCCTGCATTCATTTCATGCTTAGCTGCATGTATTAGCTAAGAATAAACATTCATGTTTAGAAAAAAAAGCATAAGTATTTCGCTAGAGTACATCAGCATCATTAAGCATTCTCCTGGTTGCATTTCTTTGTTGTATGTATGTAAGCCACCAAATGTTGCACAACATTTGCAGAATTTTTAATGAGCCAAAGCAATTTTGTTTGGTTTTATATTAAGGAAGTTATTAGGAATAATAATAGACACTTGTAATGACAAAGTGCAACATTTTTTTTTTTTTTTTCCGATAATCGAGGTCAAGGTCACAGGCAGGCATAGCAAGAATGAGAAACTAGACAACTAGCAAGTAAAAATGAAGCACTGGGAAAACAAGGTAAGAAAACAAGATTCAAGGCAATGAAATTAGGAAGAAGAAAACAAGGCACAGGACACTACAATGAAAAATCACAGTGAATAAGGAGCATTGAAATAAGGAAATGAAGCTGGAAGAGTTCATGGCCATAATCCTCAACTCCACTCCCTTTTCCTAACATTAACAATTATTTTTAATTATCTCTAAACATTATTAACCACTTTCTTTTTCTCTGGTTTTTATTGGATTTTATGGACAGTGCCTATCAAAACTACACATTTCTGCTTTTGCAGCTAAAGCAGCGGTCCAACCGTGAATAAAATTCCCCCTGCAGAGAGGGAAAGGACGTGGTATGTGAAAGACATGAATTAGCTGCTGGTAGCGGTTGTTTTCACTTCGTGCTGACTTTGAACTTTGACTTTTGAGTTCCTTGGTATTGTAAATCAATAGAAAACATGAAGACAGAACTGTAGGCTTGTTCTACTATGAATATATCAAATACTTAGAAAGAGTTTGTTAATGAAACATTATATAAGAAATGTCATATAAAATCCAGGTGAATCCAGACCTTAATCCAGTTGAAATGTTTTGTAGTGAGGAATGATCTAATATTCCTCCTCGCTGCTGATCTACAACTACAAAATACATCTGGTGGAGGAGGAAAGGAGGTTCTACACTGGCTAATACAAGGGTGTCAATTCTTTTTCCAGCCTGGACTTTGAATGATTAAACAATAAGGCTCAATTAAAACATCCTGAGTAATAGAATAATCTTTGTCTTGAAACTGTCCATGGTAATTTGAACACTTCAATTGTTCTGAAATGGTAATTTGAACACTTTTTTTACACTTGGCCCAAATACTTCAGTCCTCATCCAAGACCGATTCGGGGCTATTGCAAAACTTGTAACAGTGCCATGAAATACACTGACTGGCAGCATCACAAACCTTGCTACACACCTACGAAGGCAGCAAGGGGTAATGCTGGGGTAATGTTAGGGAAGCCTGTAGCTAAAAACACAACAATGCTATCCTTAGCAGTTTCTTTCAGACCTAGCTACCCCACTCAATACATGATGAACTCAATTGAACTGAACTGAATCGTATTGGAACAGGCCTCAATCGAATTGTAGAGGTGCTGAAACATGTCAGATCGGATTGGATCAGTAGTGAAGTGTATTAATTGGTTACTTGTTTAACTGTATATTTTTTTATTGTATCATTTACTATATATTGTATATTGTATGCTATATATTGTATACTGTATACTATTCAGAGCTGTGGATTGATTGTGCAAGTCCACTTTTTTTGCACGCAGGTTTGTAAAATGGTAGACTCTTGTATAAAAAGTTTTTTAGCCATAGAAGCCAACAAGAGACATGCTTTTTTCATGATTTGTCATGAAGTCCTCACATCACAAAAGTGATCTAATTATAGTGCTCCAGTCCCAGGAAAGTCTAGTTTTATATATCAGTAAGGTGTTCATTTGCTGACTATAACAATCCTTTCTGCACCATCACAATACTTGAAACAGCAAGTGACAGATCCTTCCAATCACATTACTCGACATGCAGTGCTGAGAGAGGAGAGCTTACACGCCTGATGTGCATCGCACCATGGTTTAGTTGAAGCAAACCCCATACCACTGTATTCCAGACGATGAGGGAGGATGAGGGATCAGTTCTCTGGACTACTCCTGGGCTCAAAAACAGCTTTTGCACTTCACCAATTTTACTGAACTCTCAGGGAAAACAACCCCAGGTCTGAAAAAAAAAAATGCATGTGTGAAAATGACATTAATCTATTTTTCAGTATAACACTCATAAGCCTTCAGGTCTATAAGTCTGCATAATGACACCATCTTTATTTAATGGTACTGCATTATCAAAATAATGACTTCTTTGCTCTGTGTCAAACCCATATTGCTCATAAATACGATTATTTCTTACAGAGGTCTGTCAATTGGACTGGCTGAAACTTTTCCTCCAGGCACAGGAGAATGAGAATGTTGAGAGAGAAAGCAAACAAGCTTTGTCTGGCAGAATTTAATGAGTCAGATGAATGTCAAACTGCCCCAGTCTAAAATGACCTTTAGCTTAGCCGCGAGAACGGTTATAGCTCAGCAGCGCATGGGACATTACGTCCCTAAACTCGACCGTCAATCACTCCATCTCTTTGTTCCTCTGCCTCCTCGAACAGCACACTACTGAGCAGGCTCTGTCCTGCGCTCATGCATAATTTCAAACAGTGGAAATGTACAGATCCGTGATGATGGATGCAGGTCAGGAGCACAGTGAGCTCTGTCATTCACTAACAGTGTCTGCTGGGGCTGCATCTGGAGGATCAGGAAATCAGACTGAGCTCATATATTAATAGTCATACTCCTGGAATGCACCTATACACAAAAGCCTCCACTGCAAATCAATTTCTGTTGTAACTGTATGGACATTTTAGATTTATGGACAAATATTATTGTATAAAGTTTTATAGCACTGGATGTCTGCTTTTAAAACATTTCTCATGATGTTAATTTGATATAATGTGATAGCACTATTATGGAAGGAATAAACCACTTCGGGATATGCTGTTCTCGAAAAATAACCAACAACGTGGTGGGGTGATATTGATTATTTTCTGATAACTGCACAGCCTGAAGTGTTTTGTTACTCTTATACCATAGCAATTTGGCAATGATTACATTTGATTTTTGAAAGAAAGAAAAATGTTATACTTTTTATCCATTTATAGTTACATGATTGTGGAACATCCACGAAACAAATTCCTGCTGTCATTTACAGTATGTTGTAACAGCTATCAACAGTCTTTCCTTCACCTTCACCTTCACTGTTGCTTCTGTCCTGAAGTTAATAAGACAAAAGAAATTCAGGTTGTTACTGAGAAACTGCAAAGCCTTTGAACCTGAAGTCTTAGTAATTCATTTTTGTTTGTTCAAACAGCACAATAAATTCTCAACAAAGACACTTTTATCCAAAAATAAAAAATTAAGCTGAGGTAGATGATAATCATAGCATACAGCATACAATATTTGTTTAAACAAATATTATGATTGAAAAAGGGCCAGATTAAGAAGTAATAAAATTTGCCTGATGGAAAAAATCATTTGAATTGTAAAGGATTTGGGAAACTAAAAAGAACTATGCTTCGTGTCAGTTCCTGTGATTAATTGCCTTGCACTGAGTTTTTCTATGTGAACTATGGGAATTCATGAATCTCAGAAGTGTGAGTAGATAAGAAACAAAAGTTTAGTAGGTTCGTAATTTAGTTTCTAGAAAAACTGTGGAAGAACTACTAAGTAGCTCTTAATCGAGAATTACTCACTATTTTCTTAATGTCTCGTTGCTCACAGTTGCAAAAATCATGTTTTTTTTTTTTCAATTTGAATAAATGCGGGTGATTTTGGATTTTGTTCAGTTTCAATGTCCTGAGAGAAGGTATGAATGCGAACTCCATCCCTAACCTTAACCATTCTAACATTTCATACAGATTTTGTTGAGCATCTTGTTACAAGGTTGTAAATGAAAAACGAACAAACAAAAACAAACTAGCAAACAAACTCGCTAGCATTTCAAATACCGTATATTCCCAAAACCAATCAACAAGACTCTCGACAATCGCAAATTTGTTCCAGCCCTATTGGGGAAAAAGCCAGCATTACTGAACACTTAATGTGTTAACACCAACTGACCAGAAACAAGTGTGAGATCATTGTAAGTGCTACTACTCTGGAGTCCTAGTAAAACTTTTATTTTGCACCATATTACAATGGATACAATACTTTAAAAGCAAGAAGGCTAACTTGATGTGCATTAATGCTCATACAAGAAACAAGCTCATCGATCTCCTCAATGCTCACACTCACCTGACTAGCACACCTGCTTCCTGTTTATTTTAACTCTCTCTCTCTCTCTCTTGCTATCTTTCTCTCTTTGTGTTTCTTTCTCCCTGTCTCTCTCCCTCACACACACACACACACACACACACTCCTTGTGAGCTTTCGCCATCTTTTCTCTGTGCAACTCTGAGCATTATTTTCCGTTTCACTGGTTTTGACCTTTTTGCTCTTCCTTTTTTTTTATTGTTTTTTCCTTTATTGCTCTGTTTGCCAAATCGTTTAACCTTCTGCCTGTTTTGACCATTATTCTGCCTTTCGATTTGGAATTTAATAAAGATTAAGTTCGCACTTACGTCCACCTACCTCCAATTTGTGGCAGGAGAAGCAAAGCATGTGCGGGACAGTAGGACCCCAGGAACAGGATTAGGGGAAATATCTTTACCTCTTGATTTTACATCTCATTCCATTGCAAATGTGAATGCTTTCATTACCAGCATCATTTTAGAATTTATAGAAAAAATAGAAAATTATGATATTCTAATTTGGGTTGATGACAGCTGATTTGTCACCCAGAACCTCAATTATTCAGTCCTCATGAGGTTATAGTTCTAGTGTGATGTGATTGATTTTTATTGGAAAAATTACCGACTGGCAATTCACAACCCCATTTGAATGAGTCATCCTACTTCTTACAAATAAACATTAAGCGATCAATACTGTGAGCCAGCAATAAAGGGACCAGGCAGGTAAACAACATCTGAGAGAAAAGGTTGGCCGTGTACAGAGAGTGCACTCTATTTTCCGCAAGTATCCCTCAAAGTCAAAAAACTACCACCTAGCATAGCACAGAAATTAGCTAGCGTGAAGGAAAAGTGCAACTGCACCACTTTCACTGAGAATGTAAGACATTTTTTATGCTTGCAAATGCACAACAATGAACAGATTTTGTAATTCAGCTGTTTCTGCTGATCCAGTGGGTACAGCTTTCAAAGTTAAGACATGCAGCCACAAAAACAAAACATTTTACACATTTGGAAGTGCAAGCAGAGAAGGCCTTTGTTAACTCAACTTCCCCAGATACTGCAGTGATTTATTTTCCAGCCGTTTGCAATTGATCCAATTCACTGACTCTGGGTCTTATAAATGAAACAGGGAAATTTAGGATAGGAAAGACATGTTGTGAGACATGAGCTGAGAGAACACAAGTTTCTGGGTAGTGACTGAGATGGAGAGAGCGTAATGACAAGCACAGATGTGTCCATTATTATAGCTGGGGAATTTCTCTTTTTTGTGTAAGCTATGGAAATTAGAGACTCAAAAATGACATATGTATACGTATTTATTTGCATATATTTAATATTGGTTTGTATGAATGCAAAAGAAATAAGTAACATAGCCTTTAACAGAGACAATACATTGTGTGTTCTTTTGCAAAGCATTACTATTAAACAAGGCATGTAAGACTGGCTTTGGAACATCTGTCAGGAACATCTGGGGATCCTTCAGGAGGAGCTGGAATCTGTGACTCGGAAATCTGGATTGACCTCCTCAGCCAGTTGCCACCAAGACCCCCAGCAGGAAAAGCCGAAGGAACATGAATGAATGTTTGCGGGATTCCAACTCTGACAATCTATACACATTAAGCATAAGAACATCCCTTGGTACTTAAGTTTTACAGTTATATCAGCTAATGGCAACTTCATATCAAACCCAATCATTGTAGTCCCTCTTTATATTAATTGTTTCTACCTGTGAAGTTACACATAAACTATACATAAACTAATTACCCCTCAGTGTACACCACATTTCATGTCATGTGCTTTTCCTTTGCTTTTACATGTGCCCTTGTTTAGGTTGTTGGTTCTGTCTCCACCCTTGTTTCATAATTGGACTGTTTTCCTAATGTGTGCACCTGTTCTGAGTTCAACTTTCTTTGTTTGGTTATTTTATAACATGTTTCTCCATTCCTGTTTGTGATGTCTTGTACATTGTTACTGTGCAGGTCGTAAATGTTTTCCCTTCATTTCCATTATTCATAATTAATATTTAACTCTTGTCTTCCTGTCTATAACTCTTCTATAAATACAGAGTTTATCCATTTCAGTTTTGGCTTAAGTCAAGCCAGTTTGACTGCTGGAATCCAAACAAGTCTTTTTGATTGTGACTATATCTATAACTATATCATACTAACTACACAGAAAACTTTGTATAAAAGTTACACTATAGTTGAATAAGTTGGCAATTCTTCTGTAGTCAGGAATTGTATAAAAGTTAGACTTTAAAAGCTGAAGATACATTTGAGTACTTACATAAGCCAAAACTGAAGTTGATACACATTTAGATATTGTGTATTTACATAAGACGTGCTACTGTAATCCATATGTAACTGTGCAGACATCCACAGTAGTTACATTATAATAGCATGTATAGTTTATGCTGTATGTAACTTCACGATAATTATGGACACTATAATTTGGGGCCTTTTTATAGAAAAAAGCTAGAAGAGTTTAAAGAAATTGGTGTATTTTTGGAAAGATACAGTAGTTGATCATTAGTGTACATGTGTATTATGGAGGATAATACATATGACATGCAACAAAATGCTGTTTTTATTCCATATACTGTACTCTGTAGTAAGCAACATATAGAACCATTTGGATCAGATTAGCTAAGGCCACATCCACACTTACACAGATATTTTTAAGTTCTGGCCTTATGACATACAATCACTGGGCTGGCTTGCTCATTTTCAGCATTTTCCTATGGACAGAGATATTTTTGGAAACGCTTTTCCCGTGGATGGGAATATTTTTGAAAAGTACATGTGGGACCCGAAATTCACACAAAATTTAAACTCTAGTGCTCATTTGATGATATGTATGATCATGCTGCTCCTCTTCAGAATATCTCCATAACAGTAGTAGATGGAAAATGTACTTTTTTTTACCACCTTATACACAGCATGAGTGCTAGCTACTGGCTGTGAGCCTCAAGCACAGATAAAACCTCTCCGTGTTAAGTGTGCTGGCAATGCAGGGATTTTACACGTGTACCAGACAGCTGTCTGGCTTCATATCTCAAAATAATCTGGAAACCTGGCTTTACTGTATATTCAATCCTCTGCCAATAGAATCCCTATGAAATGGTTTTCATTTTCATGTACCATATGAACAGAATGCTCTCTCACGTCTACACTCTTCTAATTTGGATCAGATTGTGTTATTAGTATTTTTTTTGTCACCTTGTTTAATCAGATGTAAAGTGGTTCTGCCTGCTTACTATTAAGAGGCCGTCATAAAAGTGAGCATATTAAATGCAGTGATTTATTGATAATAGTCCAATTAAACAAAGTGATTGTATTTAAAGCATTAACAAAATTAGAGTACTCAAAACAGTCAGAATTGGTTAGTTTATGGTTCAGTGCTTTTCTTTGTCATTTTTAAATGTAACACTATGGAACAAATAAGCAGTTAATTAAAGTTAGTTTGGCATTTGCACGGAACATGCATTTAATGACAACGGTCCCAGAGCTACCTGATACTAAATTAAAGCCTGGGAAATGTGTTGGAAACTGTCCAAAACATGAGACGAATGAAAAATAAGAGTGTAGGCTTGAGTGTGTGTCCTGTTGATAAGGTATATGTAAATGAAAACCTTTTCACAGGTTCTCTTTGTAGGGTCTTTTTACTGGAAGTCCAAATGTGTGGTGAATATCTAATGAAAAAGCAGCTTTAAAAGGTTATAAAAGGAGTCCGAGGAGTTGGATTTGTTACTCTACATTAACTCTAGCTTTGAGTGAGTGTGTGCCTCGTTCCCTGTGTCCTGCCTGGAGTTTCCGGATGTAATTGCTTTAATTACATGACCAGGATAAAGCATTCTCTGGGCCATATTCAGAACTGATGACCTAAGTCCAAAGGTTACTTCACTATTTACACAGGGAATGTTATAGGCATTTAGAGATGGGTTAAGCACCTGTAGATTATGCAAATCACTTGCATGTAGTTCACGGATCTGGGGTTGGTAGATTTTTTTGAGTAAAAGCATCAGAGACAGGGTTTTTCAAAAGTGTCTAGACCACCAATTTTAAACCCAAAGACTGAAGAAGGAAATAGCTTTTTTTCTGTCAAATGTAAAGCAATGTACCAAAACAAGTTATACTGTATAAATGAAATGAAAAAGGCTAATATGATGATATATGGATGTGAAGATAGCAAGCATGCAAATAGGAGTCTGGTATGAATAGTGGTAGTTGTAAGTACAACATTGCAAATTTAACAATATGGCTACAACCGTCATTATTCATCAGCTTGTAAAATAGCACTTGATCCAGCACGTTCTATTATTTATTTTTATTTATAAGCAGAGTGTTACTTGTATGTTACTTGTATGAAGCTACTAAGTTGAGGTCGTGAAATTGTAATGTTTAAGCAGAATTTTTTCCCTACACTTTTAATTTACTATTCTGTGTTGTCAAATTAATAAAAAATAATGTCATGTTTTTGATAATTCAATGCCCTCTCCTGTAAAGAAATCCTCACTAAGTGTGCTTAAATTAACTCTGAATACTTACATTATAACTCTAAATTAACTATAATTTTGATAAACTGTTTTTTATTATTGTGACTTAATAAATGTTTTCTTTTTTCCCTTTAGAGAGTATCTGTGCCACCTGAGATGTACTGGAGTATAGTGAAGAAAAGTCCCTTTATTAATGTAACAGCGCAGTAGCTTTATGTGATAACTTGTCAGCATTCTTCACTAAATGTAGAGAAAATGTCAAATAAAAGATCAAACCAACATGACGGATGTGTGTGATATATTCGGTAGACACTTTTAATCAATAGTACACATGCAGAAAAAGGTTCTATGCCAACCGGCTGGCTGGTAAGTAATGGTGATTGTAGACCCCTGGCCCAAGTTTTTCCATCACCATGAGTTTGATCTTACCCGATAGCATGCGGCTATTGCGCCCTTGAGCAAAGCACTTAATCCAAAAATTACTCCGGGGGAATTGTTCTAGAACTGGCACATGTAATCCACCTTGGGCAAAATGTGTCTGCACAAATGCACACAAAGTCCTGAGAGTGCACCATTATCCATCTTGCTACCATAGCAAAAAAAAAAGTGCAAGTTATGTAACTGTTACTGATTTTGTCTCAAGATAAAACGCTCGAGGGGAACACCAAAGCTGACCTCCAACTTTGTATGTGGGCATACAGAATACAGAAGAAGTGGACTAATGACAAGAGAAAAGTTTGGGTCATGGCATTGATAAAGTAAATAGCATTTCCTCCAGGATGGACCAAAATTCATCTGGGCAGCTCTAAGAATTAGTGTAATGTACCATTATGACCACGTAGTTTTATCATCAATTCAAATAAAACTAATTTTATGACAAAATATAGACCTATGACAATAAGTACACAATAGGTAAGGAATAACATACAACAGCCCATGCTGTTAGAGGAAAATAATCCATGCCATGGTACTGATACCACCCCAAAGTAGAGGATTGTCCTATAACAGCAAGTGTGTTATTTATATATATCACACACATCCATCATGTTGGTTTGAGCTTTTATTTGATATTTTCTTACATTTTCTTGCCCGAAGTGTGTTATTTTATGTCTTAAAACCAGAAAGTGCAGAGGCAACATCTTAAACATTTTTATTTGTTAATTAACAGCATGTTTTTTAAAATCTCTTTATTGTTAGGCTTATATTAAATGGAGTGTCCACTATACAAGTCCCTGTGTATGAGCTTGTTAGTATAGAAATGCTAACCTAGAAGAAGGAGTGCATTAATATTAATCTATAATTTATGTTACAGCTGGAACTACTGTCAGAGCCATTGATTATGTTATAGAAAATGAATCCATAGCTTCTGATTTGAGAATTCAACCTCCCTGTGGTATAAAGCATTTTCATGTGAACATCTGAGACGGAAATCTCTTACATCTCTCATTTACCCGCTACTAACCTCTTCATATCAAACTCTTGAATAACTTTTTAAGATGGGATTCAGTGAACTTTTTTCAATCCAGTGATTATATCATGCTCAGAAAAGCTCAAAAGTTCAAAAGTTTGTTTTTGATATTAAAAAAGCTCAGAAAGTGAGGACAACAATTCAGCCTTCAAGAACCAAGCCAGTCTCGTAGAAAAAACTCCTACCTTATATATGATACAAAAAAACTGCATCTGTCACAAGCATATGATGTATATCAAAATATCAAACTTTCAGTCAACTGCTGTGTAGGTCACATTCTACACTAATATAATTTAACCACACCTACATTCCCAATACACTATTTGAATAAAATGGTTAAGGGATTAATCCATTTAACTTAATGAAACATACAGAACAAAGCCCTATTCATGTGTAATTTTTTTTTTTTTTTTTCATTTCACAACATAGTATATTTAGTCTTAGAAGGCTTATGAAGTTATAAATTAAACCTAGTATTCTCCTCTTCTCAGCAGTAGTTAAAGACAATTAGGCTTCTTTTTCTGGTAATGAAACTTTTTTTTTTTTTTTTTTACATAGCCATGCATTCAAAAATGCATTTTAGTCATGCATTCACAGTCATATAACACCGATGGTTTAAAATAATGAACCAATTGGCTAATGATCATGCATATTTCTAACTACATTGAAAAATGTTTTAACATATGTTTAAAGTTCTCATGTTGCCATGATACCTATCGGAATACCCAGAATCCTCTCACAGCCAGGCAGAAACGCAGAGAACCAAGCAATCATCACAGGCTTTATAAATTCAGGTATTTCTGAAATGTGGAAAATGCAGAGATCATGTAGCTGACTACAGTTTGTTTTTTTTTCTCATTAGTCTGTGGAATACTGCACTCCCTTGTTACTACAATACCTATATGTTTGTAAGATGCAGACGAATTTGAATGCCTAACAGCTAATCAATATGCGAGGTCACAAACCATAGAAATAGTTTATGTGCGCAAAACATTGGTATTTTGGTATTTTTTGTGTACAGATAGCTATGCTACCTTGTTCAATTAGCTCTAAAGTCAATTGTAACATTTCTCAATTCACTACATGTTTTAATAATAAACATTGTGATTCACTTATACATAGTCCTTATTTAGATTTTTAAACGTTAGAGTATCTAAAATGATGTCATGTATTTAGCATGTTGAAAATATTTTTGCAGTCAGATGAAAGTTTGAAACATTGATATACATACATTGTGCACTTGTGACATGGACTCGTTTGTGAAGTACTGCAAATAAGTTTTATGGGAACTTTTTTTTTTCTCTGAAACTGGGTTGTTAGGAACCTGAAGGTTGTTGCCAGAAAAGTGCACAAAACTTACCAGACAATGAGACAATGAGGAGCTGAGGCAATGGCTAAGTTTAGACTTCATCTGAATCTGAATATGTCTTCATTTAAAGTAACTGATCCATTTTTCCTAATGGAACAAAGTGAGCTCTCATACTAGAGTTCATTTAAGGGTATTTCTCATATAGCATGAATTTCCTCTGAGTTTTCCGTAGCACATGTGGCATCCAAACTCCCATTGGACCCATAGACAGCTACATACCAGCTGTTCTCACAAACACAGTTCAAGCTCAAAGGCCTGAACTTAATTACTTTCCATGTTATTCTGCACTTTCTTCTTCTTTGGCTCCCACATGAAAGAAATAAACTAATTAATAACTCATGTGCCATGATTCTACACCAATCCAAAAAAAATGCTTGTTTTTAATCTAGATGCAGATCTGGATGAAGGAAGTTAAATGTAAAAGTGGCTTGTCATAGTATGTTCCATCTTTTTAACCCCAGGGAAGCACATCAACCGGTCAGCACTTTTTCAGTAATGTAGCAAGAAGATATTCTGTACACAACAAAACCGACAGATACACATCACATGGTGTGTGTCACATCCCTATTAGCAACAATTGAGCTAACAGAAAGGCTCATAATATTGTATGAAGCACCATTTATTGCTTACCCAGATGGTAAATGAATGATGGCCCTGTGCTGGCTCACATGTACCGCTAACATCTGGCCCACGTACTGCTGTGGAATGTTGGCAATGAAGTCATCCGAATCTGGCTGCTGCAACACAAAAGCAAACACAAGCGTGATAAGACCACTGATGAAACCGTATCCCAGGGATGACATGGACCGGAAATTACAGTTGGGCCACTTTCAGCACAAATTAGCCACAATACATATAATTGTGCTTAAACTTAGCCATATTCAGCCCTCGGTTGTCTGCTACCTGAGAAGTGAGATCATATAATTTATATCTTTAACTTTAGGCAAGCAGATCTCAAATCAAAATTATACGTTGTATAAAGTCTCATACATAAATATACAGAAATATTTGTAATGAGTGCAAGTGATGTTGTTGATATTGAAAGCAACTACTAAGTCTTGCCCTAACCTTAACCATTTGTAAAAAAAAATTTCTAGTTAGCTTGTGTGAAATTGTAAGACCTAAGGTCAATTTAAAAATAAATTTGTAACTAAAAATCTTAACTAGGGCTGCGCAATATATTGAAACTATTGAAATATCGCAAATGTAAATATTGTGATATGCATATCACCAAGGCTTGGGATAACTGAATGATTTTAATACTTCAAAAAGTTACAAAAAGTCAAAGTATTAGGGCAAGGCACATCACAGGGAATGCTTTCTTTTCCTCAAAAGAACATGAAACATGTATGTTGGTTATGTCATTTTCAGTTTTTAAATATATAAATATATATAAATATAATTTAAATTGGTTTTACACAATATCGTGCAGCCCTAATCTTAACCTAGTGTTTCCTTGTGGAATCGTAAATGCAGTTTTGTAGTATGGGGTGTTAGATATTAGATACTGATTTTATCCTTGTGTTGTTTTGAAACAGGATGTTTAATAGCAAGGACGTGTAATCTCAAGTGCAATCTCAGTGTTGCTGATTGCTGCAATTCACCCTTTTGATGGAAACCTAATTACCTCACTATCTGAGATGAATCAACATTGAATCCCCCAGCTTGTCTACGTCACACAAAAATACTTTGATCTCCACCCAGTATAGCTTCTTGACTTTGGACCAGTCAGCAATGATAGACCAGATGTAAGCCTAAAGGTCCATTCATGCCAATGGATGGATAGATGGATGGATGGATGGATGGTGAAAAGAAGCATGGACAGGTGAATGGATGGACATACAGATGAAAGAATACAATATTGACTGATGCATGGGTGGGTGGATGGATGGATAGATGGATGGATGGACGAATGGATAGATAGATGGTGAAAAGAAACATGGACAGGTGAATGGATGGACATACAGATGAATGGATGGATTAACGATGGATGGATGGATGGATGGAGGGATGGAAGGTGAAAAGAAGCATGGACAGGTGAATGGATGGACATACAGATGAATGGAAGAATGGTTGGATAGAAGCATGGACAGAAGGATGGATGGATGGATGGAGGGATTGATGGATGGATGGAGCACCTGCTATGTTGGAGTCTGGAGCAGATTTCCATTGTGTTCTTATATCCTATCTAATCATGTATAGCAATGTGAGTTACAAACTGAGCAATATTTGTAAAGGGCATTAGTGAAGTAATGGGCAACAGGTGAGTGTAATTAATTAGTAATTAGTTCGGTCAGCTTGTCTGAGAGGGTGTGGTTATCAGCAGGGTTTTCCAGTAGTTCTTCCATCCATCCATCCATCCATTTTCTGTACTGCCTATCCTGCACAGGGTCGTGGGGGAGCCTGGAGCCTATCCCAGGAAACAAGCTGGGGGTCATCCTGGATGGGGTGCCAACCCATCACAGGGCACAATTGCACACACACTCACACACCCAATCACACACACACTCATACGGACAATTTGGAAATGCCAATCAGCCTACCACGCATGTCTTTGGGACTGCTTTTTTAAGAACTAAATGCTGACTTTGTGGCAGAAGTGATTGTAATTCCCAGTTGCATTGCATTTCGCTTTAATCAGCACGTTACAGTCATTCCACACTGAAATGCAATCTCTGTCCAATCACAGCCCTACCCTGGTGTATGGTGTAATCGGAGAAAGATAAGATAATGGCCAGAAACTGTTATTTTCCAGCAGACATTGCCATTCGATCAATTTAGTTAAATCCTAAAAGGTTCTGTTTGTTTATATTTGTGCTCTAGCTCAAATTACCACACTCACACATGTTTAGTAATAATAATAAAATTATGTAATATGTTACCTCCCAACGTCCCTGACATGTTTGTAAAATGATTTCTTAGAAAATGTCTGAAGTCACTCTGATACAGAGATCACAGGAGGAAATTTTTAAGCAATCTCCATATCAAA
Organism: Pangasianodon gigas; assembly: GCA_022758105.1. Lineage (NCBI taxonomy): Eukaryota > Metazoa > Chordata > Actinopteri > Siluriformes > Pangasiidae > Pangasianodon > Pangasianodon gigas. The sequence goes on along the minus strand of CM040460.1, from coordinate 6,558,071 downwards.
TGAAGCTGTTCTCTGTCTCTGGATTTCATTCATTTGAAGAGAACTACATAGCTAAGAGTGACTCACACATCAGAGTAAAATCTGGCTGGTTTTTCCAACAGGTTATGTCAGCGCAAGATTGAGTGAGAGCATATGGCTACTGACAGGAGCAGACAGCCAATTCCTCATCTCATAATGCTGCTTGGTGCATTATGGGCCTCATAGACCAGGCCTCTTCATCTTTAACACAGAGCTCTTGTCCCTGAAAATGAAAAAGCTAGCATGCCAAAGAGCTATGCTTTTAAATCTTTAATCAAACCAGAGCAGTAGGCTGGCTCCTCTTCAAATCTGCAGCATTAAGGTAAGGGGTGAGGACGGGACAGGCGGCTAAGTTGCACCTTGTCTGGAATATATCGAGGTTAGGAGCCTCACTTAAGAGAAGCACAGCAGAGGTCAAACGGAGAGTTGCTTTCTAGCTTTGGCACCAGGAACGACTCTACAAATCAGCTGTAGGGAGCTTGACTGGCTAAATTCGGTCTCTGTGCGATGCAAAGGATTGCATTAATGACTTCTGTTAATACAAGCTGGCTAACCTTGGAGCCACCCAAGGATGTGGCATTATTTCAGTTAGTTATGCCAGAAGCAAATACTGTTGTTGTGGGAAAAGGATGGGCATAAGGATGAACAGCATAACAACCAGGCAGTGTTATGGTTGAGACTAAAAGTTTGACTAGTGAATGGAAAAAAGGAAAATGCACCTGTATTTCACCTAGTTTAGAAAAAAAATAGAATTCAAAATTATCAAATCTGGATTGCATAAGACAAAAGCCGGCTATGTTCACATTACCTGGTTAAAGTGGCACAAATGTAATCTTCTGCCTTAGTGTGAAATAGATCTGATTTTTTTAGGGTTGTGTGGACACAAAAATCCAATCTTTTCAAATCAGACTGGAGCCATTTCATTTGCACTGCTGGATCAGAAAAATATCTGATATGTAAATGCATGAGCAATAACTATATTCAGTGGAAAGATGGGAAAATTAGTTATTTACTTGATATTTGGGGAATCACTTGAAGCTAATTTGGAAGGAACCTACCAAAACAGAATAGTGTAGTGAAACACCTGTGCAAAAAATTGATGTGCGCATACAGGGCACTTTAGGGGAGAGGTGTGTTCACATTAATGACAGAAATGGGTCGCTTAAGATTACAAATGTGATCTATCAAGATAGACAGATGCAATTGGTGCCAAAAAATAATTGTGCAAAGAACCTTGTAAAGTGTAGCATTGACAATTTAGTCACATGCCAATTCCCACCCACCAGCCAGATCTCCCCACATCCAGATCATACGACAGCTACACTGCAAAGTCCCCAGTGTTGAATTAACACCCAAGGTGCTGAATTAACATGCTACATTGTTTATACTGTATATCCATATCCAATTGGACACAAATGATCTCTAAAAGTGTTAAATCAACACTCTGGGTGTTAATTCAACATTGGGGATTTTGCTGTGCACCAACCAGAGGGGGTGTGAAGGCTAACACATGCTTCCTCCAAGACACATGAAGCCAACCATCTGCATTTTTTCAAACTGCTACTCATGCTGCATCAAAGTGTAGTGTAACACACTCGGAGGAAAGCTCTATCTGCCCCGTTTCGCATACATGAGCTCACAGATGGCAACAACTGGCTAGTGTCACTGTGATTGACAGGGGCAAGAGAGTATGCCATCCCTCCAACCCAGAGAGCACGGCCACTTTAACTCCCTTGGCTCTCGTCAATAGACTGCTGTGTCATCGTCAGGATTAGAACTCACAAGCTCTTCTGTTGTGTCAGTCACTAATTATATCTTGTTGCTTGTGATAATAACAATTAGCATTTGTGAAACCTAGCACACTAAATGTTTTGTAGTTATAACATTTTTTTCTTCTTTATTTTGCCCCAGGTGGATACAAACTTGTCTATGGCTTGTCTATGACTCATGCTACTTGATTTTTGAAGAAACTGTGGCAAATTCCTCATAGGTGCTGAGCTCTGTTGTATAAGACAGTGTTGTAACACAAGTTCTTCACACGGTTAAAAACCAGCACACTTTATTTATACTGAGAATTTCTGATCCCAGTGTGTCTATCAAGTACTGCTTTTATTATATCAATTAAGTGACTATGCTATTCAGTCACTTAACATATTAAGTGCTTTAGTAAAGTGTTAAATGAACACAAGCCACCAGAACAGCATCAGCTGCTGAGAGCTGTGAGTGCTGTCTTACACATCGCTCCGTAGCTGGTCAACCGGGTTAAGATCTGGTGACAGTGAAGACCAGAGCATACGATTTACGATTTTTACGATTTTCCCAACAAGGATGTTTGTTTGCCATGTTTCCATGTTTGTAACCACTCCCAATGTTTCATTATAGGATAAAGGTGATCATTTCAAAGGTGAAAGGTCAAAGTTTATATTGATTTGCAGTGATGGTTTCCTCTAAGGGGACAAATGGACACACGCTATGAACTTTCAAAGCGACCTTGTCAGTCAATATCATAATATCATTGAAAATAAAGAAAAAAGAGTGAGAGAACTTTTTTTAACTCTTTTTCTGTGACATTCAGGAAATTCAATTCTCTTATTGATGTGACTTTTGATACATTCCAAATATTTTATAGATGTGAAAGTGTTCAGATAACAGCGTTGAGTGAATGTTGTGGGACACTAAAATACACATTTTTTCATAACCTATAATAGATGATTCATGGAAAGGGTAGTTTCAAGCATGAAATGTTAAATGGATTCATGTAAAAATAATCATAGGTTATATAGGTTTTATCAAGTTTTAAGTTATTTATGTACTGTGCAGGAGAGAGAGAGGCAGGACACAAGTGCGAAAACTCAACGTGTGTTTTATTAAAGGCAGTCCATGAAGCTTTGACAGATGTCCAAGCAGTGGTCTGAGCACAGACAGACAGCAACAAGCTTGAATGATTCATAACTGTAAGACAGGGATAACAGGCAAGGTTCAATAACCAGGAAATGCTGCACACATAACTCGAAACTCATGCACCAAAGAATAACAGCTTTGATTTAAGCCATTTTTTTTTCACAGTGGTCTTTTGGGATTATTACTTGCCGCACTATATGAGATGATCCCAATAATATCTTGGCAGAATTATATGTTCAAGATCCTAGACCCCCGATTAAATAAAGTTATTACGTTTTGCAATACTGGGTGCACAGTGATGCAGCACAGGTTTGTAGCTCAACTGGAAAGCATGAAATAGTTTTGCGTTGTCATAATAGTAATGCCATGTCCCTTTTTTTGTCCTGTCATGATATCACTGTCATGTGATGAGACATTATAGATACATTCATTCTGCTGCCATAATTCAACGAACCGCTTTTCAGTTAAATCCCATGTTTTGTTTACATTTCATCATTGCCACTACCATATGTGTAGCTGTCCTATGAGTTCTGTGCTTTCACATTATGCGTTCTAAGACCGCCAATCTCCCAACCGTTGTTTTCTTTACAATGTGCGATTGTGCCTGTGACAGCAAAATCAGGCCAAAAAAATCATACAGTGTAAAGCCGGCTTCAAGGACATGAATGTACAATAAGATTTTGCTAAGACAACGAAACAGCAGGTTACACACTGACAACTAACTGATGAGCTTAATGAGCAAACACAGAACAGGAGGACACAATCAGATAACACACCAGTGACAGGATAGGGGCGGAGACAGGACTAGGACAGAAACAAAAGCATGTGGTAATGTAAAGAAAACATATGACATGAACCCAAAACAAAATGACACAAATGCAATATTTCTCATGCTGAGAACAGCAACATGTACTGAGTGGTGGAATTTGTGACAATTTGTCTGAAACGTGCACATAGGTTGTTGTGAAGGAGTTGTGTTTAAAATGTCTTTTACCATCAATTTACATGCATATTTTTAAATGTAATATCAGTGAAACATAAACAGCACCGCAATCACGGAATCATGTGGTTGTTGCATTTCTGTCAAATTAACTAGAGACCAATTTGTCTACAAGTTTTAAATGACCAGGTGTAAATGGAGTCTATAAATGCTTTTATCAGAATACTGCACAAACCTCCATGGAGCCCTCGGTACTTGGTTCCACATAAAACCAAATGCATCAAACAGCAGATGACCACAGACCTCAACTGGCTCGTTTGTGCCCTGCTCAATTAACACCAGCATGGTCAGCAGCTCCGTGCGAGCACCTGTGGGGAATGTTTTGCGAATATTTGCTTCCCATAAAGTGTCCCAGCTGTCAGTTGGTGCACGACTTGTTGCACATCGGCTTCACTGTGACCCTTTTGACCACCTCAGCATGCTGTGTTTGTTTTTTATGAAGCACGACTATGAGTAAGGTAGGGCATGACCCTGCTTACAACCGCCATGTTATTTATAAAGCTATATCACCCTGTGGGGAGGTGACTCGCCCCTAGCAAACACTGCAGAATCATATTGCAGCTGCTGCAGAAATTCAATTAGAGAGGCCTCCTCAGCGAAAGGTGGCCATGTCAGTGGGGAGCACAGAGCTCAGCAATGCAAAGCATCCGCGCTTGATTCAATTAGCCCATGGAAATGCTTTTTTTTTCTTCTGAAGGTCGCACGTTGGGGAGAAACAAACAGGGCTCTGTTGGTATGGAATGACAGGCCCCCCCTGCCTTATTCCTCCTGACTGGCATTTAAAATAGGAGCTATTAGAATGAGTCTCAGTGGTGCTGCTGAGCTGTGCCAGCCTTCAGCACATTCATGTGCCTCCCCACCCCATGCCTGCTCATCTAAAAATGATTAAACATGTGTTAGCGCATCACTTATTGCTATGGTCCAGCTACAGTTTTTAATCAATCTAAACTTTTGACCTGGTCTCACATCTTTCCTTGCTTCAGGATTTGGAGTAAACACAGTATTCAGCTGGCAGTGGCGTGTTGAGTGTGCATGAAAACTCACATCCAAAGGGAGAGGATTTTACCCTCTGCCAGATGCACTCTCACTCATAAACACACTTCTCTAATAGAACTCCAAGCATGTTGGAGTGCTTGTCACGTTTGTGTAACCAACTAGTGAAATCCATTTGCAAGTTCTGATTCCCGCACCTAAGCCGAGCCTAAGGGACAGCATTCGGAGCAGCGAATGGTTGTGTTTTAATATGGCAATGCTATTACTTCAAGTACACTTGACTGAAATTAAATTAATCAACCATTCAGTTATGGAAAAAATAAATGCCACTGTGGAATAGAGTCCAAGTGTCCACATTAACCTGGTTTTTTTTATTCTTTATTTGAATTAAGCACCCTTAAACCAGAGCACTGTTGTAATGCTTGATTCTGATTGGTCAGAAGGTGTTGATTAATATTTTTTTATAAAATCAGCTTGGACAGTATTGGCTGCATGGTATACGAGACTTGTATTGGTGCTCCATATAAAAGAAGTAAAAACTGTGTATAATTGTTGATATGGTGTTGATAAGTTTTCTGTGAGGAGAAGTATATCTTGTACTTTTACGGAGTTTCCATTGTCAGCATTTTGTAACAGCCCGAGATAAAGCTGTAACTTTTTTTGTAAGTTTTTACGACACAGGGACAGGAAATTCTTCAGGATAGAGGGCACTGCAGTTTCTCTGCAACATGACAAGCTGCATTTTTTTGAGTTTTTAACTTCAATAGAGAGGGAAAAATAAATTTAATGAATAAAATATTATAGTCATTGACCGACCAATGTGGTATAAGAGGAATAAAACACTCCAGAACACTGGGTTATTTGAAATTAATCAACTTCGAGATGGTAACAGTAACTATGCTTCATTATTTTCAAATAACAGCACAACCTATCATGTTTCATTCCTGACTTATTATATATTACATTAAAAAAACATTAATTAATTAATTCAAAACTAAGCAAGCAGCATGATAAAGGCTTCATTACTTCAGCACCAGTGATGTGGTCATGTGAGGGTCAATATCAACAAAAAGACATTTTTTTAATCAAAAAAGGTACCATGTTACTTGTGATACTCTTATCAACTTTTACAAACAGCTTTTCCCTCCATTGGTTTGGTTTGAAGAGGAAATTGTTCCAGTTTGCAGTAGTATTTCTACACCTGAAGTCAACATTTAAGTCTACATTGCTTGGAGGTAGATAGACTCAATCCTTCTGCCTCCAAGCAAACTCCACATGAGATAATAAAACATTAGAATGGCACATAAGATAGAAGCCTCACTGGAGAATAGTGACAGTAAGTCAGTGTAGGCGTGTTAAAAACTGTTGTAGCACAGCCCATAGAGCAATGGGGGGAATAATGGAGAGAATTGACACTCTGGATTTGACGCTCCCCAGATAATAGTTTAATAACAGCAGCTATAATTTGGCCTTCTCCAGTTTTTCATCAGCTCATACAAAAGTGTCAGACATAAGAGGCGTATATCACAATTAACACTGTATATAACACCTACACACATAGTATGTCCTGAAAGTAGCTCCATATCAGTGGGGAATTCCTCACACCAGTTATGTACTTTCTCTTTCTCTGTCTCCTCCCTTGGGTTCATATCGTACCCAATATCCCGTCAGCTGCCCATGTGCTCCGATCACTCACTTCTCTCCTCTGTGTGTACTGAGGCCAGGATAGGAGATTGAAAATCTGCAATAACAGTCTTCATGCACAGTAAACAAAGCCTGGTCTGGTGATTTGCATTGGGATGGTCTGTCTCCTTTTTTTGTAATTAGCTTAAGAAACATCCCACAGTGGTAATTAGCTACTAAACTAAAGTAGTATTTACAGAAGTTACAACTAGTTTGGAACAGGTGTGGTTGGTATAAGGCTGGATGGGCTAGCAGGGCTAAGCACTTTTGTTTTTCAAACAAAAAAAAAAGATTACATTTTTGGCATCCACATAAGATTTTTCGCTCTTGACATGTCTTAAAGCAGACTATTTTGAATCAAGTGCAACAGCACCACCAATAGTCCTAAAAATATATATACAACAGTTTGTAGTAGTGGCTCGGGCTGATTTCTTTCTAGCTCAGACTGTAGATCCATGCAGCCTATCAGTGACAGTCGTGTCAGGTGATTACACAGAATGAAACGCCCCCTATATTTGATCTCCATTTGGGTTGATATTTTACAGACACATCAGGAATATATCATCAGCAGTGATTGAGAAGGTGCATATGAAAAATAGTCACAGGTGTAATAAACATGAACAAGATGGGTTATTCTTGGATTTTTTTGGATTTATCCTTGAATTTTTTTTCCCCAAAAAATACCTTTGGTGGAAAGAACTAAAAGTAGATAGACTTTGCACACACTGTCCAATCAAAGTACAAATTACACAAAGAGCAGACGACAGAACCGTAAGTATCATGTTTTTTTGTTTGTTTGTTTGTTTGTTATTTTGTTTCAAAGGAAACACCCCATGACACCAATAGAGCATTATGGACTTGAAATCACAATAGTTTACCCCACATAATTAACTAAGTGTAATAGTTTACCTTACATCATTCTTATTATGCCATCGAGACCTACTTATATAATGCATTGCTCAACGTTAAAATTTCACTGGCGAGATACAGATAGATATTACTAGCCGTCACTGGTTCAGAATGATAAAATGTGAATTTCATGCAATCACGGGCCTCAATTATGAACCTGTCTATCACCAATATGCTTCAGTTGCACCTCTGATGTTGTAGCAGTTTGTGTGATTTAAAAATCATCTCCTTTAATGGAGCAAAAGGGAGCGAGAGGAAGTGCAAGCTATGACATATCATGTCCCTGGTGGGATATCGGCTTGTGTTGACTAGCTGTTAAATTAGATCTTAGTGTGAGCAATTTCTCCCTTTAATTTGTTTATCTTCATGTGTTGGTGCAGTCAGGAAAAAAATTGTGGCAGCTATAGCTGTCAGTAGCACATCATTGCACAGTGTGTATGTGATGCTTCTGAAACTTTGGGCATAAACAATTTATATGTCAAAAGCTCTCCAACAAGATTCAGTTAATTATAATTATAAAATGTGGCTACCTATGTAGTTACATGCATTTCCTATTTATAGATACCATCTAGGAAAAACTACAGCACAAGTCTACACTTTAAGCAGTGTGTAAAAGTGTAACATCTGGTGAAAGGCAGGATATGAGTGCGTAAACTCAGCGGGAGCCTTATTGGGGCAAATTCATAAATCGTACATCCATATCGGGGGTCAAAACTCAGGGAAGCAAAGTTAAACAAGCGTAATACATAATCAATGTCAAAACACAGGCAAGAGTCAAAAACTTGTATGAACAGGGAAACAAGAACACAAAGCCCAGATATACTTGAAACAAAAATGCACAGTAAGACTTCGTAATGATACAATGACACATCAGGGTATAAATACACAACCTAATCAGAATTCAACACGGAACAGGTGAGCACAATAGAGAAACAAATCAATGACAAGAAGGGGCAGAGTCAGAACTAAAACAGAAACCTAACAAACATAACCACATGGCATTTGTCACCATGGAGACTGTTAGATGAAGGGGGAAGACCTTAGCAACAAATCAACTTGTGCACCTCCACCCTCATACATATGCATTTGAGAAAATTTTTACAAAAAGTGTAGACAAAATGTCAATGCAAAATGGGGTAGGGAAATGGGAAGTGCACTTGATTACATATTCTGTCAGATGTATTAAATTTTGGATGATTTCCAGTGGTCGGTTTTGCACATGATTTTGTTTGCTTCCTAAAATTAGTGCCTTGCACGTTGCTTGGTCCAGTATAATCAGTGTTGCCAGGTGAGTGGGTTTTCCACAGAACTGGGCTACATGTTGGAGCTTCAGTCTACTACAAGAAAAACTGAATATAGTTTAATTAATGAATTAATTATTAATAAATACATTAGGTTTTCATATGACATACAGCTTATTCTGTATACCACAGGCTTTTCATTTAGGTAAAACAATCTAATGGCATATCAGCCATATCACATCATATACCATATTAATGCCATAGCTTTGGAATAGGATGTTCAAAAACCACATATGGCTGTCATGGTCAGATGTAGACATACTTTTGCCATATAGTGTATATAAGGCCTAGTCATTGCATACACCTTTGCAAAGTCTTGCCAACCCCAGAGTTTGTGTAATTTCTGAGTTGTGTTTACTTGTATTGCCATCATTGTGTTTGAATCATATTTTACACTGTCAATAAACCCTCCAGCATATAGAACCACCTCCTGAGTTTTGTTCATTACACATGGCCTTGTTCTGCCATGAGTCTTCATTTAATAGGAATTTAAGTTCCCCTTTAGTCCCAAGCTTTTTGCTGGCTCTGTGGCCGACCATTTCTACCAATTCCATTTCTACCATTTCCATTTGAACCACTTTACAGCAGCTTTTAAAGTGCAATTTTCACTACATTTAGTAGGCATCCCAGGCACAGCTTGCATGATGGCCTACAGCTTTAGTAAATTTAATGTTAATTTCAAACGCACTACGAGCCCATACTGCAGTCACGTTTTTGCGCTGTGCCTCCTGACGCACATTCAGCTGGCCCTTAGTGTGTTTAAAAACTAAGGCTAAATATGGAAAGTGATCATATCAGCATAGTCTAAAGAAATGAAGGAGAAATGAAAATCCACTCCACATCCAACTTGGATGGAGCACTGATCGTGTCATGCTATGATAAATCACGAGGAATTATATCAAATTGTGCCTGCTGCCGACATCAATTACAGCAGAGTCAGAGTTTAATTCTATCTGTTTGCTTGATTGCGTATTTGTCAAAGCAAAAAAAAACTGCAATCAGCGTTAAAGTGGAAACGAATCACGTCTGCTTTGATACCTCAGGCGACGTCAACACAGCGGCAGCCTGCATCTAACGGAAGGTGAATCTGTCCCCAATGTGCTGTCACAAATGCTAGATGAGTAACTCCATGTGACGCAGCATGACTTGATGCAATCTTCTGCAAGGCTGACAAACAAATACAATGAACCCTATACACAGTGAAGAAAACAATCTTTTTATCTCAAACACCGGTGTTCACGTTCTTTTTTTTTTTTTTTTTTTTTTTTGAAGTCTGTTGCTTTTCAGTGTTTATCATCAGAAAAATAGAAATGTGGTGCAGTGAGTGCTCAGGCAATTTTTATATAATAATTAAATAAATCTTTCCCTTGATCTATTCTTAGTATTTTTCCATACATTACATAAATGCGTCAGCAAACACAGAACATTGCACGCAGTTATTATTATTATTATTATTATTACGTCTTTCTGTTTTGCAAGGCTGTGGGAGACTACACAGACTTTGCACCTCTGTCTTTGGCTTCGCACCTGAGGAGCTAATTATGTTACTTTCTCTGCATAATTCAAAACACTGTATGCTAATGGCAAGGATGGGAGTGATTGCCTGCTGGAATATCATCTGGGTTTTTAGTTTTGTGCTTACAGCATGCCGTTTATCCGGCAAAGCCTAATTAGGCCTGTCACCTGCACTGTTTCGTTTGTGCATCAGCATAAATAGACGTTTTGGGGTGCAGAGGATTTCCTTGTTTTCTCAAAAATGATGGGTTGGTCGTGTCAGTTCTGTAAATGTAGGACAGTGTATTATATAACTTAATGAACCACATTCCGTGCAAGACATCCTTCATTCTAATAACACCTCACGGTAATTTACATCATATTAGACCATTAACCTAAAAATATGAATTATGAGTATACTCTGAGTAATATAACGCAAGAAAGTTGTGATAGAAAATGCTGTTTAGATGTTTAGAATGGGTAAACATTTCAGTCGCATGGTTTGAGTTGGTCTGGGGGATATTAGCAGTAACTGTTACATGTTTCACTCTGACAGTACTTTTTTAGTATAAGTAATATATAGCATTTTGATTTGAATTTTTTAAATGAATTGTTCAAATTTGCTACATTTATTTTTGAGCACCGTTACAGAGTAAAATGTAATAATGCATTTAACCTAGGAAGACAGTAACAGTCAGTATGTGCAAAATTTTTAAGAATTCAATTCCAAGACCAGATTAGAATAAAGACTTTCCTGCCAAAAGTCTACACTTCAGCTACCAAATGTTTAGCTAGCAGCAGCAATGTCTGAGACAGTGAAGACAGCTAAGCATCCCTGGCCCAATTTATCATGTTTCTTATGATGTATCCAGTTTTAAATGCTTCAGAGGAAGCATAATAATCTGCAAATTATACAAGCCAAAAACTCAGATATCGGAATTTCACAGCTCGCTGTGGAAACATGTACACGTAAGCCATTAGCTAGCTAAGTAAGCTAGACTAGCTAGCCAGATCTTTTGATGTTTTACAGTATGAAAGCTTGAATTGAATTTAACATCACATTTATGTTTAGTAGCGATTGCTGTTGTGTTAAATATCTCTAAGTGTTATATAGGAAAATGTGTAAGGAGAATCTTTGCTAGATAGCTAACTACAGTATGTAGGTAGAAACATGTATGAATTAACATGAGCTATCTAGATAATGAACCTAGCAAGATAGCCTGCTAACATTAGATAGCCTTCTATCTACATTAGATACATTAGATAGCCTGCTAACATTACCTTTGTTTATACTGTATATTGTTTGGTTTACATTCAGTAAGTTTGTCAGGGTTATTATAAATAAAGAAAAATAGAACAAAAAATTGAAATATTTAGATTAGTCGTATCAGTTGTAGATATTTGTAAAGTACTTATTTTCTTTTAGTACATTTACTTTTACACAAGTGAATTTCTACTACATTAGCAGTACTTTGACTCAAGTCAGTCTGTTTTCATACTTTTCCCACCACTGGTCAATATATTATTTGAATTCATTTCATGTGGATGAAGCCAATTTCAGTTAGTTCTACCATGAGATGCACACTTCAGACCCAGAAGAGAAAGGCTAAAGGCTAATGCTGGTCGATTAGACTTTTGGCCTCCTTTAAATGTCAAACAGCTTTATGAATGCGGACCACTTCAAGCCCCATAAAACCCTTCCCGAGAGCTCAAGCTGAGCTACCCATCTCAGTCAGTCCTCGCAGTTTAACATAATTACCATGGGCAGTCCAAAACACCAAAACTGGAAAATCCTTTAATTCTCATTAGAGTTGATGATCAGATTCTTTGATTGCACACGTAATGTGGATTGGTTCCAGGGATTGTCTGTGTTAGATAAGAAATCAATCAGTATGGGCTACAGCGTCTCTTGTAATACCAGTTGTTTTTAATATATAGGCTCAAAATATTCCACTGTGTATTAAGTGGGTGGACTTTGTCATGTGCTATACATAGCAAGAAGTTCTAAAGGTCATAATGAAACACCACTCGGCTTGTGTAGATATCAAACCAATCACGGTTCTCTGAAACAGTTACTCCTTTCAAAACACAATAGACTCCATAGATGAATAATTCACAAGAACACGTTTCAGACAATGTGCATTTGCATAAACAAGAATAAAAGCCATGCAGACACACAATATAGGTCTATCAGTACTGTTCCGACTGAACAAGACAAATAACAGATAGTGAACACAGTGAGTACGCAAAGCAATCAAAATCTGACACATGAGCGCAGTGCAGCATGTCAGTCAAACTCAACGGATTTGACCTTGGGATACGTTTTAATGACTTCCATGCGATCGAGCTGCAGTTGGTTTCAGTAGTCTGTTTTCTGCTCATAAATGAACTATCGAGGGCCAGTAAATCTTAGCGAGTGGCATTTTGAAAAGTCCATAGAATTGTAATGTTCAGAAAATTTTCTGTTACCTGGGTTCTACTCATTTTCTCTCTCTTATCTCCTATCGTATATGGGATATGATAAGAAGGCAAACATAAGCTTAATAAGCCTAGCTAGCGCTGTTAATACAAATTAACAGCACGGCTCTAACAGTACTGCTGGCTTTTAATTTAAATCACAGGTTTAAAGTTATGTGCTCATTCTAATACATTTTCATTTCTATAGCACCAACTCATGCACAGGGACTTGTATGGCCGATGTTCCACAAAACCTAAGACTAATAATAGATGGATTTTAAAAATGTGTTCTTATTTAACAAAGAAAAAGTACTCATATCATTGATATGAAGCTTTCTGTAAGGAGATGTTTATGCAACATTAATGAAAGGAGTCTCCAGTGTCAGTGCTTTAAAAACAGTTCGCCACAGGAAAGTCACTTTTCAGTTTCTCAGTAAAAAGACAAGCTGCGTTTGTTTTTAAATTATTATTATTATTATTATTATTATTATTATTATTATTAATCTCAAATAATAGGCTGGTGAGACAACTACTATTTATGTCTGTTATAGTGTAAGTGATAATAGGAACTTGCACAGAATTAAATGTAACTATAAATGGTTAAAAAGCATGACATTGTTCATTACTATGTAAATTTCGAATCGTTGACAAATCACTGTGGTATAAGAGGAATAAAACACTTTAACCTATGCTGTTATAGGGAAATAATCCACACTGGGGTGGAGACAGTTTTTCTGCTTCCCTGTGGACTGTGGGATGGTCATACCCCTCCAGCTTGGATTATTTTCCTATAACAGCATGCCCCCAAGTGTTTTATTCTCTGTTTGTAGATCCTAAATCCCAAGGTTTTGGGTTCATGCCCCAGATTGGGATTATTTAACCCTCAGAAGTCTATGCAGATTTTTGCCTGTTCTTGGGCAGAATCAGTAAACGTCTCCATTTCACATAGATACGTGTGTGTGTGGTGTTTATATCATTTTTTTTCCGCACAAATATGTTGATGACACTCATAAACCTGTTGCTGATTGAGAATACATATGATTGGTATAGGAACTGAATAACAAAATATTATGGTATAATTGGTTAAAAGCTTTTGTTTGGAAATGTCTGAGCTTGCTGTTCATAATGCAATTATCTTATGCATTAAACTGTGAATAAAAAAAAAAACTTTGCAGAAGATTATAACCTACAAAATGTCTTTTGCTGCTAAATGTGCAGCAATGAGTGGATTTGCAATCCTGATTTTCTGTGACAATTGTTATTAAATTATTAATCAATATAAGACATTATCTTTCATGGCTCCAGCATTAAGACAGATTGTTAACGGCTAAAGCTTAGCTCAGTATTTAATGCTCCCTTTCCATAAATTGAAAGTTCTGAGTTAAAATACCTGAGCTGCTAAAGATCCAATGCTTAGGCCTTAAGTAGGGCCCTTAATCCTTCCCGGCTCAGTTCTGTGCCTCACTTGTAAGACACTTTGGATAAAAAAGGGTCTGCCGATTGAATAAATAGCGCATTTAATGTCCTAATATATATCAGCTGTTTGGCCAGAGGCATCTTATACTACATCAGCTTATACTACATGCTTCTCTGATCCATATGATCCAAGTTCTGGCACAACAACTAAGTTTGTATCCAAAGCATCAGTCGATTCTGCAATGCTAGACTATAATTTATTCTAATAAAGTCAGTGGGTTTTTTAAATTATTTATTTACATCGTTTTCCACATTATAATAAAACACTGATGTGTCCAATACATTTTGAGACAACTGGGAGAATGTTGTGTAATATTTCAATAGCTATTTCATCACTGTGTAACAGTCAATGGCCTTAGAAGTTTCATATGGAGAACAGATTTTGTTTATTTTGGATTTATTGCACTTTTAATTTGAACTGGCAAACAAGAATGTCATAAATAACGCATTGCTTCCTGCATATTTGTGGGCATATCTGTGGAGTCCACCGAAATTGATGACAAAGGTATAAATAAATCAAGTTTAATACAAAAATTTGCAACCTGATATGTTTCCTGATGAAATATGTCACTGTTTCGTTTTGTGCTTACCTACTATAACCTCACATGACACAAAAATCAGTTTGTTCATCGATCAGATCCGGTTAAATGCCAAACCCTGAAGTTTCTTTTCTGACAATCATCAATCAAATTTTTTGTGATTCAACAGAAATATGGCATTAAACCATAGGATTTTATTTAAAGTGAGGCTGAATCATGCATTCAGTGTGCCATATGGATTACCTCATAGAATCTCACACACTGAATAACACAATATTGTTCATTTATAGTTGAATCTGATTGTCAAAAGTTTATTAATTGATTTTCTATAACAGAAACTCTTACAACAGTGCCAGTTGCAATTCAAATCACAGTTACCGTTTCTATAGTAACAACTCATTCACAGGGACTTGTATGGTAGATGTGCCATGTACTCTAATGATTAAAAAAAATTAAAAAGTATGTTGTTATTCAACAAAGAAAAACAAATAATCATTGATATGGTATTAAACATTTTTGGAAGGAGTCTCCAGTGTCAGCGCTTTGTAACAGTCAGAGGTAAATCTGTAACTTAACGTTTTCCACCAAGAGAAAAGGACTTTGTGCTTTCCAGTTTCTCTATGAAGTAAAAAGCTTCACTATTTTTGTCTTATTAACTACAAGAGAGAGAGAAAAAAGAGTGAAGGAACAACTGTTTATAGCTGCAATAATGCAATACCAGGATATTCCACAACATTAAATGTAATTATAAATGAATAAAAATTATGACATGATATTCTTTTTAAAAAAAATAAAAGTATAAATAATTATAAACATTGGCAAATTGGTGTGGTATAAGAGGAATAAAGCACTTCAGGTCATGCTGTTTTTGGAAAATCATCACCTTCATGATCACACCATCCATCACTGATTATTTTCCTATAACAGCACAGCATGTTAGCTTAAGGATTTGCATGTGTAACGCGTGACATTAAAAATGCTTTAAAAAAAGATGGGGACTGAGAGGGTTTTTTTAATATATAAATGGAGACATGGTTTATTCTGAGGTGATAATGTGTTTTTTTTAAATACATTTATGAGATGTTTTAAATTCCAGACACAGTTGTTATGTTTCCAATGTTTCACGAAGAGTGAAAATCCATAATAGTTTATCATGATGGGAAAATGACTGGACTGTGCAGGTTGTTTTTCAGAATTGACAGCTCAAATGGTTTTCGAGAGGCTGTTTTTTTTTTTTTTTTTCAATTCGCATTGTTTGAAAAGAGAAGAATTAGTGGTTTTAACCTCGGTTAAAATATCAGCCTCTCTTACTGAACAATAAATATATGTTAGAGGAGAGATTTTTCAGAAACATGTCATTTCTCTTGGAACTACAACCTCACATGCTTTTATTGTTCATTTATCATGATTTGTCTCAAGGTCCTGTTTTGGACAGCATAAAGTGTCATCTTAATCTTTGTTAGGAGAAGTATCAGACATATAGATAACACTTTCCACTTTAGATGACAACTGATATAAACCCATATAAACAGGAATCTGAAGCTACATGGGGCACATCACCAAAACTGAGCATCGCCTGTCAGTTTTTGTTTGTTTGTTTGTTTGTTTATCTTCAATTGTCCAGTTTGGGTGTGGCTGTGTCCACTGTCAACTCAGATTCCTATTCTTGGTTGACAGGAGCAGAACCTGACATGGTCTTTTGCTGTTGTAGCCCATCTGCCTCAAGGTTCAAGGTGTTGTGCCTTCTGAGATGCTTTTCTGCTCACCACGGTTATCAAGAGTTACTGCAGCCTTCCTGTCAGCTCAAACCAGTCTGGCCGTCTTCCTCTGACCTCTCTCATCAACAAGGCTTTTCCAATCTCAGTCAAAACTGCTGATCACTGATGTTTTTCTGTTTTTCACACCATTCTGTGTAAACTCTAGTTGCACTGTAATGATGTTAATAAAAAGCCAGCAAAGTCGTCATTACGATTCCATATTTAACCATGGCGGATTTAAAATTAAAACTCTCCCTTATTTTGTTTAATCACATTTGGCTACCAGTTGGGTATAGGATTAACCAATCACGATCATGCTTTATCCTCTGTCTGTTTGAAAGTTGTCAGTTAGCAGGCTACACTCTGAGCTCAGGGATATCAAGGTGATGAAGTACTGGTGGTTTATTGCTGGAGGAGAAAAAGAATTTTAATCATTTTCGGTGAAGGTATTTTATGGCGGTGTTATCAATATGGCAAGATTGGTTGATAGCAGATTGTGACTCAGATGATTAAGTAACAAATTTGTGCCATCACTGCTCCTACTACAGTCTCCAGCCACTCAAATTGGATCATATATCATTCTCAATATAATTGTACAGATCACATGGTGATTTTGTATAGTTGAAATATCACCTGAGTCATGTGATGTAGTTTTTTGTTGGCATAAGGTTGTCAGTTTCCATGCTGACTTTTGTTACAGATTTTGTAGTACATTTGAGTCATGTGACAGTATTGATGTCACATGTCAAACATCAAAACTAAACTATAATTAATTTAGGGTTAGAAAATAACTCGTACATAACTCATAACTCATTACAGTGCAGTGGCATTTCCATAAGTATTCATAACCTCTTATAAAGCATACATAATTTTACTTAAGGGCCAAGGAAAATATACACAACTATGGTTACATTATACAGTAATTACTTTCACTGTGTCATAGTCTTATACAACAGATTTTCCTGTCAATGTTATTACACCACATTCACATTCAGTTACTGTAATGCATTATTTGGAAATGTCACCCTGGTTCGATTTTCCAATTTAACCTCTTGGCAGGCTATGTCACGTCATCATCATTATGTGACTCTAATAGAGCAGAAGTGCACTGAACTACCAAGTCAGCTGTCATGTAAGGAATAAAGCACTTGGGGGCATTCTGATTTAGCAAAATAATCAACTACAGGGTGGTGTAATGCCCTTATGATCCTGAAGTCACAACGCGTTTTATTCGTCTTATACCACAGCAATTTGCTGACAATTACAATTTTCGGTAACACTTTCTATGAAGTCCATGCTCATAATCAATTATAGCCCCATTTATAATTATTTATAAGCAAGTATTACTGTTCTGTAAATACACTTTTAAAGACATTTCAAGTATACTTCATTATAATTACAGTTATAGTTACATTTATATTATTGTTGTAATTACTTATAAGTGATGGACTTGCTTTTTCAATGCCCATGCTGATAATGCATTATACACAGATTTATAAGTATTTAATATTAATATGGTTCCATATTTATAATACTGCATCTTTATAAAGATATTCATGGAACCATAACACTGACTAATGCTTATAAATAATTATAAATGGGGCTATAATTCATTATGAGCATGGGCTTCATAGAACGTGTTACCCAATTTTTAATTTAAGAACATGTCATATTTTTTATCCATTTACAGTTACATTTAATGTTGCGGAAAGTCAGTAAAACAAGTTAGTTCCTTATGTTATAGGAACTGCAGTAAATAAACAGTCATTTCTTCATCAGCCTCTCTTTTTTCTCTCTGTCTTAAAGTTAATAAGATAATAAGACTTTTCATGTAGGGAAACCTACTTACTGTTACAAAGCTCTGACACTGGAGACTCCTTCTGTAAATGTTAAATAAACATCTCCTTACAGCAAAAAATCATGACGTATCATCATATTAAATAAATACACTATAGATACAAGACATATAAGACATATAAGGACGGGTACATTAATATAAACCTGTGACTTGAATTATGACTGGCTCCGCTGTCATAGCTACGGTTATAGAAGATAAATCAACACCTACTGACCAATCAGATTTGAGAATTCAACAGCACTGTAGTATAAGATGTTCTTGACATAAATTTATATCTGTAAAAATCTACATCAGTTGACTCAAGTGTTAAGTCGTGAAGGGTTTATGTACGTGTCATTTTACCCTACGAAGTGTTATCAATGTGTGTGTGTGTGTGTGTGCGCCTACAAATATTGTAACCTTACATTTTTAAAAAAGGTTTCTGCAAGTGATATCCCCACTGATGGTGTGTCTAAACTCATTCCACCCTTGCAGATGTGCTCAAGCTGTTGGAGCAGAAATAGCTTTGAAATAGCATTGAAGATCCACTCAGCGTCTCCTAGAGGAGTGTATCCTCCTGAGTTTCAGCTCTTTCAACCTTATAGGTGGTTGATTGCTTTTTCACAAATCTCCCTTAGACCTGGGTGGCAGATGCAGTGGCATGATCTGTGCAGATTGACAACAAAGAGAAAATAACAAAGCACTCCCTTTGCTCTGATCAGAGGATGCAGTGATTTGTTGTGATTGATGAGCATGAATAATAAATTGTTGCAGAGCCAAAATGCCAAAAAAGATTTGAAAGTTAAAAGGCATTGAATTCTTAATAATGAAGTGGCCCGATTGCCGTTGCATGTCCCTGGGGAGGCTGGATGTCCAACTTGTATGTTTTTTTTCCAGAGTGAATTTTGCAAACTGAATTAGACTAATTGATTATCT
The DNA here is from genome assembly GCA_022758105.1 of Pangasianodon gigas. Classification (NCBI taxonomy): domain Eukaryota; kingdom Metazoa; phylum Chordata; class Actinopteri; order Siluriformes; family Pangasiidae; genus Pangasianodon; species Pangasianodon gigas. Next base: position 6,538,770 of record CM040460.1, on the reverse strand, counting down.
GAAATCTTAATCTGAAAAGTCAATTCAAACTAAATTGTAAAGTGTGAATCTCTGAACACTAAAATAACACTACAGTAACTCAAAAAAACAACACTCTTTGCAACCGTGGTGAGCAGAAAAGCATCTCAGAATGCAAAACGCTTCAAACCTTGAGGCAGATTGGCTACTTAATGTCACTAATGTCACTTTCTGCTGCAACATGCAGACAGCAGGATCTGAATTTGACATCAATACTATTGAATCCTGGCAGATGAATCCATGCTATTCAAAACTCGAGTAAACCTTCCAAATAATCACATTTGGGATCAAAGGTCATTTCTGATGTGGTTTTTTTAGAACGGTGCTTTCTTTATCATACACAGTGCATCTTCAGTTTGTACTGTGTGTGAAATTTTTCTTTGAGCTAGAAAGAAAAGATATTGATTTTGGTGAAAGAGAGACCCATTGAAGTAAAAAAAAAAAAACTATTTAAAAGAAAAGTGTAAAAATATCGAGTCAGGGGAGTGAAAACACTCTATTCTTCCATGTTCCTTAGCTGCTGTAGAAAACCTGTATTAGTCATAGAGGCATTCGGTTTGCTTTACAAAATAGTCACACAAACTTCACTTGTGAATTTAACACATGGTTTTTAGACACCTTATATGTTATATTTGTCACATTTTTCACATGAACTTTTCACATGTAGTGCCTGTATTTTCACTTGATGTTGATGTTGATGTTGATAGGCATCAGGATAGGCATCATAACTTGATATCATGACAGGTTATGCCACATACTTTTACTAATTGTTCTCTAGTTAACCTAGGGTTAGTACTGGTTATTAAGACATTTGTTATTCCATGTACACTGGGGTTCAAAAGTCTGAGACTACAATGAAAATCTTTTCACTTAAAACTGCAAATAAAATAGATTTTATCATTCTGAAAATTTTAAAACAAAGAAAGAAAATGTTCAATGTCTTGAATATGAAATATTCAAGACTCTCCATTATTTCTAATGTCCCTATTTAAATGTAAGCAAATTTGTGATATTGACCATATTACCTCCTTCGAACAAAAGGTTCTATTTTCTTCAGTCATATCCCTTCCAGGCACCCTTTTTAGGCACTCTGCTTAACGCCCTTCCTAGTGAAAGAATCAGTGTAACGCACTGTAATTAGTGAATGCTGTAATAGGAAACCAAAGACAAAGGTAACCCAGTTTAGAAATTCATCTAGACACATCAGGGATTTCAAACAAAGAGGTCTAAGTACAGAGAGTAACAAGATGTAAGACTAATTATAAAGGATCCATCCATCCATTTTCTGTACCGCTTATCCTACATAGGGTTGTGGGGAGCCTGGAGCCTATCCCAGGGAACTCGGGGCACAAGGCAGGAGACACCCTGGACAGGGTGCCAACCCATCACAGGGCACAATCACACACACATTCACACACCCAGTCACACACTATGGACAATTGGGAAATGCCAATCAGCCTACAACGCATGTCTTTGGACTGGGGGAGGAAACCGGAGCACCCGGAGGAAACCCTGAAGCACAGGGAGAAGATGCAAACTCCAAACAGAAGCAGGATTCAAGCCCCCAACCCTGGAGGTGTGAGGCAAACATGCTAACCACTAAGCCACTAAGCCACCATGCCCCCCAATTACAAAGGATATGTTTGAATGAACTAGATAGACATGCAAACAATAGCTATTTCTCACTGGTAAGAATATGAAGGACAGATTTCTGCTAATCTGAAGAAATTTCTAGCCATGTTACTTTGAATAAGTTTTGCAAGGCCATGAAAACAGAGAATGCATTTGTAAGCGTTCAATTGGTGCTGTGTATTTGTCTTTAGTTCTAGCACTTTCCAGCTTCATAAGCCATGACTGCTAAGCTAAATTTAAATTTAAACATTAAATGTTCCTGAGCCAACAGTGGGAAAAGTCTGGAGGGAATGTGCTTGATTGACCTGGAAGTAGTGAGTGAACTGGAATTGTAATAAAGGATGAAAGTAATAAAAAAAAAGAAGTATGTGGTTGATGATCACCTATTTTCTAGGATCATATTTTACACTGTTCAGTTAAAGGTATGGTGTGTATTATTTGAAAGTGTTTCTAAAGTTGGAATAATTATATGATTTCAAAGATAGCTTAGGAAAAGCTTGATTCACAATATCGACATACAATGGATTTGGCTAGTTTTTAAATTCAGGCTGTGTTTTTTTTCTGGCCCAGAACATAACTCCACCCCCAAGTCAGGACAGAGTTGCTTGACTGTACCACTTTTCTGTTACAGTCAACAGTTGGATGGAGGAGGAAGGCAAATTGCTCCTTTAAAATGAAAGAGGAATGGTGCTGCAGCAGGTAGTGTTGCTGTCTGACACCTCTAGGGACCCTGGTTTGATCCTGAGCTCAGGTTACGTGCTGTATGGAGTGTCACATTCCTTCTCAGTGTCCTTGTGGGTTTCGTCCAGTTCTTTGGTTTCCTTCCACCTCCAAAAAACATGCTAGTTGTTGGATTGGCTATGCTAAATTACCCCTAATTGTGAATGACTGAGCAATATGTGTGTGTCTGGTGTCCAGTATTCCCGCGATAGGCTCTAGATCCACAGTGACCCTGACCAGGATAAAGCGGTTACTGAAGATGAATGAATACTATGAGTTGCCTCATTATCCATGACTGTGTTGTCACAATTAATTATGGAGCTTTTGGTTCATTATAATGGCAAGATATCAACATGCATTCCTAATAGATTCATTTAGGATCAAAAACACTTCTGGGTATTCTAACTGTACTGTATTTTAACTTTATTTTAATTGGGGCAACAGAAACTATAAAGCACTATACTATATTATAAAGAAACTATAAAGCACTATACTATACTATAAAGAAACTCTAAAGAACTATACTATATTATAAAGAAAATATAAAGCACTATACTATGAAGAAACTATAAAGTACTCTACAATGCTTCAAAGAAACTATAAAGTACTATACTATAAGTACTATACTATGAAGAAAGAATAAAGCACTATACTATACTATGAAGAAACTTTAAAACACTATACTATACTATGAAGAAACTATAAAGTGCTATACTATAAAGAAAATATAAAGCATTTTGTGCATCTGTTTTTTGCACATTCCCTGCGCATTTTGTACATCCCTTTTGCACATTCTTGTACATATATTTCATATTTCTTTTTTTTTTTTTATCTTATTTCTCATTATTTCTTATTCATTTATTATTGATTTCTTATTCAGTCTAAAGAGGAGTAGGCCAGGTCTCCATTTCACTGTAAGTTATATTTTGTATATAATTGTGTATGTGACAAATAAAATCTTGAAATCTTGAAAATCTTGAAATCTTATACTATAAACTATAAAGCACTATACTTAAAACTATAGTCATTATATTTAAAGTAACTCAGGGTGACATGACTTTCACATTAGTTTTTTTTTACATGATTCATTTATTTTAATGTTGTTTTCACTTGATTCATTTATTTTCATGTGCTTTTTACACAAAATATTTAGAATTTTCACTTTTTAACAAAAAAGTTTTGTTTTATTCCTTTTAATGTTATATTTTCAGATGATTCATTTATTTGAAGCATTTATTTTTACATGTTTTTTGCACATGATTTGTTTATTTTAATGCCATTTTTAGACACAATTCATTTATTTTGAATTTATTGTGAAATGTATTGTGATGAAAATGCCATGTTTGCATGACAGCCGATACACAATAACAGTCTGGCAGTTTAATATGTGAGGGTTTGACCTCAGTTTCCTTTCTATATCAAAGAAAAGGTTGAGAGTAAACATTTGATTTTGTTGATAATGTTTGCAGTCATCTGATAGTCATGCAAATTTGTGAAATGTGTTTGAAAAATTGTGCTTGTGGTAGCTCCTTCTGAAAAGGTCTAGAAAACCAAATAAAAAAAAAAAAAACAATGGAGATAATGTCTGTTAAAGGCAGATACTTGGCTTTTTCTACTAAACGTCTCTAAGTGGATGGCCCTGTCATCAAAATGAGACAGCAGGCACGGCCACCTGCCGGGTTTGGCATCCCACCATCCTCATATTGGAAACTTTATTAAAAACAGTCTCGCAACTGCCAGCCTGCGACAACCATCATGCTGTGAACATTTGGATATCTGTAGAAAAAACAGAGCTCATGATTCAGTTTACTTTACTGGGAACACATGATTATTGCCTGATTGATCAGATTGATTTTTATATGCAATTTATAATGATAAGTAGAATTTTTTTGTAGTTTCTTTTGGAATAACTATGTGGAATAAATCCATAAATATGTTTCGTGATGGTCAACATCATTTTATTCATTTATCTCTGGCACAATGGAATACACCCTGGATGGGATGCTGGTCCATTCATATACTTAATCATAGGAGCAATTCCGAGTAGTCTTCTTTAGGATCACAGTGAATATGGAGTCTATCCCGGGAACACTGAACATGAGATGGAAATACACTCAATGGCTCACCAGTCCATTTCAAGACACTCTACACACACACATTGACACACCCATTCACACCTAAAGGAAATTTAGCATAGCTCATCCACCTACTAGCATGTTTTTGGGAAGTAGGAAGGAACCGGAGATCCCGGAAGAACCTTACATGGATATGGGGAGAACATGAAACTCCACACAAACAGTAACCCAAGCTCAGGATCGAACCAGGGACCTATTACTATGCTATTAGCTATTTTTCTTCTTATTACTTATATTACTGTATGTTAATATGTATTTTTATTTGTTGACTGCAATATTTAGACTCCAGTTTAGGGCGCTTTCATACCTTCGTCCGGTTTCTGAGTCCGAACCAAAGTGAAATTTGATACTTTTGATTCGTTTGCTATTTGGTTTGGCTTGTTTTTTCACTGTACATGAGAAAACAAATGAACCAAAAAAGGAGAAAAAAGCATGGTCTTGGGAGTAAGTACGGGAGAAAACATACTCATAATATTCATTCATGATTGGTCGGAAATACAATGACAGAAAAAAGTAAACTAAGCAAGTACACATAGAAATAATGAAAATCAGAATAATAAAAAAGAATAAGTGATTAGATAATTACATCATTTTATGGGTCGCATCCAAAGTTTATTTTCTTTTTTGGTTTATAGGTCAAAATTGCCAACATATCACATTTCTGTAGTTCTACAGCTCTGTCCTTTGGCTCAGTTTAGCAGCTTGTATCTACAGAAGAACGTCGCCCGCAACCCAAAACGCACTGCACGTTTGGTTTATTTTGTCTGGATACGGGAGCTAATCGGTTATTCAGTGCAATCGAACCATGCTTAGAATCGTACTGAGACCACCAAGGTTCAAATCAAATTGACTAAACACTACATATGTAAAAGGATCCTTAGTATACATTCAAACTAGACCATGTGTAAATTATAAAAATGGCCAGTGAGTGAGTAATGGCTGTCGTACTTGTTAAACTTGTATGCAAAAGTACAATGGGAATTATATAAATTAGTACAAGGTGCAGAAAGAGCAAGAGTACAAGGTGAGGTTTATTTTGCTGCTGCACAAAAGACATACTGACTATCATTCCATCTGCCAGTATAATTATAGAAACTAAATGAGTACAGGAGTACAAGAAAACACCTTCCATCATCTCTTTCGCATAGATTGCAAACCTTTTTTTTCAGCTTTACAGCTCTGACATTTCTGAACTTCATGTTTACCCACCCCCTCCATCTCGTATCTCCTGCAAAAAGAAACACCTCATGCGCAAATATAACTTTGTGCCCCCCCACGTCAGTCGAGGATTGGGACGCAGCCAGTCAGCGTTCTTATCAAAGCATTTCTATTTTGCATATCCTGTGTCACACGGATAGCCGACTTGTAAGGAGTGAAAAGGAGGAAATGTAGTTGTAAGTGTCGAGAATTTGAAGAGGATGTCAGACAGGATTGGTCTGATGAGTTTGCTACAGCTGGTCATTTAGATTAGTTGTTTTAATATGTCATGACTAATTTGCATAATTACCATGTCTTTTCTCACACTGTTTTGTTTCTTAGCACTGTTGCCTCATGCCACAATGTCAGAAACTTGAAATCTGACAACAAATATTATTTATTTGTTTGTTTGTTTGTTTGTTTGTTTACTTGCTTTCTTTGTTTGTTTGTTTGTTTGTTTCAATACTTTCTTATTTATTTATTTAAATAGTTGTTTGTTTGCACATTTTTATGTATGTGCATATTTATATATTTGCTTATTTACTTGCATGTTTGTTTGTTTAAATAATTTCTTGCTTATTTATTTATTCATTTATTTATTTACTCAATTCATTAATTAAGTACTGGAGTTTGTGTTTGTTTGTTTGTTTGTTTGTTTGTTTGCTTGCCCAGAGCAATGTAGAGACATTAGGAGGCATCTGAACTTTTTTTTTTTTTCAGCAGCATAATTTTTTTCAGTACCATTTTTTTAAAATACAAAATAAAAGCCTAACTCCATTAATGATGTTAAATGATTGCAGACTTTTCTATTTAATTTTATGCACAGTGGGCATAAAAAGTCTACACACCTGCAAAGTCTAAAACTGCAGGTTTCTTTGATGTGATGTGAAAAAAAAGAAGAAAAAATGAAACCAAGATAAATCATGTCAGATCTTTAGTTTTATAGAAGGTTTTAGGGAAAAAAGAGAAAGAAAAAACTTTAACCTTGTTGCATAAATGTTCACACCCCTTAACTAATACTCTGTTAAAGCACCTTTTGCTTGTAATACAGCACTCAGTCCTTTTGGGTAAGATTCTACCCACTTAGCATATCTTGATTTGGGAATTTTAGTCCACTGTTCCTTGCAAAAATGCTCGATCGATCAAATTGTAAGTCAACTGTCAGGTTTTCGACGGGATTTCGATGTGAGCTGTGTCTTCCAAAACGTTGATCTTCTTCTTCTGAAGTCATTCTTTTGTCGGCTTCGATTTGTGCTTTGGATACAGTGCACATTGATATAAAACACTGCACCATGCTCAGCAAGCATTCCTTTTCTTTTTTTTTTTTTTTTAAAACAACTTTCTACATTCAGTTCAGAAGAGCAACACACCACAGCCTGCATGACACTGACTGCGTTTTGCACATCAGTAAAGCTGACATGTTTGAAATGAACCTGTTTGTAACTCATTGCTGTTACAAGCTGCTTCATTATTTATGACATGGAACCACAAGCTTGCACTCGTACACATCTGTGTTTATACTGCTGTCCTGAAAGCAGGGGGATGATCACCCGAAAGCGAACTTCACTCACTGGTTATGAAGGGTTTTGTGTTTCGGAAAGAAATAGATGGATTTCTTTGCATAGGAATGGCACATTTCTCCAGGATATTTCCACTCATCATTCTGAGTTAGTGTTATCACTTGCACTAACTACAGAGCTGTGTGTATCATCCTAAATCACATACTAGCTTACTAAATAGTATGTGACAATAGTGTGCCACCAGCTGGTACTTTAGACAGTTCTGTTACTATTATATTGTATTACTATATTACTATATTTAAAGATAAATGTGATGCAACAGCACTGCACTAGGTACAGATTTCACATTTTTCCATGCTGCTCCAAATTATAGTCTAAAAAGCACCAAAAACTGGGAAAAGTCAAAGATTATAGGAAGATTACGAAGGGCGAAGTGGGTTATATCCAAACCAAAACCAAACAAAATCCTTTAAATAGGAAACTAAATGGTTCCTGAGGCGGTTTTGCATGATTTAGTTGTTATGTCGTCCTCCATTTGGGGAAAAAGTGAGTGAAAAGAAGCCGTTTTAGTTCCAGTCATTACTGCGACACAGACACAAATCACAAACTCAAATTTGAAAAATACTGAGGCCAATGACTATGACTATTCAGAACAAAATGGTAAATCAAAAGTTTAGGTTTAAAACAAGAGTTTAACTTTTATTTAATTTATTCTTTCCATACAAACTATTGTTTCTGTCTCTTCACTTGCAGTATCTGGATTTCTGTCCTGTCTTGTTGTTGTTGTTGTTGTCATTGCTCTCTTATTTCTAAAAGACTAGAAGCAATGTGATTTAGCCTACATCCTTAATTTCATTTTAGATCATTTGGATGAAATACACTGCAGAAGAATGGTATCTTAGCAAGTGAAAATATCTTGAATATAGGCAAAATATCTAGTATTTCCTATTATAAGATTACAATACACCAAATATATGATTATTAAACCTATTTCTAAATATTTTACTAAGCATTTTGAGCATGTATTTACTTACTAAGCATTTATTTATTTACTAAGCATTTATTTAAGCATTTATTTGTAGAAAGAGGCAAATTATCTGCCAGCAGAATAAGAAAATATAAAGCCTGAAATGTGTAAATGCATCTAAAAACAGGCTGAATGATATTGTGTTTGATTTATGATAATCTAATAATTAGAAAACATAAAATCTTCTATTAAATTGCACATATTCAAGATATGTTTACTTGCTTTAATCATTTTTTCTGATGTGTTGTCAGGTGGCAGAGGCAGATGCAGATGCAGGTAAAAGGCTTTATATTTACAACAGGCAAACAAATCCAAATCGTGAAGCAAAGCTGAAGTAGGTTTGCACAGGAAGTGGTCAGGCGATGAACAAATGGGCAAAACAAGGCAAGATTGGATTCGGAAACCAAGGGACAGACAAAGATCAAAATCAGAATAGTGATCACAAACAATAAGGTTGCGTACATCAGGAGATGAGGCTACACTGAGCGATATTTTGTGTTGAATGTGTGTTTGTGTGTGCTTTATATTGTGTATGTCTGTGTAATTGAGGCCATGTGTGCTTGATCAGTAATCAGGTAAGCTTGAGCGTGCGTGTCGGGAGTTAGAGTCCTTGACAGCCATATTTGTGGGCATTAACGTGACAAGTCTAGGCATGGCTGTAATTAGCAATAAGGACAATTTCGGTAATTTTGGAAGATTTTGGTTTTCCTATACAGCATCGCAAAATCTCAAATTCAATTCAAAGTCAAATTTAATACAGAAACAGCCCTGTCCTGCTCATGTTGTGGCTAAGGAGCAGCTAAGAAGGACAGTTAAGGTTTGCCCATGGACTTAATCATCCATTATGTTTAGCGCTCACAAGACTCTACACCCACGGTCAAGCTAGCCGTAGTAGAAACTAGAGTGAGTGTTAAACACCAGGCATTTAGGGAAAGACGCGATTGCTTGTCTGTTTTTGTTAAGATGTACTCACTCAAAAAGTGCACACTGAATGAGCAATGCACAATGTGTTTCTATGAATTACTGTACATAACATCTTTTTCCTAGAATAGAATGATCATTTTGCATACATTTGCATGAGAAGAACAATTGATTGTTATGTAAATAAAAACAACCACCATCTCAGTTAGATAAATTAGCTTGGACATGGCTAATGCTAATGACATTGGGAATGCTTTAAGCCAGGGGCTCCCAAATTTGCTGCACCTCAACAGGACATTATGAATTATGAATCCTTGACCACCATACATTTTTCATCCCAGATTTATACATTAGGATTATTGAAACATTTTCTTATGTCAACATTTTAACATATAGTTCTATGAAAAAGTCATCCTGTTTTTTAATAGAAATGTCTTAGATGTTTATTTTAGGATATCTATTGAGTCAGTTAAAAAAGAAGATTTCCAAACTTCCAAACCAAATTACTTTCCCAAAAAAATAAAAAAATTAATATTAAAAATATTTGTATGTGATTAAAGACAATAGCATATTACATACACCATTTTTTTTTTTTGACAAAAAATATAATGAAGGCTGTCGAATTTGCAAAAACAAGTGTGACAGTCAAAGTCTCCAGATGAGCTCCAAGACCTCAGATTCTCCAAGATGCTCAGAAAAACTACCAATCAATTTCCTTATAAAATTGCACAAAGTGTTCCTAGGACTACTGATGTATTTTTAAAAAGCAAAGGGTTGTCACATCAAATATTGACCTTGTTTACTGTTTACTGCCCTATATAGGTTTTTTTTAATAAGAAAACATTTATTTGCACTCTTTTTGAAGGCATCTTTGCTTTCCATGTGCCTTTTGCACAGTACTGTACATGGAACATAATACAAACCAAAGGAATATTCCTTGCACAGACTTACCAGCCTAGTGAGAAGGGTGAGCTTTCAAGAAGTCAAGAGGTGTGTTTGAAACAGCACATCTCATTTCCACTGTCACATCCAGCTTCGAACGATGTGAATAAAACGCGATGAGGCGTGTTGTTATAGGAAAATAATCCATGATGCGGCGCAGAGTTACTGCTACCACCCTGAAGTGTATTATTTTCCAGTAACAGCATGGCCTGAAGTGTGTTATTCCTCTTATACCATGACAACCCGGAGTGTGTTATTCCTTACTTACAGAGAACCAACATTTTCAGTGCACGCAAAAAAAGAAATATCTGTGTTCTTTCTTTTTCCAGTGTGCCAAAACTCTAGGCATTTTGGGGTTTTTTTCTACATTATTTACCATCACGCTTTTAAATCCACATTCTATGAATACTTCACCATATTTTCATGTTTGCTTTCTTGACTTCTGTTTTTCCACTTTAGACACACTCTAGGAACTAGCGGAGGTAGATGGATGGAGAAATCGGTCTATTTTTATTGCTGAACTCCTACACTAGTGCTGTGTGCCATGGTAGTGAAAACAACTAAAATAGCATAGCACATTTTAATTAAACGTGTACATGTTTGAATGTGTCTCCCAGTAACGTAGTTAAGAGATACTTTGTGAAAGATTATATGTTAGCAAGTAAAAATATCTTGAATATAGCCAAACTCAACTAATATTCCTCTTTATTAGATGGTTTTTAAACAAATATACAATTTTTATATATATAGATATTTTTTTTTCTCATTTCAAGCTTACATCCAGTCATCCATTTTCTGTACCGCTTATCCTACACGGGGTCACAGGGAGCCTGGAGCCTATCCCAGGGAACTCGGGGCACAAGGCGGGCAACATCCTGGACAGGGTGCCAACCCATTGCAGGACAAAATCACACACACGCACACTAAGGACAATTTGGAAATCCCATTTAGCCTACAATGCATGTCTTTGGACTGGGGGAGGAAACCGGAGTACCCGGAGGAAACCCCCGAAGCACGAGGAGAACATGCAAACTCCTTGCACACAAGGCACAGGCGGGATTCGAACCCCAACCCCAGAGGTGCTGGGGAGAAAGAAGCAAAATTATCTGCCAATAGAAACAATTTCAAGTTTAAAATGACTTAGTCACTTAGTCACTTAGTGACTTAGTCACTTGCTGTATATACTTTATACTGTATACTTGCTGTACATACATACATACTTCTATACTATATGGTATACTCACTTTATAGTCTATTTATTGTCTGATGTTTTATGTTTGTTTCTTATAACACCAGTCAGAAGCAGTGCTCCTAATTTCATTGTATACAGAGATATACAATGACAATAAAGGCTTTCATTCATTCATTCATTCATTCAAAATATGTCTAGAAATAGGCTAAACTATCATATATTTGTTAAATAATAATCTCATAATTAGATATATTAGTTATCTTTTCCTTTATTCAAGATATCTTCACTTGCTCAGATATCATTTCAAGTGTAGAGCTATATTTGTTATGTTATTTTGTAAAATAAATGAATAAAATAAAAGAGGAGATTGTGATTTTCTCTCACAACCCGATTTGTAAATCAAGTGAGCTCTAGTTTGGGAACGCCTGCTTTACATAATGCTAAAATTACAGCGAGCAATGCTTTATACGCTCTATAAAACTCGAAAATTGAGTTAATTCAAGCTTTATTGACTTTACACAACATTATATTAACATGGTCAAATTTGTAATTTGATTTATTTTACACACAAAAAAGGTCTGAAGATTAAGATTAGGAATGGGATACTTTTGGTTTGTTTGTTTTTTTACAACTTTATTTCTATTAAAAGTTTTGAAATTGTCTTCAGTCATTCTCGCTTGTTTAAATTCTTGTGAATTTTGCATGAGATCCAGTTTTATCAGGTAAAGAACAAAGCTGAATAACCCATCATGGTTTTGTTGTTTGTGATCTTTTATCCATCAGCCATGAAAGACACTCAGAATGTATCAAGATGCAGCTATAATGACTAAATTCCCATGTGGAAGTATTTATTATTAAAATCACAATCCTTTCTTTTTTAACTTAAGTTTTAAAGGTCATATTCTTATTATTTTCAGCCATTTTGTCATATTCTTTTATCATTATTATTCTCAATGAAAGGAGATGCAATCTGTTGCTAAGTAAAAAAAAAATATATGCTGATTCATTATTTGTCATGAAATTACAGATTACAATTAGGAGAGCAATTGGAGAATCTCCAGAAACAACCTTTGGCCAAAGTTGATGAAGAGTTTTGTGTTTGAGAAAGAAATAAAGGGATTTATTGGCCACTTAGCAGAAGGGATCATTCATTTCTCCAGGCTTTTTTTTTTTAGCTGTGTATATCATCCCAAAATGCTGCCAGATTAAATACTTTTAGGTGTCCCAAAAGTCTCCATACATAGGGGACTATGTTTGCCAGCACCACGTCGGTTGTTCTTTTGTCAGTGGATCTTCGTGGACGTCCACTTCTTGGTTGGTCTGCAACACTTCCAGTCTTTTTGAATTTGTTAATAAGTTTAGCAACAGTGTCATGTGTGATGTCCTTGCTATGTTTCCTGTTCAAGTCCATCGCAACCTTGTGACAGCTTCCCCATCCAGCCGTGAGAATGATTTCAATACGTTCTTCTTTTGTCAAAGGCATTCTTAAAGGCTATCTGAAAAAAATATACAATATAAACTAAGTATGAAAAATTTTGAAAGACATTTTGCTAAAAAGTGTTAATTTCTCCTATGTATGGAGGCTTTTGAGACACGCTGTAGTATGTGAAAATGCTTCCAACTGTTACTAATATATAGTTACTTATATATAGTACAGTAGCCTGCTATTTAGAAGGATAGTTTTAGTCTGTATGTTGATTAGCAGCGTGGGCAAATCACAGCGTGTGTTCAACTGAAGCTAAGAATCGAATAGCTAACAACAGCACAGCAATGAAACTATTAGGGAATAAGCAATGCATTATTGGATATCATGAAGTCTCATCGATAGCATAATAAGAATGATGTAGGGCAAACTATTACACACACACACTTAAAGACAGGCAACTGCATTCATGATTTCTAATTTTTTAAGTGTTTCAAGTCTATAATGTGCAACTGGGTTCATGCCGTGTTTCCTCTGAATACCAAACACAGTAAACAGAGAAGTTTTAACCCTTTCTACCACAGCAGTGCTGAATTCTCTAATCTGATTGTCCAAAAGGTGTGGAATATTTCATTAATTTTACATGACAGTAGTTCCGGCTGTAACATAAATGATAGCTTTATTTTAATGAGCTAGTTATAATACTGTATGTTATCGTTTCTATAGTAACAGCTCATAGGAAGAGACTTGTATGTTGGACGGGCCACATAAACTATATAATCATTGATGCAGTGAAGTTTTTGGAACGAAGGCATTTAGTTAACATTTATGGAAGGAGTCTCCAGTGTCAGTGCTTTGTAAAGGTTAGTAACTTTTCAGCTAAATGAGAGCTTGCAGGACAGAGGACTTTGCGCTTTCCAGTTTCCCGGCTGCATTTTTTGTCTTATTTTGATGTCAAGAGAAAAAAAGTGAGGCTGGTGAAGGAATATAACATAAGTGATAACAGGAACTCACTTGTCTCGCAGATGTTCCACAGCTTTAAACTGTTCAAAAGCATGATGTGTTCATTCATCAATTGAAAACTGTAATCATGTGCAAATCGCAGTGTTATAAAAGGAATACAAACGTTTGCTGTTATAGGAAAATAGTCCACTTTTGGCTGGTAATCGGAACTCAGCTTCATACTGAGGCACATCACACCAACTTGTCATGGATTATTTTCCAGCACGCATTATAACAGCACACCCTGTTCTGTTTTATTCCTTATATAATGAAACATAAAGTATACTGATGTTTTTATCTTTTAAAGTCAGCAGGCCTTAGCCATGCTAGCACATTTATACCGGCCACCCCTGCTATCGTGTAATGTAAATAAAGCCTGTGAATAAGGAGGGTTTTTTGTCACGCTGAGCTGAAAGAAAAAAAAAACAATAAGTAGAGATTTTTACAGTTTGTCACTGCAACTCCTATACATACCCACTGATGAAATCCCATGTGGTCTGTTCCTGTCTGTCCTTCCCCCATGCGTAGCTTTATCATATCCTAATTAGCAATGAGTCTGTTTCCTGTTTTCTAAACAGAGGCAATGATGTTTCCTTTTCTGAAACTTATAACTAGACTCACAATGCGTAACAAGGCTGCATGCAGGGAACTGAGGAGCAGACTGTCCACATGACTGTTCTCTTCTGTCCTAGAATACTGAATACACGTTCTTATGCCAGACGGGAAAAGTATGATCCGCCATAGTATCTTTATGCGTTTTGGCAGGCCACCTGCTCACACCCTAGAGAGAGAGAGAGAGAGAGAGAGAGAGAGGGAGGAGAGAGGAGGTTGTGATCCCAGAACTGGCACCTACACACTGCTCACTCTTTCACTCTGAGTGCCAAGCAGGGTGTGTGGAAATTCCACAAACACACACTCACACACTCACACACACATGTATACACAAGCACACAGATCCCATGACACTCGGTCAATGGTACAGCACGTCTACACGTTTCAGATCAGTGATAGCTGTAAAACGTTTACGTTGCTGTTTATTATGAATAATGCATTCTAGTCAAGCTGAAAAATGTCTTCCCAATCTCATATTGCTCATATTGCATGTTCTTAAGTGTCACATAATGTAATTTTTTTCTACACAGGACATCTGCTGGTGTTTGTGCTCAAATCAGAGCATCATAATAACTGTGAATGGATCTGTCTCTCTGTGGTGTGTGAGCAAATCATTTAAAGTACAATACTGATATCTAGTGGTTGGCTTTAAAACAACAAGCACTGCTAGAGTACACTTAAAGGTGCAATAGCCGATATTTTTCATTTCTTACTACTACATACAATGTGGAAAATTATGTTTAAAAAAAGATTTTAAAAATAATACGTTTTATTCTGAGCCATCGTCTCAGAACAACTGCAATACGTAGCTGAAAAAATACAGTTTGGAAACCTGGCATCTGGTCCAGAATGATTATTCATATTTGGACTGGCCTCTTGTCAGTCATTTTAAAGACACGCCCCCAACGCCTCTGCACATCATCATAAATCATTATGAGGAGAAGTTGCATATTTATAGAGTTGTAACTTGGCTTTCAAGTAGTTGAATATCTGCGCTCAGTCCTTGCTAATGGTAACTCTAGTTAACATGCTAACTCTGGTTGAACCACCATAAGATTTGGGGGCGGAGCTTTGTGTACATGTGTGGAAATGGGGGCGGGCTCAGTGAGTAAAAAAAGCATTCAACCCCACCCGTTTAACCATTAGATACCTGTTTTTCAGAAATCCTACCTAATGCACCTTTAAAGGTACTTTCTTATCTATTAGTGCTTTTGTCTAGACTGAATCTGAGAGAATTTAATTGATATTGTGGTTAGGTTTTCATTCAAGGAAAGTGGAAAGGGGCAGACCTAGAAATATACTCTCAAAAATCTTTAATTTATTGGTCAACTTGGTCAACAATCTGGATTGAATTGCGCTGTCACTGCAGACAAACCGAGAGAAAAGATGAAAAAAAGTAGGTTTTTTTCAGGTGGTCTTGCATATATATATATATATTTTTTTTGGTTTGCACCCTAGTTTTCTTTGACTTTACAAATGAACACTTTATGTCTGAAAGGCCAAATTTGGCATGCTTCCTCAAAATCATTTCCTGAATACGGCTTCTGAATTTCATAAGAATCCATTAGAGGATTAATGAGTTACAGCTGTTTAAGTAAACTGAGCTCCTCTCGGAAAAAATAAATTGGCCTGTGGCAGCCAGATGGTTTGCAAATGTCAAGATGTTTTGGATAATTCTGAGGCTCAAACACTTCTGAGTAATTTGACACCAATTTTGTGATGATAAGGCTAAAACCCGAGGACTAGTTTGCAAAAGTAGGTTTTGAATCACATGCAAATTAGTTCAAATCCAAGTGGGTGAGGCTACAAGGCTCAAATTTTATTATTATTTTTTTTTAATTGTGCCAGGGAACGACATATAAAATGGCACTTCACGTCTTCATATGTGCACAAATGATCCATAACAAGAGGGTAAAAACACTGCAAAAAATCTCAGTTTAATGAGTTTCGTCATCCTGTTTTTTATCAGTTTTTGCTGTTGCTCCATGTCGCAAACTTAACATAAAAATTGATTCTTTCGTTTGTTTGTGTGTTTGTTTAGGTGGCAAAATTCAATCCCAAATTCAGTCCTGAGCTCCGGTTACTGTCTGTGTGGAATTTCACATGTTCTCCCCATGTTCTTGTGGGTTTCCTCCAGGTTCTCTGGTTTCCTCTCACCTCCAGAAACCATGCCATTAGGTGGATTAGCTATAATAAATTGCCCCTAGGTGTGAATCTGCTGACTAAACTATCTTGTAGTAGTGCTTTTTTTAATTTTCAAAAATTCCAAAAGGTTTTTTTTCCCAAAAGAGTTACTACCTTGGCTATGAATCAGTAGCTAAGTTAGCTAACCAACTGAGCACCTGAAACTACTTTAGGGTATGCTAACATTCGTAAATAGCATTGTTGACCCTGAAAATCTTACACCAGAGGTGTCAAACATAAGGCCAGTGGACTGGGTCCGGCCCAATAAAGCTTCTAATCTGGCTCACCAAATGAGTTTAGAATCCATGTTGCAAATTAAGATTGCATTATACAACAGTTAGTCCTTTTCCGCTAATCTGATTGGATGAGTGGTGTTCCACGAGTACTTATATTTAGTATAACCACAGCGGAAGGTTTCACTGTTTGTATCACTCTGCTCGTCTGTGTTTGCCATGTAAAATTACAATTCTAGAAAGGGAAGGAAGAAAGGAAGCCAATTTCACCAGAAGCACCTTTAACAGAAATGTACAAATCATTGTGAGCTAGCTAGCTAGCCAGCTAGCCTATGAGCTATCAGTGAATGAAGCTTCTTTGGGATCTATTTTCATTTGTGGAGCAAAAATAACAAATAACTTGGCCACATTGTGTCCGAAATATTAGTTATTCAATATTAATTTCTAATTTATGAAGCTGCTATATAAAAGCAATATCACACTTGAAATCATGCTGTTATACTGAATATATAAACAGCCGTGCCGATATTCAGTATAACCTCACTCTTATTCATGTGATATTATTAATAGTGGACATAACTGAATTTAAAGATGAAAAAAGAGCTAGTCTCTGTTATTTCACTAGGGGGCAAAATAGAGCAATAAACTCATGGGTATAAACTCAGCAACTGACAAAATATGATAATAGTACTGTATGTAATTCCTTATTAGCAAGCTAAAAATTTGATGCTGTAATCATTTCTCTTTAATTTAGAGGTTTCACATTTTTCACTTTTGCAAACTATACTGATTTTTCTCCCACTTCAATATTATCAGCTACTTTGTGTTGATTCATGACATATTACCCATTTCAGGTATCAGGTTGTTATAAGGACCTGAAATGGACTTATTCTACATTTGATTATAGCTCGTAACTCGGAATTTCCAACCTCCGACTAGAAAAAAAAAAGAAGAAGAAGAAAACACAACTTGAAATGCAATTCGTATTGGAAAGTCAGGAAGGTCTCGTCAACCCTGAGTTCAGCAAGTGATGTCAAATCAATGGCTGCTCAAAGCACCAACAGTAAACTAAGTAGCACTGCTTTACTTTTATAAATGAGTTATATTGTATATACTATATATAGTATTCGCTTTAGATCCATCAGCACAGACATATTCGCTAGTTAAATCTGTAACTATAGTGTATAGAGTTCACTTATCACTCGTCACAGTTAGCTTGCTAGATTTTTGCTAACAAAGGATGAACATAGAGGCATGCATTTTTTTCCCCCACTTTGTAGCTTGAACGCACTTGAACGTTCCGAATTTAGAGATCTGTCAGTGAGAGAATATTTATATCTCGGAAATGATTATTGTAAGTCAGGAAATGATTTTTCCCACTGTTAATAAATGAACATTCAATATTTGACCATTTTGTTACTCGTGGTAATGAAGTGTGATAATGAAGTAACTTAACACACATCTTATTGCTATAAATTACATTTTTTTTTTGTTCATTTTGTCTAAATGGTATTCAAACCTTTCCATCGACTGTATATCTTTATATGCATATGCAGTGCCTTGTGAAAGTATTCACCCCCTTTGGTGTTTTTCCTGTTTTGTTGCATTACAACCTGGAATTAAAATGGATTTTTAATTAAAATTAATGGATTTTTATTTGGATTTTGTGTAATGGACCTAAAAATAGTCCAAATTGTTAATATGGAATAAAATAAAAATACCTTGTTTAAAAAAAAGTAAAAAACTGAAAATTTGTGTGTGCATATGTATTCACCCCCTTTGCTATTAAGATTTGGTCCAACCAATTAACTATTAACTTCAGAAGTCACATAATTAGTTGATTAAGGTCCACCTGTGTGCAATCAGAGTGTCACATGATCTGTCACATGATGTCAGTACAAATACTTTCACAAAGCACTGTAAAAAGTGAGTGTTGGCAGAAGAAGAAGAATTAGAAGAATTATAGAGTCTGTGAGTGAACCCTGTCTTCTGATATCACTCGCCTGTGTTCGTAGGCCTAAAACATGAATCCTTTCACTTCTGCAACAGTGGAATAATTTGCTCCGTTTGCGCGCTCTGCAGATTTCCTCACAACCTCCTCACAAACATGAAATGCCTGAAGCTCTTCTGCCAGCACTGATGCAGAAACACACTCAGCACCCTCCCTCTGAGCAAATGGGTTTGTATATACAGTGTTTCTATCTGCTTTGGCTCTCTTGCCAGCTCATTTAACAGATCTGTGCTCGGATTGCATTCTGCTTCACCTGCAGGTCACTTTGCATAACAGCACCTGCCAAATGTATATGGAAATGAATCTACTGTATAATAAAGATGTAAATGTATATCTGTGTCCTGTTCTTTGTGTAAGAGCCTTAAATACCACAGCACTGTTGAATTATTGAATCTGATGGATTTTTGTAAAGCATATAATCATTGATATGGTGAGATTTTCTATAAGGAGATGATTATTTAGCATTTTTAGAAAGAGTCTTTAGAAGGAGTGTCAGTGCTGTAGAACAGTCAGAGATAAAGCTGTGACTTTATCTAACTAAGATTTCCACCATGGAAAAGGCTTCAGGACAGAGGACTTTCTGGTGATACGCTTCATTTCTGGTCTTATTAACTATTAGAAAGAGAAAAAAAAAAGAAAAAGGAAGGTGACATAAATTATAACAGGAACTAACATTAAATGTACAGTAACTATAAACTTCTTGCTTTCCTTCTTTCTTTTTTTTTTTGACCAAATGCAAAACCTTACATCTCATGTAGATGTCTTTCTTTCTTTCTTTCTTTGTAGTAGCATTGTTTTTTGTTTAACTAATAAAAATAAAGGACCAGCTCTTTTTAGGATATTGAAAAAATAAACAATAAGCTTATCTTTTTCTTTCTTTCTTTCTTTCTTTCTTTCTTTCTTTCCAGCAGCATTGTTTTTTTTTTTTTTTTTTTTTTTTTTTTTTTTTTTTAAAAAAAAAAAAAAAAAAAAAAAAAAAAAAAGGACCAGCTCCATTTAGGATACTGAAAAAAAATTACAAAATCTTACATTTTAAGGTTTATTTCTTTTATAATGGTCCAGTAAACTTTTACTATTGTGATAAAGTTTTCTGCGTAACCACCGCAAAGAGTTTATGAAACAGACATGAACAGGGCCTGCGGAGCAGAAATTTGTCCAGCTGCAATGTAAAATGGTTTCTTTGGGAAAATGATGACTACTGAAGGGAGCTATATTCAAGCCACGTAGAGCCTTTAAATAGGCAACCAAGTGCTTTTTCAGGCAGTTTAGTGTGATGAAGCTGTTATTTGTGGCTGTCGTGCTCCATTTGGGAAAAGTGGCTGAAAAGAAGTCATTTTAGCTCCGGTAATTACTGCACCAAACACACAAATCACAAACTCATTTGAAGGAAGCAGGGGGGATTTCACAAAGTTTTCAACAGGCCAATGTATGTCTATTCAGGAGAAAAAAGAAAATGATATTTCCTTTTGGAAAGCACTGGCTATTGAACTAAATCAATTTGCCAACCGAGAAAAAGAAATTCTCACTTCTTGCTTATACTTATTAACTTATAGACACTGTTATCTGTCATGTTTTCCCTGTTTTGACAAGGAAATTATCTCACAGTGCATTGCCTTATGGGTAAATCTACTGGTACATTGACTCAGTTCCTGGTATGAGCTTTTTAAAAGTACTAAACGTATTAATAATTTTAATCCTGATGGTTCCTTTTTAAAAAAAATTATCCTGATATAAGAATACCAGTACTGTGTGCTGATTTTTTACTAAACAGATTGTGACACTGAAAAATGAAATGTTGAAGGATGTAATATTGATGTGCACAATTTTTGCTTCTTCCACCATCTCCCTCTGCCCATAGGCTTGTTTTATAGTCACTCTCTCTCTCTCTCTCTCTCCCTCTCTCTCTCTCTCTCTCTCTCTCACACACACACACACACACACGTTCCAGGCTTGTACCGCAGCTTTTTTCAGTTGTACTATACTATATAGAGTACTATAGTAAAATGGTAGAGTCATAGTTACCATAAAGTACAGTAGTAAAACCATGGTAGCATCATAGTTGCCATAATGTGCCATAATAAAACCTTGGTAGTGTCATAGTTACCTTAAAGTACTCAAATAAAACCATTTTGGCATCACAGTTACCATAAAGTACAGTAGTAAAACCATGATAAATTCACAGTTACCATAAAGCACCTCAGTAAAACCATCGTAGCATTATAGTTACCGTAATGTACCATAATAAAACCATGGTAGTGTCATAGTTACCTTAAAGTACTCTAATAAAACCATTTTAGCATCACAGTTACCATAATGTACTCTAATAAAACTTCTTCTAATAAAAGTACCCCAGTAAAGCCACGGTGGCATCACAATTACCACAAAGTACCACAATAAAAACGTGGTAGTGTCACAGTTACTACAAAGTACCCTAGTAAACCCACTGTACTGTCGAAGTTACCACAAAGTACTGAAGTAAAACCATGGTTATCAGAGTATACAATGATAAAACAATAGTAGCTACATATTAGTTAACACTAACTTAGCTCCTGTTACTTTGAGGAACTTAAAACTAGTCAATACATACACAAGCTAGCTTAACTCATCAATTTTTAGAACAATGGTTTATAAAAAACACTTTGCACCTATGCTTAAACATAAAACGTTGATCATTCATTCAGTCAATTCATTTAACTAGTTAATGGTGTCTCAGCTTTTTATATTGCTGTTTTTGTAATGTTTTCTGAAAGTTTAACATTAACATAACATAACTTATTATAATGTAACATAACAATAAAGACACAGCATAATGTAACGTGACATAACTTAGTATAGTGTAACATAACATAACATAGCATAGCATAATGTAACAACATAACATAACATAGAATAATGTAATATAACAAAGTAACGTAACATAACAATGTAACATAACATAACATAGCATAATGCAACATAACGTAACTTAGTATTATGTAACGTAACAACTTAGAATAATGTAACATAACAACATAACATAGCATAACGTAACATAACATAGCATAATATAATATAAGTTACACATGACAGACCATGCTGTTATACGAAAACAATGCTTGCGTGTCGTGCCGCTACCCCACGCCTGAAGTGTATTATTTTCATATGACAGCATATGAAAATAATACAGTCTGTGTGTGTTAAACCTCTTATACCACAGTGATTTGCCAGTGATTACAACTGTTGAATTTATTAACATACAGAACTTTGCACATTTGAACAATTTATAGTTAGATTTAATGTTGTTGAACGTCAGAGAGACAAGTTAGTTCCTGTTCTCACTTAAGTAATAGCCACAATAAACAGTCATTCCCTCACCAGCCTTGCTCTTTCTCTCTCTCTCTCTCTCTCTCTCTCTCTCTCTCTCTCTCTCTCTCTGTCTCTCAAAAAACACACCTTTCATTTTATCAAGAAACCAGAGAGAATAAACTCCTCTGTCCTGAAGACTTTCCTGTGCTACAAAGTGCTAACAACCAGGTCTCCTTTCATAAATGTTAAATAAATGGCTCCTAACAAAAAAAAGTCACCACATCAATGATTGTAGGTTTTACACTGTTAGACACCATGTTTTTCAAATCCATTTATTATTATTATTAGTCTTAGATTAAGTAGTGCATCCACTTTTCAAGTCCCTGTGTACGAGTTGTTACTATAGAAACAATAACATATTAGAACGAGCGCATTAATATTAATCTATCGTTCATGTTACAGACGGGACTACTTTCCGAGCTGTGCTGTCATATGAAAATAATACACACCTTCTGACCAATCAAATTCGAGCATTCAACCACACTGTGGTATAATATAATTTATACAACAGTTACTTCCAGTCCACTAACTTGACTGGACGAGTGGCGTTCCAAGAGTACTTATATTTAGTATGACCGCACTGGGACATTTCACTGTGCGTATCACTGTTTGTCCGCGTTGTTCGCCATGTAAAATTCCACTTCTATAACAGTCCCACTGAAACCATTACTACAGTAGAGTTAGTGACATCATCAGCGGACATGGCAAATGATTTTCACAATTTTCATGAATATAACTTCAGACTTAAAATATGAAAGTTCATCAGATTAAGATGAAAAGGAAGAAGGGAAGCCTCATGTGATATTGCTTAAATAATAAGTAGAGTTAAATAGAGCTTTAAATAGAATAGAATAGAATAGAATAGAATGGAATAGAATAGAATAGAATAGAGTGCACGGTTAAACGTTAGTATTAGAATGGGCCAATCCAAGCGAAGGAGGCGGGATTTTTGGAAACAGTCGCCTCTCTGATTGGTGGAACTTTCTGTGGGCTTCTGGGAAGTGTATTTCAGTGTCGTAGAATTCTGAAATTAATTTTTTTTTTTTTTAATAAAATTAAACTGGAATATAAAGAAAACGCGCTTTATAGTTTATACAGGAGAACTGTAAGACCGTTCATCTAAATCTATGTAGTTGTTAAATTATTTTTTTCACTTCCGGATCCTGACGTTTTCAACTCGTTGGTTTTTTTTTATTATTATCCGGGGAAGCCAGGCGTAAGGACGCGCACCCGGTCACGTGACTCGGGTAAAAGGGGAGCTTCTCTTGTGTGTGTATGTGTGTGTATATGTGTGCGTGCGTGTGTTTACATCAACGCGTTCACGCGCATCTGCTGCGCCCATGCTAATGCTAGCCTCTCTGTATATGTTTCGTTTTCGTTTTCGCGTAAACCTCGACGCACAGCGACGCTAAACAACAACAGAAGGCTGTTGTGATCAGAAGGAAGTGCGACAAACGCAGTAGTTTGTGTGTGTGTGTGTGTGTGTGTGTGTGTGTGTGTGTTTAATCGGCGTCATGGAGGAGCTGGCGGTGGAAGTGAGGGGCGCGAGCGGGGCTTTCTACAAGGTGGGTTCCGCTCTCTGAAGCTGTCTCACAGCCGTGTTTATGAATTTCTCCGTGTTTATTCTGCTCTCTGACTGCATTAGCACTCGCTGCATGGGCCTGTATGGTCTCGCTAGGCCTAGATGACCATGTTCAGGGCTTGGATTGAGCTGCCGCCCTTCTACAGCTTCATACAGAGGCCTTAAGCTCTCATATTTATTCTTAGACGCTGCATGAATTTAACATTAAGCGCCACTGACTCCTGATTAAAGCTGAAAAATGGATCCGCAGTGCTGTTCAGGCCTGCAGTAAAGACTGGAAAAATGTTGGCCTGTTGGTTTGGCAGCACTGAATCATTTTTATTAGGCTCATGCGTGCTGGATTATAGATTACACTCCTCTGTACTGTACACATACACACTGTGTGAGTTGCTGGTTCTTTCTAGCACAGGGAATCGTCGTGTGTGTGTGTGTGTGTGTGTGTGTGTGTGTTTTGTTATTTCCCCGACTGGTACTCTTGTCATATGTGAACTTGAGCAGAACTTCAGATCTGCCTTTACACTCTCAGGAAAACTGTACTAAACTGTACCTTTCCTTGTCTTTATCTTATGTACCTTTAATATGTTTCATTCCCCTGAAACCATCTCAGACACAGTTAAAGGTACTGCTTAGTACCCTTTTATTCTGAGCCTCTAGATCTGAGTTTTACAGCTATTTTTATCCATAAAAATCCTCTCTGTAAATACATACACCAAACACTTCCTGGACATTCCAGATGACCTATGCTTCATTACGCACACACACACACAGGCTTATCTATTTGATGCATTAAAGGTGCGGTATTAATTTTTAAAAAGTGTTCCTATATCTGTGTCATTTCATCTTAAAGATACCTGACGAAAACTGGGATCTGCGAGATTGCTATGCACAAAATGGATGTCACAATTTTCTAAGTTCCACACTTCTGTTTGCATGTTTTCTGGTTCAGAAATAAGCTGGAACTAAGCTGCTCAGCTCTGCTCTTTTCCTTAAAGGGAGTTGTACAAACAGCTCAGGGTGTGATAAAATTATCCCGAAAGACTAGAGACTAAGTTAAATTTTGAAATCTCAAAATCTGATCTGGTACAAATAAAAAAAAAAAAAAAAACCTTAAAAGTAAATGCAAGTCCATTGTGAGAAACGGTGTGTTCTCCAGGTTGGTTCTTAGACCTTTGCAAAAGGAATGTACTGTATTTACATGTTGTTATGGAAAAAAATTGCTGATGGATAACTGACTGTTCTGTCCCGCAGGCTTTCGTGAAGGACGTGCATGAGAACACAGTCACTGTGACGTTTGAAAACAAGTGAGTATCACCACGACAGTGTTCGAATGACAGGGACACTCCCATGACAAATATGAGGCACTTAAGCTCTATATTGATCTTAAATGGATCTAACAATTATGTACAATATCTGTATTATATATTACAATAATAATACTACATTTATTTACTTACAATGTGTAATAGGCCAAACCTCACACCCTGATTTCATCATTATGTACAATATCTGTATTATGTATTATAATAATAATACATTTATTTACTTACAACATGTAATAGGCCAAACCTCACACCCTGATTTCATATGCATGAATCATGGCATTTACACAAATCTACATTTGTGCACTGGAATGCCATACAGGCCAGTGTCTATGCGTGTTTCCAGAATTTCTAGTGAAGCAACTGTGAATTTTTCTCATTATTCAATGTTGCAGTTGGCAGCCAGAGCGACAGATCCCTTTTCATGACGTTCGGTTTCCTCCTCCTGCTGGGGTTCTGAAAGAGATCACTGAGAGTGATGAGGTTGAGGTATGTGCTATCAAAAAAAAAAAAAAAAAAAAAAAAAAAAAAAAAAAAAAA
>CM040460.1:6423909-6513115 GCA_022758105.1 Pangasianodon gigas | reverse complement strand
GATTTAAGTACATTTTTGCATAGGTTTGAATTCAAATTAATGAGTGATAGGTTTGACATCACAGGTAGGAAGCGGATATTTTAGTATTTCCTTGATTTATCAGTATGCAAAAATTAAGGCTGTGTTTTTAAGCTCGTCGGTGTTAATTATTATTAACTTTCGGCTCCCTTTCCTCCAGTTTTACGTCATCGAGTACGCAGCCTGCGATGCCACGCTCAACGAGATCGTCACGTTAGAGAGGCTGCGGCCCGTGAACCCCAACAAAGCCACCACAAAGAACCCCTTCCTGAAAATCAGACTGGACGTTCCAGAAGACCTGCGACAGATGTATGCGCTTCATTACATTTACACAGCCTTATTCGATTGATGCATTTAAGGTGCTGTTTCTAATTTGGTTTCCATATCTATAACAATCATATCATTTGAAAGATCCCTGAGGACAATGGGGATTTATAATCTTGCCATGCAGTGGATCATGATAACTTCTAAGATTCATGCTTCTGTTTGCATTATTTCTGGCCTGGAAATGAGCTCCACCCATAGGTGGAACAAAGCTTTTCAAGTCTGTCCATTTCCTTAAAAGAGAATCATACTTAGTTTAAATTTTTATTCATTAAAAAAAAGTACATTTTGTTTTAGTTTGTTTGTTTATTGGCAATAGCCATATGCATTGCTCTGAAAATTATACATTGCTAACTTAAATCTTACCTACTGGTTTATGTTATTTAGTTATGATTTGCTTATTTCTATTTGTAGATTAATTGTACTGTAGATTAATCAAGTTCTGGTGTAGTCATTTTTTCTTCATTGAATGTCCACAGCTGCGCAAAAGACTCGGCTCACAAAGATTTCAAAAAAGCCGTGGGAGCATTCAACGTCACATATGATTCGGATAAGAAGCAGCTAGTTATTCTGGTGAGTCAAAAGTATCGATTCAGCGTTTAGTCATATCCCCAATTATATCTCGTCATTTTTTTTTTCCCTTAATGTCCTTTTGGTACATTCCAGTCAGTCAACGAGGTGACTGCTAAACGGGCAACCATGATGACGGACATGCACTTCAGGAGCCTGCGCACCAAAATGTCCCTCATTCTAAGGAACGAAGAGGCCAGTAGGCAGCTGGAGGTACGGCCGCTAGTACACTGATATCATCCTGCGTTCCACTCGTCTGCACTTACTCTGTCCGTTCTGCCCCGATTGACTGCAGTGCAATAGAATCTAGCTGCTAAATCTGTTTCTGTGGCTTGGGAGTGGAGTCTGTAACGTAATGATGGGATTGTGGCCTGCAAATCTGCTGTGTGGCACTTCAGAGTCTATATTTAACAAGAGCAAGTGGGGTTTGCTATCTCATATGTTGTGCGGATGCACAGCTGTTGCATTCCAGACCCTGGCTTAACTGCACTCCTGTTTAGATCGAGGCAGAACAGAACAGGCTTCCACACTGGTGCACAGGGTTAGAGCAGCGTTGGAGCAAATAAAGATTAGCAAGTGTTTGTTTATTATGAAATATTAAAGTTTGGCCCACTTCTGTAATCATTAAACCCATTTAAAGCAGTTTGCCTTGTGCCCAGAATAAGTTTTAATTTGTGTGTTCCCTTAAAAAGTGTGTTCCCTTAAAAAGAATTTTCTCTAAGCATGTATACAAACATTTCTAATTATTAGTTAGATTCTTTTATTCAGAGTAACTAAGCAGTGAGGCAGAATTCTTATCCAAGTACAAAGTGCTGCAGGTTTCCCATAACTAACCAGAAGCAACTGCAAGATACAGTTGAACGCAAAAGTTTGCACCCCCTCTTCAAATGGATACAGGTGTGAAAAGTGAAAACATATATGTATACACACACACATATATATTAAATATATTTAAAAAAAAGGGTATATTTTAAATTAGATTTTTTTTAAAGTGTTTATTGGACGTAGCAGTGTGTAAACATATATATTTACAGACAGCTCCATAATTATTGGCACGCTTGCTAAAGATGCATTAATAAATGTTCTAAATATCTCTGTTGATAATTAACTTAATCTCACATGAAAATACAACAGGATTCTTACGTCTAACTGAAGTACAGTCGGCCCTCCACGTGCAAATATCTCTAGGCCCCACATTTAACACACAAAAGAAGTGTGTTAAACAGTAGAAGCAATAAGCTTTGGACCCATGATTACAGTCGATATTTTATTGCACTTTAAAGGTGCAAAAAGTTGAGAGAAACCTGAGATACACTGCACACTGAGAGACAAAACAGGTGAGTGAGGCTGGCTAGTACAGAGACAAAGAGCATAGCATTCCCAGACAGAGTGTGTAGTCTGCAATTCTTTAGCGCACTGAAACTTTTTACTTTGTTGTAATAAATTTGTATATATTTATGGAAGTAAATGATAAATAGATTAATAATACGTATATTTTATGCGTTTATGGCTTAGTAAACTTTGCAAATCCCCATTTAATTATTGATCGCAAGCTCACGAATAATCAGAGCCACTCTAAGTAAATAACAGGCCTTGTGTCACAATTATTGGCACCTCTGCATTTCGTACTTTGTGCAACACTCAGTCTCATGTAATCTTTGATGAGACTTGAGAATACAGACAAAGAAATTGAGACCACTCCTCAATATAGAATCTCTCCAAGTTCCTCTCTTCTCCTCAGCTCTTGTTCAGCACAGATTTTCAGTAGGTTTTAGGTCAGGGTACTGAGATGGGACTGGGCTATGTCAAAAGCTTGACTCTGACATTGAGCCATTTTTGTGAGGATTTGGATGTATGTTTTGGATCACTGTTCTACTCAAAGATCCAACCCAGTTGTAACTTCCTAACAAAGGCAACCAGATGTTCATAAAACCTGCTGGTACTTGATGCCATGTATCTGAACAAGGTTCCCAGGGCTTTTAAAGGAGAAACAGTGCCACAACATCACAGATCCTCTACCACACTTAACAGTGGGGGCTAGGTTGCAGTTCTAGTAGCATCAAACAAGAGTTCCTAAACACTCATTTTTAACATTTTTAAAATAATAAAATATAAATGGTAATATGTTTTTATTATTTTTTTTCTACTTAAGTGATGTTCCACTTTGAGCAAAAAAAAAAAAAAAAAAACAATACGAGTTAAAACTCATCTCCTCTGTTTTCTCCAGAGCTCTCGGCAGTTAGCGTCAAGGTTCCATGAGCAGTTTGTGGTGCGCGACGATCTGATGGGTTTGGCCATCGGCACACACGGAGCCAACATCCAACAGGCCCGCAAAGTTCCCGGAGTCACCAACATCGACCTAGACGAGGAGACGTGCACCTTTCACATCTATGGAGAGGTACACCGCAGGCCTGCTTTCACATAATCGTGTTTAATCGGAAGCTATGAGCAGGACATTTTGATTGTTATGGTGTGTGATTGCAGGACCAGGATGCTGTGCGCAAAGCCAGGAGCTACCTGGAGTTTTCAGAAGATGTTATCAGGGTACCCAGGAATTTAGTAGGTAAAGACAAAACAGTGAAATGTCCATGTATTAATAAATGTTATGTGTAATAGACATGTTTCTGATGTATGTGTGTGTACGTACATGTATATAGGATATAAGGAGCAGTTTGTAATTTCAGAGTCCTTGCTATGGAAATTAAATTATTCTTACAATAAAAATATTGACAAGGCTTCCACTGGGCCAGTAATTTACTAAATGGCTCTTAGGAAATGGCACTAAAACGTTTCCCTTTTTTTAATCACTACCCTTTTGAAAGTGAGTTGCAAAGGTAAAGAAAAAAAAGAAAAAAAAAACTGGAGACATTGGAAAATGTTGTCTAACTACTTAGCATAAAATTTCAGTTTTATGTCAGAATTGCAGATTACTATATACTATGTCAGATTACTATAGGAAATAAAATGTCTGCTGCTAATGTTTAAACTGTGTTTGTAATTGGCCATACCTTAAGAACATCTGTAAGGCACAGGCAAGTTTGGCTTTATGTTTTTTGGTTATATAGTAAGATAGCAGAGGGATGATCAAAAAAGTGCTGGATAAAAGCATAAGGTATCTTTTGGTGGAAAAGAATTTTGCTAGATGTGACTAAAATGGTCAGATTTTTTTTTTTATTATTATTATTATTATTATTATTATTTTTTTTTTTTTCTTTTTTTAAATAAATGCATCTGTCATTTAGTTGGCTTATTCACTATACCTTTTGCTCCCCTCCACCAGGGAAAGTCATTGGGAAGAGCGGGAAGCTGATTCAGGAGGTCGTGGATAAATCCGGAGTCGTCCGAGTGAGAGTGGAACCAGAAAATGAGAAGAAATCATCTCCATTGGAGGAGGTCAGTATGTGTTTATGACCTGCTGTCAATGTGCAAGACATTTTACACAGACAGTGACACAAAGTATAAATCAGAAACGGAAAGGGAAGAAAGCTGACCTCTAGTGATGCGAAGTAGAAGTGTTAATTTAGTAGATATGCTACAACAATAAGAACGGTGGTGTTGGATGGCTTTGTGATTCGTCATTATTTCTCTACGCATGTAATGCTGAATGAATTCTGCGCCTGACTAAAGGGCATGGTGCCATTTGTGTTTGTGGGGACAAAAGAAAGCATCTCAAATGCACGCTTACTGCTCGACTACCATCTCAACTATCTCAAGGTAAACGTTTCTTTTACATTTATCCAATAACCCGCTTTCTTGTGTTATTGACAGTAAATAGAGTTGTAGCATCAGACTAGAACTAATTCTCAACCCGGTTGGACGCCTATGGGAGATTTTTGAGCGGCGGCTAGCGAATGTATTAGTCAGCTAGTTTGTGTAACCCCTACTGCATAGTGATCATGCTGCCTAAGCAATGTGTTGATACACCACACCTAACAAATGACACAAAATGGGAGCACAACCAAACATTTAGATTTTAATTTACTGTAGTTTTGTGAACATGATTTTTTTATTTATTTTTTAAAATGATTATTCAGGAGGTGGATCAGTTGCGGATGGAGAGGCTGCAGATCGATGAGCAGCTACGACAGATCGGCGGAGGCCCCAGAGCTCCATCAGGACGACCGGAGAAGGAAAAACCGTTCAGCTCTGATAACGGCATGGGACATTCCCGAGGGGGCAAGCCATTCGGCCGTGGGGGACGAGGAAGACGAGGGCCTACGTTTGCGTCAGGTACACATACCTCATCAAAAAAATTTTCTATAGCTTGCCATTTTTAAGGATTTTAAGCTTGCAGATTTCAGGGATCCCAAAATTCGGCATATTGCTTGATGGTGGCAGTGCCAGAAAAAAGGCGCAGAAGTATAAATATTTTTTTACCCTCATGAAGAAATCCAGATTCTGTGAATATATGAACCACTCCCAACCCTTGATGCATCAATACCTTGTTCTTCCAGTGTCTTATGGCCTACATTTGTTTACTGGAATGTGATTGTGATTGGTATTTTAATGATCTAATGACACTGTGCACACAAATTAATCCTTCCCCCAATGACAAGTTCATAAATAATAGTATAATTTGACTATAAAGTAATTTTAACAACCATTAGTTGCATGACATGACATTTTATTCCCTTTAGTTTTAAGTGGATTCTTGGCTTAAAATTCTTACAGTGAATAAAAACTACTGTAGTCTGAGTAACAGAGTTATTTTAACATCGGGTAGTTGCAAGACATTTTTACAAAGGCAGTTAAAATGCCTTTAATTGGTTTCTTTACCATAAAATATTCAGAGAATACGCACTACGTGTATGTTTTAATGATTAATGTTCATCATAACGTTTAGTTGTTTAGCATTTTTATGACTGCTGTTTTAAAGTGGTCTTTGCTCAGAAAAGCTAATCTAGTTTAGATGATTAAAGCCTTCCTTTATTATAAGGTCTGTCTTTGTTTTTTTTTCATGTTGTGTTCCTGAATATTTTCTCAAGGCACCAATTCTGAAGCGTCCAACGCATCCGAGACTGAATCAGACCACAGAGACGAGCTGAGTGACTGGTCTCTGGCTCCCACCGATGAAGAGTCTATGGGTTACCCCAAACGAGTCCCAGACGGACGAAAGAGAGGCGGCGGTGGTGGCCGGGGCCGAGGGGGACGAGGAAGAGGAGGAGGAGGGGGAGGAGGAGGTTACAAAGGTAGTTACTTACATGTCTAGAATTCCTCTATTATCTCCCGTTGACTCAGGAGATTTCCTTTTAACATCACAAATGTATTTCCAATGCCGAATATATCTATTTTTCCTCTCTTATTATTGATATAAGTTAGGATTAAAACCCTTGGAAGCATTCTGTTATAGGAAGCAATCAACAACTGGGTCTTGTGATGTCACATCCTCGTTCTAAGAGTTGATTGTTTACCAATAACATCACATCTTGGAGTGTTTTATTCTTCTTATGCCACAGCAATTTGCCAACATTTTTTTAAAAATAAAAAACAACTCATCAAAAAGTACTTACAATCTTAAGTCTGACTGTTACAAAGCGCTGACACTGGAGACTTCCAAATACGCTAAATAAACATCTCATCACAGAACACTTCACCATATCAGCAATTCCACACCGTTTTAACCATTTTATGTGAAGTATCCACCATACAAGTCTCTGTGTAAATTGTTACTGTAGAAACGTTAACTTATTAGAACTAGCATAGCAGTATAAACTGTTATAGAAAGTTAAACACCTTTTAACCAATCAGAAGCAAGCTTTCAGTAGTGCTGTGATTATAAACAATATTAATGAAAAGACACACACGTTTAGAGAACAAGTAATATTGTGAGAGAGTAAATAAAAAGATGATATGAATAAAAGACTCTAAATCATCATTGTGTTTCATATTTATCAAGAACAGTTATTTGACTAATGATTAGTTTTCATGTTTTTTTTTAATTGGACAATGTTTATTATAATAAACACTTTAATTAAAACACTTTGATTAAAGCTTCAGTGAATATTGTGTTGTTGAGTGCTTATATTGTCTATTGATCTTCCTGGTGTTAATCTGTGTGCTGTATTAACTTTATACTGTGTTTAATCAGGTGAGGACGTGCACTGGAGTGAGTCACGCCCCCGGAACTCCAGAGACTCCAAGCCGAGGCTGCAGGAGGACTCGCTACAGGTAACCAATTACTATAAACATCAGTGATGGTGATGAGAATCTTTACTTATGACAGTTTAGCTCCGTTCAGTCTACACTGTTTCGATATTGGAAAACACAAGCTCTTCCGTATTTGTTCAGATCATTGTGTGTTCAAGTGTGCAGTTTGCCTTTTCTATTTAGTTTGATGTGGACTTACTTTAAAGTGCTACACCGATCAGCCAAGACATTTAAAACCACCTGCCTAATATTGTGTAGATCCCCCTTGTGCAACATTAACTTTTTCAGCAATTTGTGCTACAGTAGCTCTTATGTGGGATCGGACCAGACGGGCCTCCCCACAAGCATCAGTGAGCCATGGGTGCCCATGACCCTGTTGTCACCGGTTGTCCTTCCACTTTTGGTCGGTACTAACCACTGCATACCAGGAACATCCCACAAGACCTGCCGTTTTGGAGATGCTCTGACCCAGTCTTCTAGCCATCACAATTTGGCCTTTCTCAAAGTCGCTCAGATCCTTACGCCTGTCCGTTTTTCCCAGTTCCAACACATCAGCTATGAAAACTGACTGTTCACTTGCTACCTAATATATCCCACCCCTTGACAGCTGCTATTGTAACAAGATATTATTCACTTCACCTGTCAGTGGTTTTAACATTATGGCTGATCGGTGTAAATGTTTAAACTGCTGTCTTAAACACCTGGAATATATTACAATATACCACAGCACTGGTGAATTCTCAATTATGATTGGTCAGAAGGTATTGATTAATTTTCCATAAAAGCAGTTCTGACAGTAGTACCAGCTTCAAGGTTTATGTTGTTGCACTCGTTCTAATTTGTTGTTGTTCCTATAGCATATATGTAAAGAGACTTCTTTCGGGTTTCTCTGTAACATGACAAGCTGCGTTTTTTTTGTTGAGGTTTTTTTTTTTTTCTTTGACCTATTAACTTTAAGACAGTGAGAGGCTGAAAAAGAGGCTGATAAGGGAAAAACTGCTATAACATAAGTGATCACAGGAATTAATTAGGCTTGGACTTATCGAGGGTGTTCACATCAGGATCACATCCAGCTCCTCCCTCTGGACTTATGGTTCTGTGGCTTTGATTATCTCAATTTCTGTGGTATAAGAGGAATAAAATACTCCGGGATGTCCAATTGTAGGAAAATAATCAACTTCAGGGTAGTGGCAGTAAAATGGTCTACACCTGTGGCCTTATTGGGGCAGGACTTTTCCACAGAGTGCAGACAAAAGTCAGTTAATAATGAGTATCTATGATTTTTAGTTTATTATCCATCATGTCAGTATTACAGTCTCTGTTTTCTCCTGTCTGGAAAGTTACAGGTTTCCTCTGGACATTATTTCCCTGTATTTTAATATACAAACAATAGGGAAAGGGCTAGATCTTTCAACCTAACACTGATTAGATGATTTAATGTCCTTCATTGGGCCAGGCAGGCACAGAAAAGGATGGAACGTGAGAGAAAGAGTGCCAAGTGCCAAAGTAAATAAATTTTATAACATTACTAATTAATCACACATAATAAGGATAATAAGGGAGATGTGTGTGATGGTGGTCTGTATCAGTTCAGCCGTGATCATCTCCTGACTTTTATCTCTTCAGATTCGTGTCGACAGCAATAACGAGAGGAGCGTCCACGCTAGCCGAGGCCCTCAGGGGCCCAGCGGCGACTCGACCGGCCCCCGACAGCGGAGCATCAAGGAGCGAGGGATAAAGAAAGAGAAGCAGGAAGGGCAAGACAGCCAGGTCGTCATGAACGGCGTGTCGTAATTGAAAATCCCCCGTGTCTAATCTCCCAAACAACTCCACCGTTCCAGAAGCTTCTTTCATTAGAGACACATTAGGCCAAAGAGAACCAGGTCAGTAGGGCTTAAAAAAAAAAAAGAAAAAAAAAAAAAAAAGACATGACATCAAGCACATTTTGTAACTGTTAACGGGGGTACTAGACAAAAATGTCTCTGCTGTCTCTGAATTTTGTAGTCTGCATTGATTAGAGGTGTCGGTCTCTAAATCGAAAGTTTTGTAATCGACTTTCTAGGCAACTAACAAAGCTGTGGGTGTATTAAAAAAGTGTGTGTGTGTGTTTTTGATTTTTGTTCACATCAGGGGGATATCAGATTTGATTCAAACGTGTGTGCCATCTCTTGTGGCATCCCCCCCCCCTTACTGTTTGGTGTCTGTTTATTATAGAGCCCATCATGATGTGAGGTTCCAGCCACATTGCTTAAAAAAAAAAAATAGACAAGTAGACATACTCCTAGATGATCTGTGCCTTTAACTAGTGGGGATAGTTTCTGAATTTGGATCTCTAAATCAGGGAAGATGACATGGATTCTGCATAATCTCAGCCAGTCAGTGAAAATAAACCATGGTGCATGTACAGTACTTCACATGTGACGTTTTTGGTACATCTAAAGGGCAACTCTTCATCTTTTCTTTTCTTTTTTTTTTTCTTTTTTTTTTTTGGACCGTGTAAAGGTGAGATCGTCCTGAGTGACGAAGTAGTCGACCACTTGATGCGATTATATGGATGTATTTCATTTGTGAGGTATTTGATTAATTTAAATGAGACGCGTTAGCTTTTTAGTGAACCACCTTTAGCTGCAGTAGTTGTCTTGTTTTCCAAAATTTTTACAGGTTTTTTTTTTTTTTATTATTATTTTTTTGGCTTCCTAGTATGTACCATCCAAACTTTAAAAGCGATGCTTACAGGGAGTAGGTGAAATTCATCCTAAGCCACGTCCTGTCACCCCCGTGTGTTTACTCCACTTTCATGTTCAGGTGTAAAAAGCACTGATATCAGATATTGCTGTAAAAGCTTCATTATCAGTAACAGCGTATTGTACATGACATGCTCGCTGTTATTTTGAAGTTACAATTGAACTTTTCAAGCGTGCACTTACGTTTTGTGTTCCTCGGCAACTACTTCGTTTTAAAGATATACGCTCGTAATGAGACAGGCGAATCATGTGTACACCCTCATCGTAACGAACATAACGAACTTTCTCATTTTGACTCTGCTGTACTTTTCGCTTAGGGAGGGAAGATGAAGGAGATGTGAGATTGAGTTTGCTATAAAGCTGTGTTACCTGATCCGTGCTTGTGCATTTCCCTTTTAGTTTACAGTTTAGAGGTTTAGAAGAGTGTTCTACACCCAGACTTTTTTTTTCTTTCTTTTTAGGTTTGTTTCATTTCTTTTTTGGAAACCTACTGTGACGCTAACTCTAGTAGTCCTTTTCTCCTTTCTGTACAGCTATAACAGTAACAGTTCATTTATACCTGCTTTTTCCTGCTAGAACTATCTTTACCGGTGACAATAATTCAGACCTATTTGTTGCAGCTTAAACCACAATCTTGACCTGATTTGCCTGAATCAACATCCTGTGACAAATGAGACTAAATGTCAGTTGCAAAACAGTGAGCATCAGTGTATATTGTAATACATAAGAATTGAGCTGTTAATACAACTTGTCTGGCTCAAATGGGCAAGATTTAGAGAGACTGGAATCTGGGCAATATGAACTACTTTAAGATACAGCTCTCAGCCTAGATGTCCAGAACTGTCTGGTGTTTTCCCTTATTTAACACACCTACTACGAGCCTGACCATAAATATAAATATCCTGCATTATTATTTTACTAGATACAGGTGCTCACCATCAGAAATGAAGTTACCAAACTGTACTTTTCCCTCTCGCTGTGGTGGTACCATCAAGGCTACTTGACCTTTTGTACCTTCAGTGTGTTTCTTTCACCTGGAAATGTGAATATACCTTTAATAATTTAAGTACATAACTGGATCTTACGGATCAACAATATACCTTTACTCACCACATGCACCTTCCCGGGTAGAACATAACCTACTACGTACCAAAGTACAAAAGATGTACCCTTAAAGTACCACCTCAGCGATAAGGAAAAGTACCTTTGTTTCTGCATGACGTGTCAGTAGCTTAATTGTGTAAGAGCGTCGTAGTTTGACTAAAATATGCTAAACAAACCTATAGACGGGCAAAGTTGTGTTATTTTAGCACACCTCACTCTAATCATTATATAATGGTCAGGTTTAGAGTTTAAGTACTGTAGCGCCTTTCTAATATTTTACAGAACAGTTTAACATTTTAAACATTAGCTGTTGAAGACAAACACTATAATGGTATCAGTATTTTTTTTTTTTTTTTTTTTTTTTTTTTTTTTTTTTTTTTTCTCTTGTGACAGGTCTGTCTCAGCATTAATAACAATTATTATGGCTATTATTCTTACTACTAGTACTGCTACTGGTAGTTTACCTTTTGTATTTACTTGGAAATATTAACAATTTGAATATGACTACTACTACTACTACTACTAATAATAATAATAATAATAATAATTATTATTATTATTATTATTATTATTATTATTATTATTATTGTAGTAGTGGTATTAGTAGTAGTAGTAATAATAATAATAATAATAGTAATAATAGTATTATTACAATTAATTGTAATATAAATAAAAAACATTATGGAAGCTGTTTAAGAAAGACTATAACAGTTTTTTTTTTGTTTACTTGTTTGTTTGTTTTATGACAGCTTCATCTCAAAATTTAGTAGTAGTAGTAGTAGTAATAGTAGTAGTAATGTTACCAGTATT
Organism: Pangasianodon gigas; assembly: GCA_022758105.1. NCBI lineage: Eukaryota > Metazoa > Chordata > Actinopteri > Siluriformes > Pangasiidae > Pangasianodon > Pangasianodon gigas. Next base: position 6,501,398 of record CM040460.1, on the reverse strand, counting down.
ATTAATAATAATTAATAGTAGTAGTAATAGTATTAATATTAATGGTATTATTATTATTATTATTATTATTATTATTATTATTATTATTATTATTATTGTTAATGACACAAGCAGTAGGTGTGTTAAACAGGGAACTCGCCCACTTCTGCTGGACTCCAAACAGAGAATGACAGTTGTAATCACCGTTGAAGAGTTTCTTCTCAGTCTCTTTATACAAAACTCATACAAAGCTCAATTTGTGACAGTCTGTTAATGCAAAGTTAAAAAAAAAAAAAGTTCTGAAAATCTTAAATGTTGCCAAACAGACTGTTTCCTAGTTATTTATTTTTCAGACTGTGTATGAGTTTACAAAAACACCAAAATTTCAAAAATTTCATCTCTCGCTCATATTGTAGGCTGTTGTGAAAAATGAATAAATAATTAAAACATACAATTAATCAGACAGGAAAAAAAACAAGATAAACTGTAGATACTGAACCAAGGTAGACTGATCTTGTATGTTACTGCACTTTGGGTAAGAATTTCTTTGTACATAAATAGCAAGACAGACTGGGTTTTATGTTGACATTGTTTGGTTATAGTGCAATATATTTTGTATGCAAGCAGTTTCAATAAATAAAGGTTGATCTTCCTCTGCAAGCTGAAGTGCGTGTTTTACTCTTCAAAATTGAGCTTTATTACTTTTACATGCCATATGTTACAAGAAAAAAAACAATTGTAAGATAATCCAGCTGTAATTACTGTGCTGTACACTTTCTCCTCCACATGATGGAGCACTTGCAGCAAGAACTGCAATGAAATGGCTCCATGTCGTATCTTCTGCTCACATTGTTCTGCCAGTTCATGGTAAACATGGACACATGTACTCTCACATTAGTCATTATAGTTAAAATAGAACATTAGTTGTTATTTTACAGAAATCTAATATATAATGTAATTACAGAAATATGACCAAAGTTCTTTCTTAAATCTGTTGGTCAGAATTTGTTGGTTTATTTTCTTATAACAGCAGCTATGACAGTAGTGCAAGGGTAATAATAAACAAAAAAAAAAATAGCGTCATTATTTAGCAATTTATATGGAGATATAACATGTAAGGAAGGAGTCTCCAGTGTCAGCTCTTTGTATCCATCAGTAAGTTTTAAACCATAGGAAAGTGTTCAGGACAGAGATATTTGCGCATTCTGGTTTCCTGGTAACATGACAGGCTGCGGTTTTTTTTATTTTTTTATTTTTTTGCCTTGTTCTCCACAACAGAGACAAAAAGAGGCTGGTGAGGGAACAATTATATATAGAAAGAGGATTTTCCTGAATATCACATTTCTTGTGTAAATGCTCTAGCAAACGATTTACAAATAGATTTTTTTCATATCCAGTTTGATAAATAATGCCCAATATTATTGTATTCATGCCAGAAGTGATGTACTATCCACTAAATGACCATCTGTTACAGAAAAAAGTGGTTTAAAAAAGGTGATTTAGCATAGCAACACTGCGATGTTGATATTGTAGTTCTCCTCCGCTTGGGAGAACCATGAAGTCTTTGTTGAGGGTAGGATTTGCATGTACAAAATTATTCAATACTTATTACATTGATATCTTTTGGAGTTCTGATAGTGCTGGTGATCTTCAACAGTCCGGTTTTGCTGAGCGCCTGAGCAGAAAAGCATCTCACAACTGGTTGAACAGGAATTTGAAGCTATATTGGATAGCTTCAAATTCCCGTTTGACCAGTTGTGAGATGCTTTTCTGCTCACCATGGTTACAAAGAGTTATTATTTGAGTTCCCTTCCTGTCAGCTAGAGCCAGTTTTGAACCAGTGGCATTTCCTGCCACAAAACTGTTGCCCACTGGAATTTTTTGTTTTGTTTTGTTTTGTTTTTCGTACCACTCCGTGTAAACTCTAGAGATGGTTGTGTATAAAATTCCCAGGAAATTTCGCTGAAATACTCGAACCTGCCCACCTGGCATGACCAATCACGCCAATCACATCACTGAGATCACATTTTTTCCTCATTCTAATGTTTGATGTGGACTAAAGCTCTTGACGTATATCTGCATGAATTTATCCAATGAGCTGCTGCCACATGATTGGCTGATAGAATAATTGCATGAATGAGCAGGGGTACAAGTGTTCCTGTGGCCAGTGTGTGTATGTAAACAAACAGACATGTATTCACATGCACATTTACGCATATAGAAGTGATGCAGCATGTAGTGTTGCCGTGTCCAATCCAGTGGTTACTGAAGGACCAGGATTAAAAACATTCACTGAGCTGCATTTGCCTTTTAGCGGTCTATCAAGTTTCTGCTTCTTCCATGTCTCAGCAGAACACAACTCATCGTGTCACGTCATTGGATTTTCACTAGCTCTGACACAAATTCATCCCTCCCGGACTTCCTTCAGGTGGAATAGGCCAATTATCCGCAAACAAAACTCTCTCCACTCCGTCGCCTTAGAATTCCACCCTCCATCGACCGAACACGTCAGAAAGGCTGACCTATTTTTTTCTTTACCTCTAATAACCTGAAGCAAACACAATGGTTCTTTTCCTCTATTCTGTCATGAAGTGTACATACGTGGCTCATTTAAAGTAATACTTATCACCCCTGTCTCTCTTTCTCTTCCCCTCCTGTGTGGTCATTAATGCATGTGAAATTAATGGCAACACTTAAAACTGTGCCTGGAGTACTATTTAATTAGCATACAATGACACATGAGCTATGTTCATTAGAGCTCAGTCCTGCTCAAGTGACTGTTTGGCTGAGCTTAATCTACTTTTATGGTGCAGTGAACAGGCCGCGATCAAGTGTTTAGGGATTTAATGTAAAAAGAAATCTGCCATAGTGAAAACAGTTTGTGTGATTCAGCTTAGATGCATGAGTAATTCATTTACCTCTTAGGATCATATGGTGTGTGATAAACAGACGATCCCCCCCTTCATTTTCCCACTCCCTCATGCTCATTTGATTCATACCCATAATGCCTCTGGGAGTTACTGGCTCTGGTAATCTCACTCATTCATTCCAATGAGGTGAGTTCCACTGGCCACACACACACACACGCACACACACACACAGGCTGACAGTCTCAAAGGCTAATCTATATCTAAAAGTCTATACTTTGGTTTCTCCCTTTGAGAAAACCCTTCACAAAGACCCTTCAAACCCTCCAACAGATAAGGTTCTAAGTAGACCACCTTTAGAAAGCTAAGAACCCATAACTATCCAAAGAACTCTTGAGGAGTTTTAATAGTGACACCAAGTTTCATTTCCCTCCACTTTGTCAGAGTGTAAAACACTCTGCTTAGGGAAATTGAAATGAATAAGTAAGGAATAAAACACATGGTGGTATGCTGTTATTGGAAAATAATCAACGATGGGGTGGTGTGATGAAACAGAGGTACTGTTACCACCCCTAAGGTGGCTGTTTTACTAAATAGCCTTGTCCTGAAATTCTTTATTCCTCTTATACCACAGTAACTTGCCAATTCCTCCTGTTATCACTTACATTATAGCAACTATAAATGGTCATTTCCTCACTAGCTTTTTTTCCCTTTTTTGAAGGTAGTAAGACAAAAAACACACACATACACAGAGCTTGTGCAGCGCACAGTCCTCTGTCCTGAAGACTTTCCCATGTTGGAAAATTGAAAGCACTGACATTGGAGACTCCTTCCATAAATGTTAACTAAAATTAATTTAAAAATTTTGTTTTTGCTTTAATCAAATATTTACATTTTTCTTGGTTAAATAACAACACGGCTTTTATCTGATTATTATCAGGTGCAGGTGCAATGTCCACCATACAAGTCCCTGTGAATAAGCTGTTACTATAGAAACAATAACGTATTAGAAACGGTGCACTAATATTAAATAATATTAAAACTGGCATTGCACGAGGGGTGAATTCTCCCACCTTGCACTCTGGGATAAGCTAAGGATCCACAGCTACCCTGACCAGGATAAAGCTGTTACTGAAGATGAATGAATGAAGGAATGAATATTCCATACTGCTCCTTTAAAAATCGCCGATATCAAGAGGTTCCACTTTTCTTGCATGTCTAGCATGAATTATATCTGATCAACACCTGGAGAGGTTGTTCTTTAATCTGTGTTAAGCTGCAGTCATACACAACTGACATAATAGCCTTGTGTATGTGTGTCAATATCACATATCCACAATCAGAAATGATTTATAACGCCTTGGAAAGGGAGCAGCCGAGTCAAATAAATAGCAGAACAGCCTACAACTCGCCAAGCTCTCAGACATTTCGCCAAGTTCCTTTAGCTCACTATAAATCACAATAAATGAAAATGAGAAAGGCTTATTATGTGTGTGGCGTGGTATTAATTAGCGTTACTCAGACCATGTTACCTGCCTGGGTGCCTCACATTTGGAGATAATGCACAGTGTGTAGGGGCGACTCATTCTTTTTTAATGAAAGCTAATCCAGATGGATGAGACAGAAAGAATTTATGTCTAAAGAACGGCAAGGCTAACCTCTGTTAGTTCACTTAATTCAAAAGTGAAATTAAATTATTGATTTTTGTGCTTTCCGAGACAAATAGAGAGCGATAGGAGGCATTAGGGCCTAAAAAACAACTCCCGAAGCGCATGGCGGTGTTGTCCCAATTTGATTTGGGCATATTTTTTTTTAAGCGCACGTCAGATGCTTGTCTCCTAATGCATTTGGAAGAGTATGAAGTCTCCTCCTCTTAATGAGATGGTGCGTCGGGTGCGTCTGAGCGAGCCGATAGCTTTATCGCTTTGAAGGTGGAACAATGACGGCGAACACGGCTTTTATCTACACGGAGATGTGACACAGAATGAGTGATTTACATCTGTGGAGCTCGCCCCCCTGCTATCAGCATGACAAGCGAGGCATCAGTCACTCGGGTGGAAAAATACAAAAGCGCCTTATAAAGCAGAAGAATGTAGGGAATTACAGCACACACAATATTATAATATTTCTGATCAGCATCTTGTATTGCGTATCAGAATGGCAATTAAAGAACAAATACCATAATAAACGAGTGTTAGAGGGGGCATGGTGGCTTAGAGGTTAGCGCATTTGCCTCGCACCTCTGGGGTTGGGGGCTCGAATCCCACTTCCACTGTGTGTGTGTGTGTGTGTGGAGTTTGCATGTTCTCCCTGTGCTTCGGGGGTTTCCTCCAGGTACTCCGGTTTCCTCCCCCAGGCCAAAGACAAGCATTGTAGGCTGATTGGCATTTCCAAATTGTCCATAGTGTGTGAACGGGGGTGATTGTGCCCTGCGATGGATTGGCACCCCGTCCACCCGGGATGTCCCCCGCCTTGTGCCCCGAGTCCTCTGGGATAGGCTCCAGGCTCCCCGCGACCCTGTTTGGGATAAGCGGTATGGAAAATGGATGGATAGACAAGTGTTAAACAGAAGATCTTAGTATTTAAGGTTGTATTAAAGGTAGCGTCAGTGATTTTTTTTCATATTCTCACAGGTTCAGGGAAATATTTGCTCAGAGGAAAAATGTAAAATGATGTTGACCACACAACTAATCATAGAGGCATCTGTACAGTCATGGTACCTGTCAATTCAGTGCTAGCATTCAAGCATTCTAGCCTAGGAGATGGTGTGCATGTGTTTTAGGGACATGGCTTTCAAGGGAACACTGCGTTTGTACACTGCATTTGTGTTGTATTTGTTTGAATGTTAAATTTCTAGCTTTAGCTAACTATCAAAATCACTTATTACACCTTTAACTACAACTTCTTCGATCCTGATGAGAATTCTAGTGGATCATAAGGGAACATTGAAAAGTATTATTTGTTTGAGGGTTAAATTTAAAACTAGTTTTAGCGAACTATAAAAATCACTTACTACACCTTTAACTGCAAGTTGATGGAAGTCCTATTGCTATAAAGGGAACTCTGAAAGTATTGGCTATATTTGTTTGAATATTAAATTTCAAAACAGTCAGCTTTAGCGAACTATCATAATCACTTACTACACCTTTAACTGCAAGTTCTTAGATTCTGATGGAAGTTCTGATGGCTTTAGAGGGAACACTGAAAGTGTGTGCTCTATTTGTTAGAACTTTACTTTTTAAAACAGCTATAGCTAATTATTAAAATCACTTACTACTCCTTTAACTGCAAGTTCTTAGATTCTGATGGAACTCCTAATGGCTTTGGAGGGAACACTGAAATCATGGACTGTGTTTGAATTTTAAATTTCAAACCAACTAGCCTTAGCCAACTATTAAAATCACTTACTACACCTTTAAGTGCAAGTTCTCAGATCCAGATGGATGTGCTAATAGAAAAAATGATCTAGATTGTTCCAAATAAAAGAAAAAGGCATATATGATAATTATAGACATTTCTACATTGTTTTGGTAGAATATATTTAGCATTTCTTAAGGTAGACCTGGCAGTATGGTGATGCAGCATTCCCAGGACACGCTCTGGATCCACTGCGACCCAGACCTGGATAGAGAGCTTACTGACAATGAACGAATGAACAAAACAACTGTGTAATGCCAAAGTGTAAACCTAACTATGTTATTTTCAAGAAATAGCTAGACGACAAAGAGTATTTGTTTAGTATCTCTGCACAAATTAGCGTATTAGCAAATATTTGGGATACGTGTCTTTCTTTGGGCATGGTAAATTTCTTCATGAGAGTGATGTGAGGTTCAGATGTCACGCTGTCCAGCAGCTCTCTTGACCCTTGTGGCTGTTGGTGTGAGTGGCAGGGCAGTTGTTGATTGGCCGTTAAACTCCTACTGCCCTCGCCGCTGTGATTGATCGCCCGTTCTTGTCACTCTGTCTCCGCATGAAACACTTCCCGCAGTCTGGACACAACTGCTCACTGAGGCTTTCTCTGACCAGGTCATCTACACCACTTAATAACAGCTTTCTTTATCTCCTATAATGTCATTCAGCAGCGCTGGTTTAAAGCCACGGGATCATTTTACGAACTGAATGATATGTCATTTGGGTGACTTACTCAACTTTGTCTGAATATTTTACTCTTTGGAGACGGGAAAATGAGATCAGAATGTGAAAGCTGTTTAAGATGGTGTTCCTTCCAGCAGGATTTAATGAGAAACATGGAAAATGTCATGCTGATATTAACCACTGTTCAGATTCTTTCCACTACCCAATTACGCATATAATGTAATTATTAAAGTATGTAAATACTTTCCAAGTAGATTCTAAAGAGTTTTTCTGTATGTAATTGAAGTTTATTATTTCCCCTTCATTTCTTGTTAGATTCTTATTTATTAAATAAATGAAATGAGTTGCATTTTAAAAATCTTGAAGGTAGGGTTGTACTTAAGCAATATCACACTCACAATCATGAGATTATACTGAATATCGTCATGGCTGTGATTCGCCACAGGCACGAGCCCGCAGGCTGACAACTCATGCACATGTTATGATTTCACAACCTCGATTTAATATCTCGTGTCTGCATTAATAGCACACAAAATTAAAATGCAAAATAATAGCACGTGCTGGATCAAGTGCTATTTTATTAGCTGCTGAATAATGAATTTAACAGGGGAATAATGGTTTAACAGGGGAAGTTAAACCAAATTTGGAGTAATTAGTTGTGAATTTGGACTATTCATGCATCGATATACTGAAAAAACATTTTTGAAAATGTATCTTGCTTTTGTTACATTGTATTGCACTTTAAAGTGTTTACAGTCAGTGGTTTGGACACTATTGGAAAACCCAGTCATGGACGCTTCTCCTCAAGAAAAGCCTTGGAGGCTGTGGTTTAGGGGAGGGGGGAGGGGCATGTATACAGAGTAGGATTTAAAAAAAAAAAAAAAAGCCAACTAAAATTTATTTATGGATCATGAGCATTAGCAAGAAGAAGAAAAGCACATTTTGATTAGAGTTAAAGGTAAGAGTATTTCATGTACTATAGACCTTTTTCCATATTACGAATGTGAGATTGTAAGAAGTAGCTTTTTGAATCTTCCAGTAAATTATTGAACAATGGCAGAATGGCTCGCAATTACTGCAGTGTCTCTAAATAAAAAAATCATTCAGGCAAACATGAAACTCATTTCCCACTGACGTGCTTGACAGGGCGAGGGGAAGAGGGTGAGCAATGCGTACGTCTTTAGCCAGCATTTCAACAAATCGAAAACCATTGGCTGTAAACATGCGGCTACACCGTTTCGATGCTAATGGACAGAGCAAACATCTGCAAAATGTTTTTGACAAACTCAAAAAAGCTAGCTAGCTTCTTCATACGTAACTCAGAAGCGTAAAAAAAAGGTCTAGTAGCTGCCTTAATATCAAATAAGCCTAGAAATTTCTCCTCCCTAAGCTTTGTGCTGCAGCATCAATGTGCGTCAAATGAAACTTTTGCGATATAATTTCGCCCACCATTAATCGCCCTTGCTTTTGTGGGTTACCCTGGAATTTATTTTGCATTACCACTGCATGAAGATGTGAACTACTTGCAAGTCATTTGCATAATCTGAAATTGGAGTCCAGAAAATCGACTTAAGCATGTGCATAACCCGACTCTGAATATGTGTAACTTTCCCTGCGTAAATATCATTGTAACTGTTTAACTTAAGTTGGCAGTTAGTCTCTGACTCCGAATACAACACATACCAAACTGTATTATCTCAGAGCAAAGTCCTGTCAAACAATTTTAACAAATATTGTGATATGCAGCATTAACACACACAGACACATACAACCAAATTATTTTCTTGGTCCCTCTTTATCCAGAGTGAGTCATTGCTAATTCGCAGGTCGCCAACAGCCCATCAGACTGTGTTTGGCACTGATACAGCTCCATCTGCACTGGCAACCAATTTAGAAACACAACTACACTGAGACTTCAGATCTGTTATCCGTGACACTGCAGGATATTCAGCATATCCATTTTTCACTCCTTTCTACGGTACGTTCATTATTATTAACCGAGATTCATATTTCTACTGTCATTCTTAAATTAGAGCTGTCAGTCACAGAGGGACCTTTTAACCAGACTATCGGGTTATTTGAAGTGTGATTTTTTTGTTTATTTATTTTTTTTGGCAACCATGAACAGGGTAAAAACTTTAAAATGTGCTTTAATTAGAGCTGTGGTTCTTGAAATGTGGTTCACTGACCCCCAGGGATGCTTGTGGTCTGAAATTTTATTAGGATTATTTTTCACGATGACAAAGTGGTGGAATGTTGTTCTAGTTGTTATTTAGAAACTGTAATTATAAGCCTAATGGACTGGTCACTTTGAATTAAATGGGCTTCTTCTAAAGTTTAATAAATAAAAAAAAACAATCAAAACGATATAAATAATGACAACTTGACTTTTAATTAGCCTAGGAAAAATTCAGGCCATATTATACAAAATGTTTCAAATCTACATTATAAAAAGGAAAGATTTGGTTCTAAAATCTGATTGGCTGAGCTGTGTTTGAAACCGTTGTAAAATCCCCAATACACGTACTGTATATGTATACAGTGGGGTCCAAAAGTCTGAGACCACATCGAAAATCTGCCTTTTTTCCATTTAAAATTGAAAATAAACAGAAGGTTTTAGAATTTTTAAATGTTTAAAACCAAGAAAGTAAATGTTCAATATCTTAAATATTTAATATTCAAGATTCTACACTATTTCTAGGTGCCTATTTAAATGTAAGCAAGTTTGAGATATTGATCGTGTTAACTGCTTTGTACAAAAGGTCCGATTTTCCTCATGTCTAATCTCTTCTATTGAAGTGTGTGTTCAGATGACACTCTGATGGATTTGATCTAAAATGGATCATACGGTTTTGCACAAACTTGTGGAGTCCATGCCAGCTCAAGTGCACACTGTCATTAAAGCAAAAAGGGAACATACAAAATACTAAGAAACTCTGAAATTCATGTAAATAATTCAAAGAATGCAAAACAGAAGCATTTGCACTATTGCACTATAGACTTTTGGACCCCACTGTATGTGCATGTGCGCATCACAATAATTGATTCTGAATGAATGCACCAGGTTTAAACAAAACAAAAAGTTACGCATAAACCATTGTTTTGTCCATAAAATACCCAAATCTTTGCTCGTGATGTTGCTTAGCAACCAAAGGTTACTGTTTACAGACTACATTGTGTGCCGGAAGAATTCTCTTGTGGCTTATTTCTTTATTTTAACACAACAACATGATGGTCTTAATGTGCTTTATATCTGAGATGTTGAATTGCATGCATAATTTTTTCTATCTTTATTTTATTTTGTATTATTTGATCTTTAAGAAAAGAAAAAATCATGGTCTAGCAAGCACCAGAGCCTGTCACTTTAACACTGGAAATGGGGCAAAGAAGGTTTGAGAAAACATTCGTTAGAGAGGCTGGAAGGCTTGAAGGTTCAGGCTGGAAATAGAAAGTTCCTGCTCTTTCCAGTAGGGAGCACTGCGTCTCCAGACTAAGGAGAACTTTTTGGAACCAAAAAAAAAGTGATGCTTTGATTCATAGACAACTGATAGAGATCACTGTCTTAGCAGCAAGCTTTACTAGATACCAGCAACTCACTGTAAATTGTACGTAAACTGCTTTTATGTGTTTGCTAATGCAAATGGTTTTTTATTTAATGCTTTTATAGCATATGAAGTATGTCTAGGAAAGTTTTCTGTCCTGCAGATTATTGGATGAGGTTGTTGTAGGACACATTTCCCCACTCATCCATCAAGAATTTAATGTTTTCAGTGTTGCAAAGTTTAAATTATATAACTGGTGTTCAGTGTGATGTCATTTAACTATTATCTTTCGGGAATCAGTCATCGAAAACCACAAAGTCGAGTTGTTTTAACCTGCTATTAAAAGCTACAGCCGTTTCTTTCACTCTGATGTGAAACCTGGCCGTGAAACTCTCAGGTGTTCGACGCCCAACGTGCTTGGAAATGACTCAAACACATCACCCTGTCATCGCACGCCGCAGCCACCCAGGCTTGTGTGAAAGCGCCACTGTAGACGTGTGCACCACGTTCACCTTGTGACAGCGGCGGGTCAGATTGATGAGGCGTTCGGGTAGGATGGAGGCTCCGTGAGAGCTCCAGATGGCTCATTACTACTGACAGCAGTGAGTTTTATCCCCTGCTCGGCTAAAGGTCATGCTGGCCGACATTTTTGAGAGCGCAGCACATCCACAAGTTTCTCCGAGACGGATTACAGCGATGTTCACTACAAACATGGAGGAGAGTGAAATGTAAACATTTTACCATTGATATCAACTTTGATTGTGCAGGTTGTTATAGTTACAATATATAACCAATAAAACTGTGAGTACACCATCTACTGTCTGGTTTTATCATTTCACAGAGGTGTTAACATTATTTACAGACACAACAATTACAATATACAGCATGTCTTACATGTGACCTTCCTGCAACAAATATGTGAGAATATAAGGCCCTTAACTACAAGGCCCACAAATAATTTATTTGTGTATATAATATATATTAATATTTATTAATGTTTTTTAATGAATGAATACACACACGAATCCTTAATACACCAGGAAATAATGAAATATATGCATTAACTGGCAATTAATTTATATTTCTTATTATGAGATAAAATATAATATATAGGATATGAGATCAAATATAATATAAATTTTACTAATTTCATGCTTGATGTTTTGTTACACTGACAATTTTCATATTTTGAACATTTCTCTTAGAAGCAAAATTATTTGCCAGTTCGAGAAAAAGTAAATGAGTTTCACTCCAGCTAAGTTTTATAGTTTATAATCGTATACATGATGGCATTGAAATGGAATAAAGAAATAGACTCATTAGTCAGCCAGTGAATACAATAGCAAGGCCAGACAAATGTTAAGAATGTGGCTATCTTATTAATTTTTTTAATTAATTAAGCGAATTTATTTATTTACACGTCAGAACTACCTTACCAAGGTTAATTAGTAAAGAGCTCTGAGGAATTTGTTTGCTATTTATTTCATATCAGTTCGTACCTGATAATTGGGTGGTTTGTTTTTCCCAAAAAGCTGCCAGTATCCATGCAGAACTCGAACTGTCACATGGACAAACTGGCAGAAAAATCGGGTAATCATCCATACGTATCACAGAGCTGTTGAATTCTCAGATCTGATTGGTCAGAAGATCTATTTCTTTTCTATAACAGTAGTGCTGGCTGTTTACATTAATATGAACATTCTAATACAGTATCATTTCAATAGTAAACAATCTATACAGGGACTTCAATGGTTACCCCTCATACATATATTTTATAAAAAGTGTGTAACTGAGGAGACGTTTATTTAACATTTATGGAAGGAGTCTCCAGTGTCAGAGCTGTAATTTGCCGACGTCTTTAGAATGGAGAGCTTTGGGTTTTCTTGGTGACATTGATAACATGAGAAGGTTTTTTAGTCTTATTAACTTCAAGAGAGAAAGAAAAAAAGAGAAGCTGGTGAGAGAAATGACTGTTTACCGCTGCTATAATGTAAGTCATAATGCAACGTTGAATGTAACTGTAAATGGATAAAAATGATTACCTGTTCGTTCATCAGCAAAAGAATAGTCAGCGTTGGTAAATTGCTGTGATATAAGAGGACTAAAACACTTCAGGATGTTCTGTTATTGAAAAACAACCAACTTCAGGGTGGTAGCAGTAACTACTCTTCACATCAGACTGTATCATGGTATGCAGTTGTTGATTATTTGCCTATAACAGCACACCCTGTAGTGTTTTTTTCCTTACATTATAGATATATTGAAGCCAGCGACCACATCTTTTCAAACTGCTGCTCATGTTGCTCCTGCAGCGTAACACATTTGGAGGAAAGCACTATCCGCCCTCTTCTACATACATGAGCTCACAGACGCCCATGATTGGCTAGTTCGCTGTGATTGACAGGGAAGAGAGTAAAGCTATCACTCCCTCCGAGTGCTCTTTTGGACTCCTGGCCATCGATGGCTGTGGCGTTGTCAGCATTCGAACTCGCAATCTCACAACAAGTGAGCAAACACTTTTCTGTTGCGCCACTCGAAAATCCTGATTAACCCTATATTAAATAAAACGAAACCACCTACCTAGCTTAAAGACACACTGCCCATTTTCCACTTCATTAACCAATGAGGCTAATTTAATTGAAAACAACAAGGAGCTAATTCTTTGATCAATATGTGTGTGCCCTTTAAAAGAAATGGGTTCATAACTCCCCAGGTGACAATTACAACCCTTCACCGTGTAATCTCAGAGGACTCAGAGAAATCCCCTGCAAACAAATGCTAGCACTTGGTGGTTTCAGAAGTCTCTGAAGCGAAAAACCAAGATATGCAAGTATCAGTAAGCACTTTGCATAGCAGTTGCCTACCAATGTACAGCTTGTCCAAGCCATATGCTGATAACATGTCTCATTATTCACACAGCACGGCCATTATCAAGTCAAGTCAAATCAATTTTACTGTCATTCCATCCATATAAATGTATAGAGCGGGGTTAGACGTTGTGCTTCCAGGACTGCTGAGCCTGTGGCTCTCTGTATGGATCTCAGCAACGTGAAGCCAGCATAAGATCCATACAGAGAGACACACACACATATGTATATATATGTACGCCTCTCTGTACGTCTGTATGGATCTTAGGCTTCATGTTGCAGATATATATATATATATATATATATATATATATATATATATATATATATATATATATACTGTATATATAGACTGGTTTTCCTATTGTTATGTTACTTTTATTCATTTCTTTGTTTCCTCCCATCTAAAGCTCCACAACTGCTCTTCCAGAATAAAACCACCATCATTATCAATCCCTCCCATCCAGCAGCAGGAATTCTTTGATTCTTGTCTTCAAAGACCTCCATTTATTTGGTCATTATTTCTGCCAGAGAAGTTTCTCCGAGTCGAATGAAAGACTGAGAGCGCGGCCTTCCACGAATAACACAGCGGCAGAATAATTGATGTTTCCCAGTGGAGCGGAGACTGAGTCTGTACACTTTCATAATGCACACATGATTGTCATAAACACACCGTGCTGCCGGTGCAGGAGCGATCCTGAGACATGGGGGATGACAGTTACAAGTACAATTTCCTTCATTCTGAAAATCATAGAACTTACTATGACATTATTTCTAGGGGGAAAAAAATAAGGAGTAAGCATATATTTATTTGTTTTGGACTAGAATTTAGTCATCTTTATGACATATGTGTAGGACGTTAATTTTATAAACTTATTTATTTATAATTTATAATTTAAAATTTATAATTTTATTTTACGTGGATCCTCTACTTCTGTCAGAGCTGCTGTTATGGAAAATTTTACACATTCTTATTAATCAGATTTCCATTATCACGGTATCATCGCATTTCTCATTACAAATCAGATAATATTCTATTATCACATCACAGCAGAGTAGAAATACTGACACTGTAGCAATACATGACAGATGCACGTATTTGTACTCTATATAACAATCCAGCTGTATTTATTGATCTGAAATTACAAATGAATAATAACTTTATTCATCCAAATCATGGCTTTGATTGAAATAAATTTGACTGTCTTGCAATTAGAGAATCCTGCAGCCCTCCCTCCATCCCTTGCTCGCTCTCCTCTTTTTTTCTAACTTAATTGAAGCTTGGTGTGTGCTACAGCGGCACTGAGAAACCGATCACTGCCAAAGAGATTTCACTGCTGAAATTAGCCACAGGCACTTTGGCTTTGTGCTCTGCTTTATAGCATTCGTCTCCCCTTCTCTTTTTTTCCCCTATTTTTCACACTTTTTTTTCTTTTCTGTCTTTTTTTTTAACACTGTACAAACGTTCCAGATTACTGCTGCCTGGGAGAGGCTTAAGAGGAAGGAAGAAAGACGCACGAGAGGAGAACATGTGGAGTCTTCAGGGAATTGAACAGAAAATGACTGGAGAGCTCGTTCAATCAAACGCGGCTTCAGCCTGCTGCACGACAGCACTGTTCAACATAAAAAATAACTAGTGACACAAATGCAAAAATCACTCAGTAACTGCAGTACTGCCTTCTCATCTGTGAGCTTAATAGGTTAATTAAAGGATTTATTATCAGTTTAGTGTAGCTGTGATATCTGTGCATCTTTCTAATATTAAAGATATTAAAGGCAACCAAAGTGCCTATTTATTCTATATTTTCTGACTATACTGTCTGTCTTACTACCTCTGCCTGTGTTCAAAAATGAACTGTCATCTATCTGTCTGTATCTGTTTGTCTGTCTGTCCTTGCATCCATCCATTTGTCTGTCTGTCTGTCCATCCGTCCATCTATCTAGTTAAGAGCATATTAATTGAGAGAGAGCGTGTTCAATGTGATGCTCACTCTACCATTTAACAATGAACTTTGTGCTGAAATGCTTTTGGGAAACTTGACCCTGTCTGTCTGTCTGTCTGTCTGTCTGTCTGTCTGTCAGACTGTAGGTCTCTGTCTGTCCATCCATCCATCCATTCATCCACCTATCTATCTATCTATCTATCTATCTATCTATCTATCTATCTGTCTGTCTGTCTGTCTGTCTGTCTGATTGTCTGTCTTTCCTTCTATCTATCTATTTATCTATCTATCTATCTATCTATCTATCTATCTATCTGTCTGTCTGTCTGTCTGACAGTCCCCCCATCCTTCCGTTCATCCATCCATCCATCAGTTTATCTATGTGTCTGTTTGTCTGTCTATCTGTCTCTGCATCTCTGTCCGTCCATCCATACATATATACATATATATATATATATATATATATATATATATATATATATATATATATATATATATATGTGTGTGTGTGTGTGTGTGTGTGTGTGTGTGTGTGTGTGTAAGTGGGTTGGTGACAGGCAGCCTGTGAACTGTTAAGACGTAAATAAAAGGAACAAGCCAAGATCAAATTAAATGTCCTAATATGGCATAGAAATGTAGAAATGTAGAGTATGTCTGTTCTATTCTGATGTGTGTGTACGGGTGTATGAGCGTGTGTGTGTGTGTGTATGCACATACAAATGGAAAAGGTCTCAGGCTGGGCATGGAAGCGGTTGATTAGCTAGAACTTCCAAAGGGGGCTAATTAACATCTGTCACTCAGCAGGAATCAGTGGTGTAGAGCGGCTGAGGTGGCAGTGCCATGCTGCCAACGCCGCTGCCAATTATCTATCAACTCATCAGAGAACCATGTTAAAAAGCACGGATTAGCCATACAGGGGAATTGTATTATCAGCTAAATCATGGATTCAGATTAATACGTGATGGTTAATGTTAGTGTCTCCGATGTGACAGTGTGGATCAATTTACTAACATAAATACTGTATCTGTGTATATACTACGGGTGTAACACAATACCACTGTTGTGCCCAACATATTCATATCTGTATTCATACTTATATCCTAAGTGGGTGTGGCCTAAACCAGAAGGGATTTCTCCCCCTTGTTTATGTTTGTACCTTCTTGCGACACTTTCTTACAAATTTAGTTGGTTTTATTTCCCAAAATATAAACAAACTTGCAGACTAATTTAATCCAACAAGACCCTGACCAGGCAGTTACTAAGGATGAATGAATGACATTGTATGTTCATGCTAATGAACATGGTCTTTCTTTGTTTCATGAGTGTCTAATCTGACTGCTCACCTACATGAGGGTAACATGAAAGACTTTTTTTTTTGCATCACATAGGATCCCTGTCCTGATGTACATCTCTAAACTTAATCAGATGCCCTGAGTAAAAAAAAAAGGCATATCTGTATCTGTTTAGAATACATTATCTGTTCATTCTGAACAATGCATTCATATATGGTTCCATCCCTGCCATCTCAGCTATCTGTCTGTTACGTATGGATGGATGGATGGATGGATGTACAGTATGTATTCATTTTATTATACTATATACTATTTATTATATCCATATCCTTATCTATTACATCACCTGTTCTTGTCTGAAAGAATTGGAACCCAATATAGTCTTCTGAGATGTTTTTCTGCTCACCATGTTTGTAAAGAGTGGTGATTTGAATTACTGTAGTGTTTGCCCCCACAGAACTGCCACTCACTGGATGTTTGTTGTTGTTGTTTGCATCATTCTATGTAAATTCTAAAAATCCCAAGAGATCAGCAGTTTCTGAAATACTCAAACCAGCCCAACTGGCACCAATACCAAGTCACTGATATCACATTTTCCCCCCATTCTGATGTTTGATGCGAGTATTAACAGAAGCTCTTGACCTGTAACTACATGGTTTTATGCATTTATAGAGGTAAGTCTGTCTGACATAGCAAAGCTAAGCTGTGCTGAGAAAGTCCCATCACCAAAATAATATCTGGTCCTAGAGTGCTCCCTATCCAGTGATGGACAGAGGGCTGACAACTGTGCACAGCAACAGATGAGCAGTCAGTAATTATGTAAAACCATTAATTACCCTGGTGTACACTGAGTGTAACTGATAAATGGCTAATCAGTGTAGATACAAGGTACATGTATCTAATAAACTGGCAGCATGTATGTGTGTGTGTGTGTGTGTGTGTATACAGAAGGAAAGAAAAAAGTAATGAAAACATTCACAACTGAGGAACATCTAGCCATGATGTCTGAATGTTCCTGACCCTTGATCCATCTGAAGCCAGCCAAAGTTCTTATGAATCATTCATCAGAAATCTGTTGTTCCTCCCAAGTGAATAAAGACATTCACTTAAACCTCTAGATAATATCAGTGAGGGAAAATTCTGGAGCGTTGTATCATGCATGCTTGCAAAGAAATACAAAGAGTTTGCACATGTTGAACCTAACAGGAATTTAAAAAGTAACCGTGAGTCACTTCCAGCTGCCCGAAGATCACACAGTCGCTGTCTTAATACACATCTGTCTTGCCTCATCAGCAATCTGACCTTAGCCTAAGGATGTATTCTACATTCCATAAAAATAACATAGTGCTTATGTTTTCTATTGCGATGAGAAAAATTCCCCCAAACGCATTCATTTATAGTGAAATAAAGATAACACATAGATGAGTCTCCATCCTGTAGAAACCACACAGCTATGAGTTAATCAAGCATATTCAGTCTTAGATGACTATGGAGGAAAGTTTGGAATGGGGGGCAGACGGCAGATAATTAACTCAGAAATTACAGTGGCATAATTAGGGGGCGATCCCCTTCAGACTGTATCAGCACAGCCCATAATGACTCGCTTATTCATTTCAGTGAGATTAAAAGGGACGAGGAGCATGGCCTCGGTAAAGGATTTCTCCCATCGCTCGTCACAGATGCTGCCTGAGGCGACTGCCTCCGTTTAGAGCCCCTGTCATGGAGTTCGGCTGGGGTAGGACATTTAACAGCAAAAAAAAAAAAAAAAAAAAGACTGGAGAGAAAAAGAAAACCGTGGTGGTTTGCTGTCTCGACTTCTTTTGGGAAAGGAGACAGGTGGATCGATAAAGCTGTTAAAATGGTGGTTGTGCACATCAGTGTGATTTGCTTCACTTAAATGGGATGTGGAGTAAATTAGGCATCTGTATGAATGAAATATATGATAGTAAGAGATCTGATACTGCCTGTTAAATTTTGTAATATTGCCATCATTTCTGATATAAATGGCATTTCAGTCAGACATGTGCGGGTTTGAGTCTACGTCTTGGAAATCAAATTGAATGGTATTTCGTCTATGACTTACCACGGATCACTTTTTAAGCACTTTGTTTTTCCCCTTTCCATTTTTTCTTTTATTTCCACATAACAAGGCAACACAGTTCAGTCACTGTATTTAAAAGCATTTCAAGGGCTTATGGCTATTACAAACAAAACCACAAAACAAATAAATGATAGAAACGAGTCTATTTATGCTCTTTGTAATGTGTATTGATCATATTAATTTGTTACTATTATTATTATTATTATTATTATCGTTTTGTTTTGTCTAACTGTGTATTCTGGGTCGTAGGCCTAGCTAACATAAACTGCATAAATCTTACAATATATAGTAGGATAGAAATTGAGAAATTACTTTTCCTAGAAATGCTAAAGTTTGAGAAAGTGAGGCATTGACTGGGTATAGTATCTAACTTCTGACTTAATGTGAGCGATAATACGAACTGATATGTTTTGCGATATTCAAACAGTATTAAATATAACCAGGGATGGCTGAGATAAAGTTCTTTAATAAATAAGAATTTATAATCTTTGACTAATTGTTGTGGTATAAGAGGAATAAAACCCTTCAGGGATGCATCACACCACTCGATCATTGATTATTTTCTTATAACAGCACACCCTTACTTATTATTATTTCTGATTATTATTATTATTATTATTATTATTATTATTATATTGTAATGCTGGGTCCCTGGAGGTCTAGTGGTTAGGCCACAGTGCTCTCCCCACTGCCGCCTGGGTTCGATTCCCAGCCTGGGTTCCAACTCCAGCCACTGGGGTTGTGTGCAACAGTGTGCTCTCAGTGCCTGTCCCAAGCCCGGATAAAACTGGGGAGGGTCGCGTCAGGAAAGGCATCTGGCATAAGGACTGTGCCAAATTAAATATGCGGACCAGTGATCCGCTTTGATGACCCCTAACAGGAGCAGCCAAAGGAGAAACAACACCATCATTTTATCGTAATGCTATGACATGTATGCTTCAAACACACAATGCTGAGACTTATAGTCTGTTGATGACTAACACCTGAAATTGGCTTAATTATGCATTGTGTTATTGATCTTTCTGTTTTCTGTCAATAAGTGTCTACATTAAAAGATACACTATATGGCTAAAAGTATGTGGACTCCTGAGTAGTCAACATCTCATTCCAAAACCATGGGCATTAATGTAGAGTTGTTCCCCCTTTGCTGCCAGAACAATCTCCACCCTTCTGCGAAGTCTTTCCACTAGACTTTGAACCATGGCTGTGGGGATTTGTTCCCATTCAACCAGAAGAGCACAAAAGGTCAGGACCAGAGAAGACAGTGTTTCAATTCATCCCAGAGGTGTTCATGGGGTTACGATCAGGGTTCATTGCAGGCCACTTGAGTTCTTCTACACCAACAACACCATGACCAAGACCTTCAAATGGATGATATGGTCAGGTGTCCACATACTTTTGGCCGTATAGTGTATATTAGTGACGAATCAGACTTTTGAACCCTATAGCATGCAGTTTTAATGGTCTCTGAACTGGCTGTTGGACATCTACAAATAAATAAACTTCTAGATTTAACGTTTATTTTCCGTCATTGTATGCATATACTGTATCTTGCTATGCATGTGAAAATTACAGTATGATAAGCTTCATGATTCTGAATGAGCTTAGTGGCTGGCAATTTGCTTCGCTAGCAAATATTAATGAATATCCATTTAAAATGTTACCTACACTTTCAGGTCTAGTGCCATGTGGTCACTCATGCTAAATAAAAACTAATATAATGCATCACTTCATTTGCTGAAACAGACATTTCAGGTCATGGGGTCCTTTCACTGTTTCTCTTGGGTAAACCTGTCCTTCCTGTTTATGTCTATCTGTCTCAAAGTAGTGTGTGGGACTAAAACCTGTTTGACTCAAATGCAATGTCTCAGCGATGTTCATTCTTTCATTTTTATACCCTCTTTATCTTAATCAAGGTCAGAGTGGATTCAGAGCCTATCCCGGGAACACCAGGTGCAAAGCGGGAATACACCCTGGATGAGATGTCAGTCCATCACAGGGCACCATACTCACACAAATTGCCACTTAGGGGCAGTTTAGCTTAGTCAGTTCACCTACTGGCATGTTTTTGGGAGATGGGAGGAAACCTGAGAAACCCACAAGGACACAGGGGGCACTTGTGAAACTCCACATGAACGGTATCTCAGGCTCAGACTCGTATAGTAGACCACAGTGCCGTTAGTGTCTTTTCTGAACTCAATATTCATTGTTCCTATAATATTTACCTTGAGACTTATTATGTTGTAATTATTAGTTTTTTGTTGCTAGTTGCTTTGTTAGTCTTGTTAGTTAGCTCTGGCTGAACAAGCTTGGTCAAATACTGTACATTAATTTAATACTTACATGTAATCAGATTTCTCGGAACTAGCTTAGAGCCTTGTTTACACACACACACACACACACACACACACACGAACAGACATACACATACTAGCCCTCAGAGACTTGCTCATGCTGCTGGCTTATCTAACCTCTTACCCGGGTGAAACAAAACCCAGAATGCATCACTCCACCTCCAAAACCCACTGGGCAAATAAGCCCTGACAGACGTAAATGCCAAATTTGAATGTCTTATTCAAAGTCTGTGTTTATTCTAACGTGTATGCGAGATTTCATTGTGTTTTATATGACTCAAATGCTTTCTCTCTTTAACCTGAACTGTTTTTAACCTTTCATTTGAGCTGGCTCAAATTTGCAGTCATTGTACATGTTAGTACAACATCTCATCCAGACTCCTATACAGTAATTGAACCCCTGATCTAGAAAAATAATCAAAATCATAATCCTGACTAATTATAATTATTATAATTACACATAATGATCGTAATTATTTATATAATGCCTTTTCTACATCTAAATTGCAGCTCAAAGTGCTTACTGGTGTGCGCAAAAATAAAGCTTGACATACAGAAAAAAAATTTAATACATATAAAGCAAAGGATACCCTCTCTGGCCACTTTATTAGGAATACCTGTATACCTGCTCATTCATGAGATTGTCCAGTCAGGCAATCATGTGGCAGCAGTGCAATACATAAAATCAGATACAATCGAGTCAAGAGCTTCAAACATCAGAATGGGGGAAATGTGATCTCAGTGATATGGTTGGTGGTGCCACATTGAGTATACTGGTTTGAGTATTTCAGAAACTGCTGATCTCCTTGGATTTTCACATATAACAATCTGTAGAGTTTACACAGAATGGTGCAAAAACAAACAAAAAGAAATCCAGTGAGCAGCGGGTCTGCGGGTGGAAACCTCTTGCTGATGAGAGAGGTCAGAGGAGAATGCATAGACTCCTTCGAGCTGACGGAAACTCATACAACCACTCTTTACAACCGTGGCGAGCAGAAAAGCATTCTCAGCATTAATGCATTTTTTTCACATGTTAATTTTTCACATGTAGTGCACATGTGTTTTTTTTTACGTGTTTAATTTATTAATGCAAATAACAATGTGTTTACCTTGTTCACATGGCATAACATGGTGAAGCTTTTTTTAATTTATGCATATTATTTACATAATGATATTATGATCAAATGAAAGCAAGTAAAGATAAACTATGAAGCCTCATAAATATTGCAGTGTATTACAGATTTTTAGGAGCATTTTAAAAAGGCTGCTTTTTCACTGCTTTTCATGTTTTTTTTTTTCATTTTGGCACATTCAGTAAGCCATCACTGATGACCTTAAAACTCTATTTGGAACACAGCCGGTCAGGCATTCAGAGGTGTATGAAGTTGCCAAGCCATTACGAGCTTTAAGAACAGCGAACGTGTAAACGAAACAGTGTGCTGAAACAGGTGGACTGTTCTGCCATAATCCTTTCTGGTTTGTGTAATCTGTGTCTATTACATTTTTAGATAATCGAGTAAACAAAGTTTTTAATAGTCTAGGCAATGTGAGGGAGGATTAAACTTGTGCTGTATTCCTAAAGAAAAAAAAAACAGCCATAGTGACATTATCACTGTAGTTTTAAATGTCAGAGGAAGATGAAGTCATGTTAAAGATATTTACACTGCCTTGCGTAAGTATTCACCCCCCTTGAACTTGGGTGCTTCTCTGACTTATCCCCTCTTTAACTGGTCACTATTCTTTCCATATTTTAAAAATGGATTTAATGGATTCAGAATCTGTTCTATTTGATAATAGCCAAACCCTGATTGAGACTTTTCCAAAACTTTCTTCAGGACTTGTTTTGATAGCTGCTTGGTCTTCTGTTTGTTTGGATATGTTCTCTAAAAAAAATTCAGTCACCTTCCAGGAACAGGTGAATTTAGTGAATCATGTGATCATGTGATCTCAATACACCTCAGAGCAGGTGTATTAAGATCATGTGACACACCGGTTGACTCTATTTAATTATGTGACTTTTAATGGCAACTGGCTGCACCAGAGCTAATTTAGGGGTTTCACAGCAATGGGGGTGAATACTTATGCAATCACACCTTTTTATGTTAAAATAATTTTGCAGACTATATTGATTTTTGCTCCCTTTTCCATATTGAAGAATACTGTATTTGGAGTGTATCGGGGCTGGTGGGGGTTAATGCGCATACTTATTCAAGGCACTGTAGGTGATAAAAATGGAAATATTAGCACACACCAAATATTTCTTCATGGAGTGCCCATAAAATTCCTTGCACATCATATTTGTTATTGCTTGCCAATTCCGAGAGGTGAAAAGTGTCATTTTTTTCCTTTTTGCTGTTTCTTTATTGTCAAAAACAAGGCGACAAGGGCAGGCATGGCAGTGTATCAGTGTGAGCTATTGTTAGCTACAGCAGTATCCTCCATACTGCTGCTACCTGACCAATGTGAAATCCATCAGCGAAGCATCCATTCGTGTAACGCGTGGGAAGTCATTCTACCTCAGAAATTTATCTCTCCAAGCCCTTCGTGTTATTTCAAGGCAAGATTAATATCAGCTTTGCCGTCTCTGCTGTGAATTATAAGAGGGCATCCTCAGGCAATGTGAAATATGCAAAAAAGAAAAAAAGAGACGTGTGTTTTTGTAATATACCACGTGAACCATGACCGACATACTGTATGCAGCTCACCAAACTGTTATGATGTCAACAACAAACATATGCAGGCCTGTTTTGTGGCCTGTTTTCTAGCAACATGGCCTTTATACAAGCCAGCTGAACATTTGTATCAGGAAGTAAAGGGAGTAGACATGTTCCTGACAGCATGTTCGCGTGTGTAATGCTTCCGTTACGCCTTCAGGGAAATTAATGCATAAAAGAGTTTCCTTCTAACATATTAAAGAAGTGCAGCTGTCTGTGATCAAAGTCATATTTTCACTGATTTGATCATAGCAGTAGTAAATCTACTAGGAACTATCTGTTTAAATATCATACAAGGGTCCTTCTTTCATTTCAAGAGCCCATAATATGAAGGAAATGTTGCTACAACTGTATAAATGCATGATTAATCATTTTTACTAGTGGGCCAGTAATTCAAAAAGTAGTTGATCAAACATATTTTCCATAGTTAAAGCAAAAACTGATTCAGGACATCGATATTTTAGGCTGTTTGTTTGTGCAGTGAAGAAATCGTCACATCAATTAAATACCACATACAGGCTATAAAATACATTTGCAGCTGCAATAAATGCTCAAAATAATAAATCTGTGTATCATATTACACTAATTAAGGATGTACCAGTCCTTAGAATGCACTATTGTGTAAGGGCTGGTGGCTCAGCTGAATTCTGGAACTGAGTGTGCGCAGCATGGAAGCTCATGTCCATCAACAGATCCCTTCTCACTGTGATAATAGTAACAAGAAGCATGTTATTACACATTAGATGTGTGCTTTTTCACATTAAAATATCATTTTGCATGAATAACTACGTACACTCACTGAGCACTTTATTACGAACACTATGCTAATACTGGTAGGGCCTTCCTTTACTCTCAAAACAGCCTCAATTCTTCATGGCATGGATTCCACATTCCTTTAAAATTCTGGTCCATGTTGACATGATTGCATCACGCAATTCCAGCAGAATTTTCAGGTGCACTTTTGTGCTGTGAATCTTCTGTTCTACCACATCCCAAAAGCGTTTTATTGGAGTCAGATCCGGTGACTGGGAAGGCCACTGAAGAACATCGAACTCATTGTCATTTTCATGAAACCAGTTTGAGATGACTTTTGCTTTGTGACATGGTGCATTATCATACTAGAAGTAGTCATTAGAAAATCTGTAAATTGTGGCTATGAAGGAATGCACATGGTCAGCAACAATACTCAAATTGGCTGTGGCATTCGAGTGATGATTGATTGGTATTAACGGTCCCAAAGTGTACCAAGAAAACATTCCCCACACCATTATACCACCTTCACCAGCCTAGCAGAAAACAAGATTCATCAGGCCAGGCTACATTTTTCCAGTTTCAACTGTCCAGTTTTGGTGAACTCGTGCCCCCTGCAGCCTCAGCTTTCTGTTATTGGCTGACAGAAGTGGACTCAACGTGGTCTTCTGCTGTTGTAGCCCATCCACCTCAAGGTTTGACGTATTGTGCTAACCACAAATGCTTTTCTGAGATGCGTTTCTGCTCACCACAATTGTACAGAGTGGTTACCTGAGTTCCTGCAGCCTTTCTTTCAATCTCCAGTCTGGCTATTCTCCATTGATCTGTCTCATCAACAAGGTGTTTCCAGCTGCAGAACTGCTGTGATTATGTGCCATAATCTGCTGTATTTGTGCATGACTGAATAATGCAAAATGTTTTCCGAGGTTACTTTATATACCCCCAATTTCTAAAAATAGACAGGAAACCAGACTAGGTGAAATAAAAACACAATATTTCAACATGGTATCAATATACAATACTGCATTGTGGAGAGTTTCTGCAGTGTTACAGTTGGTGACCCTTTACACTGAAAAAAAAATCCATCAGTTGACCCCTTTGTGATCATAGTTATTAGGCACATTTAAAAAATTGTGTTTACTTTAATTGTTAAAGCTTGTCATCTCTGAACATTTCATCAACAGAATGTTAAATGTGGATTGAAACATTTTGTATTAATTTGTGCATTGTTTCTAGTTTTATAAAACATGCAGTCATTTTCAAGCTGACATTTAGTTTGTTTTTGATTAGGACATGAACAACTTCCTATAACTTCCTAAAACAATCATGACATCATATTTAACTCATCCAATTTAGGTCAATTAATTAATTCATTACTAAATAATTACTATAACAACTTTAATAGTAGCTGATAGTTCTCATGACAGCTGCAAAGCAAATAAAAAAGAATAATAATCATGTGAAAATAATGTAGGTTTCCTCTGGGTTCTCCAGTTTTGTCTCACTGTCCAAAAACATGATGGTAGGCAGATTGGCTGTGACAAATTGCCTCTAGGCGTGTGTGTGTGTGTGTGTGTGTGCGTGTGCGTGATGGACTCCTAAGGACTGGCATTCCATCCATTGTATATTCCCACCTCATGTCCAGTGTTCCTGTATGTACTGCAACCCTGAGCAGGATGAAGTGTTTACTGAGGATGACTGAATAAATAAATAAATAAATAAATAAATAAAAATTATTATTATTATTATTATTATTATTGTGTTGTTGTTGCTATTAATAATAATAATAATAATAATAATAATAATAATAGTTTATTCAGAGACTACATAAGGTAAGCTCATAGCATAATCTTCCAAAACGTATTTTATTTATTTATTTATTTATTTTAGCTAACTTAGGAGACCATTAACGCTGACGTCGCCCGCACGCGCCACTCATTTTGACAACAAAGTGGGCGGAGCCACTCTGTCCATTCGGCCAATTGAATTCTTCGGCCTTGCTCCAATGACAGCTCTCAGCGCGCCGAGACTCCGCCCACCGCGGGGCTGCGTGTGGTTGAGCGGCGAGTCAGGCAGTGTAGGCTTTCTCCTGCGGTGTGTGTGCGTGTGTGTGTGTATGTGTGTGTTGCTGAAAGAGAGAACGGGGACAGGACAGCACAGCCAGGCGGTATATATATATGTATATATATATATATATATATATATATATATATATATATATATATATATATACACACACACACGCACACACACACACATACGCGAGCGCACGCTCTCTCTCTCTCTCTCTCACACACACACACACACACACACACACATAGGCACACACGCGTGCGCGCGCGCGCGCACACGCACACGCGCACTCACAGGCGCTCGCGCCGTCCCTACACGCAGCCTGACGCATAAACGCTCCGCCGCCGCCGGTACCTTCCTGATCCCTACAATGGACCTATTCGAGCTGGACTTCTTCAGGGAGTGGGAGCTGGAGCAGCAATGGTAGGCGCGTTTTTAAAACATTTCTGCAAAACCTTCCGTCTTTGTCCAAATGCCAAACTGACATGGTTCACACTGCAGTCAGTGAAGTGACCAGGTCTTGCTCTTATGGCATGCATCAGAAACGCTGATCTGAAGGCGATCAGGATGCTCGGGGTGCTCGGGGCACACTGTGCGGGAATCTGTGCGGGGGGAAAAGTGTCGGGTTGAAGCTCGCGCGCCGCCTCACTGCCACCTCACACTGGCGCTCCAAGTTCTCCAGAGCTGTCCACGTAGTTACTTGCCTTCTCCAGAGTTTCTGCAGCTTTTTCTCCACATGCATGCATGCATGGCTGCATCGCTAGTCGTGAAACACATACAAGCATATTGTTTAGCATCCCGGTGCCAAAGCAACAGTGTGTCTAAATGTCAACGTTGACGCTTGGTGTTGTGATCTCAAGTCTTAAACAGTGTTGCATGAAAATGAGAGAGCAGCCTGGAGAAGAATTCCTCTCTGCAGCTCCAATTCAGTAATTCGGGCTTTTGATCCACTTCACCACTGTGAGGTTTATTTTTGCTCTGCTGCAATTACTGAAGTAAGAGGCTTGGAGCTATAATGATCCATCACATTATCAAAGCCTTTCATTGAAGTTAGTGTGTGTGTGTGTGTGTGTGTGTGTGTGTGTTTACAGGGATCCAAACAGCTGAATTTTTTCTTCATGTACAACAAAATATGCAAGTTGCATTGTATCATCATTAATACAATAAATATAAACCAGCCTTGCTGAATAAATTGTATTATCTGTATGATAATCTTTATTAGGCTCTGACAATATTGCTGTCATCAAGCATCAAGTAATTAGGCTCCAGTTTGTGGTTGAAAACTTTACATGCATAAAAAAATGACAAAAATGGCTCCCTTTATGTCCCATGTTCAATAGACACTTTGTAATTGCAAGCATTACTGAAAACATAAATTAATTAACCAACTCATCTGCATTTTTATGCTATGATAATATTGCTGTCATAAACTATAATAATTAGGCTTGTAGGCCTTAAGCATCCCCAAATCCACTTTGCATATTCCAGACCAGCGTACAGCTCGCATGTGTGGTCGGATTTAAGAACTGATGGTGAAAGATGTTGTTTTTTGGTAAACTTTACATGCAAATAAATAAATAAATAAATAGACCTTCCTTTATGCTGCATATTAAACATTCACAATACTGCCTTCATGATTACATGGAAAAATATGATGATCTTCATAAATATGAAACTATTCCAGGTTTCATCCAGGAGGAGGCTGCATATTTCTTTCAAAAATGGACCTTATTTTGGGGAAAAAAAAAATTACATGCGTCCTCCTACCTGAAACATCTTTAAACGTGTAGTCATTTTAAAATCCAGTATAATGATCTTATAGTAAAAGTGAATAAAAAGGCAATTATCGTGGTGTGAAAATTGAACATCAGCACATTCCTACATGCTCTATTGTCAGCACGAGTTTCCTTACAGTCTCATTTAGTCTCCATCACTCACTCGCAGCTCTTTCTTCTCTTCGTCGCCGTCTCTTGTATTTCATCCCCTTGTTCCTTTGTGTCTCCTGGTTGTCATCGTAGAAAATCACGGAGCCTTTAGCACCTGCATTGTGAGGTGTAGAACAAGCTCGCCGAGTGCCTCCTTACGCTCCTCAAGCTGTTCACCTCTGCCCGATAGCTTTCAGAGCCACCGTTTTTTTTTTTTTTTGTCTAATTAAGATTCTCTGCTTTGTCCCATTCAGTCTTTTGTGCGTCTTGTTTAATTTTACGATTTAAACGCTTTGGAAAGGTATATCTGTTGCAGCTCTGTTCAGACAGTTCGGAAGAATGGACTCAGTCTCTAAGCTCCAGTTCATTAGTACTTTTGTGCTCTCGAGTCTTTGTGCAGTGTAGAATCGTTGAGTGTCTCAGGTTGGGGTTAGATCCACATTGTCCTCTGTGAGTCTGAAAAAAAGAGGAATGGAGTCTCTTGATGAAGATGAGTTTCTGCACCTTTCAGTTTGTTGCTGTTAAACACCAGTTTGCTTTTTTTTTTTTTTTTTTTTTTTTTTTTTTTTTTTTTTTTTTTTTTTTTTTTTTTTTTTTTTTTTTTTTTTTTTTTTTTTTTTTTTTTTTTTTTTTTCTCCTTGTCCTTGATTAAAAGCTCTCTGGCAGCCCCGGGGATTTAAACCTGTAACCTCCCAGTAAGGGTTTGGGCGATATGACAAAAATATCAAAACATCATCATGTATCATATCATATGTATCATGATATAAAGGATCACTAGGAAAGTGTTAGCAAAATACTAGTGTTGCATTTAAAAAGCCTGTGAAAACATTTTGGTGATGCCTTTTACTGAATGTCTACAACAAGAAATGAATTAAGAAATATTATATAAAGATATTGCGATAACCTCGACATCCTAGGAAAGTGTAGGATCGTAGCATAATTTATCATGATATTGATATTATATTGTGATATACAGTATGACGTAATACTATATCGCTCAGCCCTACCATCCAGTCACTACTGAGTAAACAAATGTGGTGGCACAAGGTCAGATTGATTAATAGCTAAATTTTATACAGATTAATTACAGCGATCTTGTGGATATACCAATAAAAATGATCAATTATCTACTGATTTGAAAGACTTTCTGATATTTAGGCTTCAGCTGAGTCAATATTAAATATTGGCCTGTGTAACTCCAGGATAGCTGTTTTATTATTATTATTATTATTATTATTATTATTATTATTATTATTATGAGCATACCTGGTCTTGTGCTTCCATATTCATAATTCGTGGCATGAACACTGGTGCCAGATGGGCTGATTTGAGTATTTCAGAAACTGCTGATCTCCTGGGATTTTCACGCACAACAGTCTCTAGAGTTTACACAGAATGGTGTGAAAAACAAAAACCATCCTGCGAGCGGTATTTCTGCAGACGGAAAAGCCTTGCTGAAGAAAGAGGTCAGAGGAGAATAGATCAAATGGGTTTGAGCTGACAGGAAGGCTACGGTAACTCAAATGACCACTCTTTACAACCGTGGTGAGCAGAAAAGTATCACAGAATGCACAATGTCGAGGCAGATGAGCTGTAAAAGCAGGTAGGCCACACTCCTGTCAACCGAGATACAGGAATCTGAGGCTATAGTTGAAGACTGAACATTAGAAGAGGTCTGAAATCCCTTATATAATGTATCAGCTGAAATAAATTGAGCGAAGATTAAAGAGAAATCAAATAAATTTTGCAAACAGAGTGTACGCTTTAAAGAATAAGCACTCTCTATTAACATTCTCAGATTAAGTGCAGTGATATTTCTGATCCCGAAGCACGCGGTAATTATTCACTCTGATTTACTTTTTTGGAATTTAATAATTATTCTGCCCTACTTTTGTTGCCCAAGGCTAAAATTCAGCAGCTTTATTGATTCTCACCCAGTGTTTTTGTTGTTTTTTTTTTTTTGGTGCTCGAACATGTGCTGAATTTAATCAAGGCAGAATCGGTGGGGTGCAAAGTGTAGTGAGGTGCAAAAACGAAGCCCCGGGAAGACATGGATGAATTTGAAAAACGCAGAGGAAGTACGAACGCGGTTGAGCTTTTCTGTGTTGACACACCGCGGCTTGATTGCACGACTACCACAATTACTTCTGCTTTCCACACAAGCTGCGAGTCAGACGTCGGAAGCCCAGTTTGAGACGTGTTTTTGCAAAACTCGTTTCATGATGGTAATTACTCCCCCTCGCTGGCAGCGTTGGTGGATGCATTTTTTAGGTGTTGTTCTGTAATTAGTTGATTTAAGGATTTTGGAATATGAGCTTGGCGTGCTTGTCAGCCCTGATGTTTGAAAGCAGAGTAACTAAAGTGTAATTACTCGTGATATTGGTTTTATAGGTATTCCCCATCACTGGTTAGAGAAGACCATGCAATTAGGTGCCGTCGTTTATTACACCTCGCTTTTCATTTGGAGGTGCTTTATGGCAGCCCTGAGAGTAATTCCAGGAGGAATTATCGAATGCCTCAATTGCGCCGATTTTTTTTTCCCCCTCGTGTCCAACTTGTCCCTTCTCAGCAGGGATTTGTGTGCAAAATAATTCATTTTTATGTGCTCATGTGAAAATGTGCAAGATGCTGAATGTGCAACCTGATCTCAGACAAAATTCACATAAGAATGATTTTGTTGGCTTTCGCAGCACTGAAGTCATAAGAAAAGCTGCTAAACCCATCTTCAGCCTGAGCTTACCTTTTCATACGAGCTGGCTCGGGCAAATTTTGACAAATTAGCATGTCTGAGAACGACTTGGAACTTGGAGTTGAAGCATTTAGATGTATTTTTACCACGTATGAATCCACAGAGTGAAAGATTTACATTTACTCCAGAACCTCTGATACAAATTGGTTATGATTAACAATTTTATTTTTTTAATTTGCACCCATGAGGCCTCATTACTCCAAGAAGTGCAAAGATACCTAACTGTGAAGTTTTTAGTAGATGATTCTACAACTGGGGTGCCGTTTGCGTCCCACTGATACTGTGTCCTTCACAACAACCCATGTGCATATTTCAGGTAAAGAACTTAAAACATTATT
The DNA here is from genome assembly GCA_022758105.1 of Pangasianodon gigas. Classification (NCBI taxonomy): domain Eukaryota; kingdom Metazoa; phylum Chordata; class Actinopteri; order Siluriformes; family Pangasiidae; genus Pangasianodon; species Pangasianodon gigas. The sequence continues at coordinate 6,469,809 of CM040460.1, read as the reverse complement.
ATTACCTCAAAATAATCATTAAAATAGTACAAAATGTTTGACTCCATTAACATCTCATGCTTGAAACATTCTTTTTCATGACTTTTAGTTCTTTCCCTTCTTACCTGAACACATACACCCTGATGATATATATGGAATATTCCGCAAGTCACATGTTCAACAGGAAGTCACGAAATCCAGAATTCCTAATGATCACGAGAAGAAGAAAATTAGCTTCTCTCATTCTTTTTTCTGTCTTTTTGTCATACTGAAAGTAAATTATTAATAAAAAAAAAACACATTTTAAGTAACTCATTAGAATGTCCATAATGTCCTCATGGCATTAGCATGGATGCTAGTTAACCACATTTTGTTATTTTGCTAATTCTTTGCTAAAAATCTCGACACTGTTGCTTTTCGCTCACTTAAGAGCAGCATGCAGCCAAAGAAACCTTGTGGAAATATGAGATAGTTTAGCCTGAGATGTGAGTTATTATATCCAATGTTGACAAATTATTTTAAAAGAAAAAAAGTAATTTTCAGGGCTAATTGGCATCACAATCTTGGAATCACTGCAGGAGACCACATTTGGATTCAGAACTTTGACTAGACGTATAAAAATACAAACTGCTATCCTGTTGAGTGTCTGTTATATGACTGATACTGCTTTAAAGCAAGTCTTTTTGGAATAGATGTACGATGACATTTGACTGTTCTTTGACAGGGGCTGTTGAGAGGTTGATTGTATTTGCTATTATCAGTAGTGATAGCAGTACTAGTAGCATTTCCCAGCTCCTCTCCTTGTCTGTCTTGCTCCCAGAGCTCAGCTGGGCGTTATATATCCCCCACGCTCGTGTGATGAGCACAGCTCAGCGCCAATCTCATTTGTGCCCGGCGTGAAAAAAGCAGCCGTGCCAGGCACTGACTCGTCCAGCCCCTGTGCCCACCATACGGGCGAAGAGCCTCGGCAGTTGGCACCCCGACTCTGAGCAGAAGCTGCCAAGTTACTGCGCCCATGGCCTCGTTTTGCCACCTGCCAAAGGAAAGCCAAATGCTGCAGAATGATAAAGCAGGAACCTTGGACCAGCGCCCGTTTTATCGGACGTGGGAATGAAAGGTGATGGTTTGGCACCTCTTTGACCCGCCATGTTTGGCACTCAATGAGCAATTTCATCTGGAGGAAGCAAGCCCACCAAAGCCTCCAGTGAAACCTGTAGAAAGCAGCGTGAGATGGAGAATGTTCCCACTTCATCAGTTTTGGCAAGGCTGCGTGATTTAGTCGAGTGATTGATTTCAGAGTTACAGTGTTGGTATTGGATTCCTGAGACGAAATGAAATACAAATCCGCTGTGAAACTCTCACGTTCGGAGTTATTCCACACATCACTTGCCAGTCCCAAAAAACTCTTCATGGGGAAAATCCATCAGTGATAGGCTACACCAGACCTCTCCAGCTTAATCCCTGCTTGGCAGCCGCACTCCGCAAAAGTTATTAACTCCGTACTAATTACAATGGCCCTAATAAGACCTGAGGTAATGACTCCATGAATGCAAATGCGCATTAAATTTTACACCCAAGCAGGCTTGACGGCATTGTTTAGACCAGAATGTCACCCGGTGCGAGATTGTGTTGACTCAAACATTAATGGTGCTGAAAACTAAAACAGAAACATGACCGCAGTGGGGTTTTGTAGCAAACCCGTATCCAGTGCTGAAGTATCATTTTGGTATCAAATAATTAAAAAGAATTAAAAGAGTACATTTCAGTGTAGTCAGAATTGTTATAAGGATTTGATAGTTTTTATACCAGAGCATTGTTGGGTAATTCTCAAATCTGATTGGTCAGAAGGTGATTGATTACGTTTATTAAAAAGCAGCTTTGACATTACTTATGATAATGTGTTCGTTCTATAGTATCAGCATACACATAAACAGATTTTTAAAAATGTGCTTAGTTGTTGGTATGGTTGGTATGGTGAAGTTTTCCATGAGGAGATTTGTGAGGTTTATTTAGCATTTTTTGGAAGGAGTCTCCAGTGTCAGCGCTCCAGTCAGACGGAAAGACTTCCGGGTTCTCAGTAACACAACAAGCTGCGTTTTTGTCTTATTAACTTTCAAAAAGAGAAAAAAAGAGAAGCTGGTGACAGAATGACTGTTTATAGCTACTATAATGTAAGTGATAACACGAAGAAACCTGTCTTGTGGATGTTCCACAACATTAAATGTAACTACAAACGGATAAAAAGTATGACGCTTTGTTTTTTAATAAATAAAAAATTGTTAGCATTTGCACATTAATCCAACTGTCTTAACTGTATCTATCTTTACTGTCTTACCTGTATCTAAACCTTAACATTTTCAAAGTTATTCCGTATTGGACAATTCAAGCTGTTTCACTTTTCACAAAATATGAAACCAAACAGAAGCCACAATGTGAACTTCAGACATAATAGAATCAGAGAATCTGTGCTTTTCCATTTAAAGGAATCCATAAAAGAAGTTTGGTATTTATGTGGATCCTTTTCATGTCTGTGTGTCTTTCGACTAATAGCTTAATCTTTATACCGCTGAGCAATTTACTCATTACATGCAAAGGTCACTGCTTCTACAGAACGCTATGTATGACAAATATGAAGATTAAATAGAGGCAGGTAAACATCTGTAGAGCTCTAGAGCGCCATGTCCTTTCGGAGGAATCAGGTTGTCTTCGGTCTTTGAGACTAGCCATGTGGCCAGGGTTCATCTTGTTCGTCTTCAGGCTTGTAAACCTGAATATTGTTGTTTTTTTTTTCTTTTATTAAAGCAAGGATTATATACAGTTCCATAATTCAGTATATTTTGAATGCAGTTTCATTTATTGCAAAACAATGTAAGGATTGTAGAACAGAACGTCACCACTTCACCAGAATACACAGTCATCCTCCCATTTTATATTCCTCTCGATCCCCTTCCTTCAAAAACATGTCAAACACATATAAATTAAAAGAGGATGAAATTAAATGTAGTTATATTTAAAAAAAATATTTTGTAGTATTGGTCCTTTTGGATTAATAATAATAATAAATATTACTATTTATTACATATATTATTATTCATTAAATATTGTCATTACTATATATCATTACTATATATATATATATATATATATATATATATATATATATATATATATATATATAAAATGAACTGCATTCAGCTGCTATTTCTACCTCCACTGTAATATAAATGACAACTGAGTCTACCAGTTTCTGCTTAACGTGCAATATTTGGATATTAGGATGGTAATTGTGTTGTGTGTTGTGTTGCCTGTGATGTGTGTGGTGTAAACCGTGTTGAACGTATCATGTTGTGACCAAAAAAATTCCTAATACATGTAAATGTATATGGCGAATAAAATGATTGCGATTCTGATTTACAGCTGATACTGTAGAAATGTCCGCTGTGTCCCAAATGCTAGATTTATGTCTTGCTAGTGTTCCTTTGAAGACAGCAGCCATCTTAAGATTGTCCCAAATGGCACATTGTTTCAACCACATGAACTGAACATTAATCAGTTTTCTTCATGGTAATGATTATTGTTGGAGTTAAGCCACAGTGCTGCTGAATTCTCGATTCTGATTGGTCAGAAGGTTTTGATTAATTTCCTATAACAGCAGTCATCGAACACTTGTTCTGATAAGGTATTGTTTCTATAGTAACAACTCTCACAGGGATTTGTATGTTAGAATGATCTAAAAAGGCGTGTAATTGTTGATATGGTGAGGTTTTCTGGGAGGTGATGTTTATTTAGCATGTTCGGAAGGAGTCTCCAGTGTTAGTGCGTTGTAACGGAGGTACAGCTATAACTTTAAGGGAAAGTCTTCAAGACAGAGAGAGGACTGCACGATTTCTCAGTAACATGAATTTCTCAGCTGATTTTTTTGTTTCTTTGTTGTTTATAGCTGTTATAACGTAAGTGATAACAGAAACAAAGACTGTTGTTTCACCGATTTGTTCGACAACATTAAACGTAACTATGTATAAACGGCTAAAAAATTTTTGAATAAATGAAACATTTGCTGTGGTATAAGAAGAATAAAACACTACAGGGTGTGCTAATACAGAAAAAAGAAATCAATGACAAACTTATTTTTTCTATTACAGCACACAGTGTTGTTTTTTATTTCGTACATAATAAACACAATAATAATCAAAAACACGCTCAGGCCTCAGTGTACTGAGGAATTATAAATTAATAATGATTACAGCAGCAGATCCTGATTAATTCTGTTGTTTGTGGATATTGTTTTATTTATCATGCTTGTTACATGAAAGTGGACCTGTTAAAATATTAATCTAAGCATACTTTCGAGTTACTATAACACAAGCAGCTTAACACGTGGGTTTGTTTGTTGGAACCTCAAACAACATCTTCAAACATCTAAGGAGCTTACAGAGCGTCAGCATGGTGTAACTGGAATGATGTTATTTTGCCAGAGTCTAGGAAAGTGGTCTGAATTATGAAGATTAGATTTGGATTTGGATGATTTGGATGGATCCATCACTTTAAAGGGCAGTTACTGCAATGAATCAAGGCAGCAATGATAAGTCAATTATTATCGATTATAATTGATTATAAGTTGATTATTATGGATTGCAATTGATTATAAATCCATTATTATTGAAAAAGGACCAACAACTGGTGTGGAGTGATGGCACTGATCCGATACCCCGACTAATACCAGCAAAAAAATGGTGGATTAGATATCAGAGAACGAAAAGAATGAATTCAGTCTGATCTTGTAACAAATGGAAACTATAGGAGCTGTGTTTTTTTTTTGTGTGTGTTTACATATAAAGAAATATGATTGTATTTTGTGTTAGGATTGATTTAGATTTTCTGTTTTTTTTATTTGGATGATTATAATTTATACTTATATTTATTATATTTGTATGTGATTTCTGCGTGAGAGTTTAACTGAATAAACAAAGCCGTGGTTTTGTCTAAGTCATGTTTTTAGCTATGTGAAGTGCTAAAGCTACTTAAAGCTTGGTAATTTTTAAAGAAAAAAATATTAGCTGAATGCTGATATCGAATGATACTCAAGGTTTCAGTATCAGGATCAGAAAAGAAAAGAAAAGAAATCTCTACAGATGTGTAAAAAATAATTCATGGTTTAAACTGATGTGTAAATAGGATAGCAAGGTGATTTGCGTGTAACTCTGATATTTAAAATAGTCCTTTATGTCATTATTATAACTGTAGGCCTACCTCAGATTCTGAACAAAGTTGGTCACGTGTCGTTCATAAATTGAATCGTATCACACCGTATCATATTGCATCGTACCGTATCATACCGTATCATACCGTATCGTAAGATTCAATATCATCAAATATTCAATTGTTTACGAAGCAAAATTGTATTGTATCGTATGGAAGCCTGAGGTTTCCACCCTAAGTATTAACAATACCTCAGTTCTTGTCATGTTTGTTTATTTAAAGCTTAATCGTCAGTCAGAACTTCACGTTACATCGCACGTTCTTGTCTCCACTGCCATGTTCTCGGATGACAGAAACAAAAGCATGACTTTTTTTGCTCTTTACTAGAAAAATCGCTCATTGTATACATTTATTCCTGTGTAAGAATCAGCTGCTTTGCATTGCCCTCTGAAGCACCTTCAAGATAAGTGAGCATGGCTACAGGAGCTTTATCCTTAATGCGCCTTTCTTTAAGTGAATCCCAGGATTACATCCTTGAGCCTGGACCCCCATCACACACACACACACACACACACACACACAGACACACACATGGAGTTAAATTCAGAATGATGGAATTCAAATGAGGTGGCGATGCGTACAGAAAGCCCAGTGTCCGGATTCACACCGTGTGTTTACAAAGAATACACACAGAATACACAAAATACACTCATGGAACTGCAGAAGAGAAAAGACATGGTTAAGAATCCATTAGAGAATTCCAACTGGCTCAAAAACAAACAAAAAAAAGTTCATTCAGCTAATATCTTTTGATTAACCAAGATTCCACATGGACCTTTTTTTTGGAGCTGCAGGTTTGAATAGTGAGAATTTATAGCATTGAGAAGAAGAAGAAGAAGAAGAAGACGACAGGAGGTCTTTTATGCTGAGAGGGAAATATGGGAGCTGACATTTTGATGGCAGTGTGCGATGCTCTCTAGTTTGAGGTCCAGGTTAAGTTTTCTCCTCGCTGAGCTGGAAGTAGTGACATGATAGGTCACTCCCAGGGGAGAAGGAGCTTAAGACAGGAAAAGGAACAAGCTTAGATAAGAAGTCGCACTGTGTATTGAGAAACAAAGACGTCTGTGTTGCTGTGTCGGTCATGTAGCCGCTTTTTTATCTATTATTTTAATTTTAATTGACTTCATTTCATGAACCATCATCAACAATGGCAAGACAGATCTGTTACTTTAGTTCATCTGTGTGTGTGTGTGTGTGTGTGTGGATGAAATAGCGCATACTATATGAGAGATATTTATAGAAGTGTCTGTTACTCTGTTGTTCTATCCAATGTGTTCATTTTCTTGCTTTTTTTTTCTATCACGATAGTAGATATTTACGCATAAATAAGCAGCAGCAAATCTGATTGATGTGAAGGATTTTTTTCTGACAGCCTCATTGTCACGCCACGCTGAGATATGGATTAATATGTAATGATTATAGCGGCTCTTGCTTTGCACACTTCCTTCAAAGCAGACAATGCCAACCCCACTACCATTCCCAACCTCAGGCGATTTCATGTGCCTTCTCTCTCTCTCTCTCTCTCTCTCTCTATCTCTGAGGTGTTAGCGCTGGCACACTTGCCGCGGTGTAGCAGCGCTTTAATTGAGCCAACACCTTTCCAGCATCACCTGCACCTTCAGGCACTTGTTGTGTGTCGCAGTTAAAAATCAAAGCTTTTTTTTTCTGTAACTAAGATGTTGGAAGGATAAGCGTATCACCACATCACAGTTTTTAGTGCACCATAGTGTCTGATTACAGCTTCACATTTTCACAAAGGGTGACATTAAATGGCATTTAAGACAACAGCATCAGTTTAAGTTAAAAAAAAAATAAATAATAATTAGATAAGCAAAATATCAATGGAATTTTATCACTGCCCTACTCTTTACCCATTAAAGGGGCGATATGTAATTTTTAGAGCGTCCTTCTTCCTTCTTCGTCTTGTGACGTGAATTGCTGTTACAGAAAAAACTTACAAACCTCCTTGTTCCCCAACTTTTTAATGTATGCCTCTTGAGTTGCATCTAAAAAGAAAAACTAAAGGTGCAGACGTAATCTGGGCGGAGCTAATTTCAGGCCCAGAAAAATGCAAACAGAAGCTTTAAATGAAGAAACTATCCATCACGTTTTTTTCTAAGTGATCTGTGAAATTATACATTATAACAGGCCTAAAAACAACTTCAAAAAACCTTTAAAGTGCCCCTTTAAAGATGTTTAAGAAGGTTTTTGTACCTCTCCCTTAGTTTTATGGACGCCAATATGGTACTGTATCTGAGAACTTTTTTTTTTTGAGATTTTAATTTTATAGTTTGTTACTTTTTGGAAATTTTCACATTTTTTATGATGTATATTGTGACATAAATAATGATTGTCCAATTAAATACTCAGTAAAAAACTGTACATGTCCCGCCCCCAAACTTAAATAGAAATATTGATCATTTTGGTGTTTGGTGTATCGCAGACACAATTGGCTGTTGTGTATGTCAGTCAAGCACTTCAACACGACATCATTCTGACTTCCTGTTTCAGAAGAAATGATGTCATCATGTCTAAGAAGCTATTTCATGAGGACTTTACAATAGTGTCTATTATTTTGAAACTATTTAAGTGGCTAGAGGATCTGTTAAACCTGCGTGTAGTTCCTTCTAGAAAGAGAGAATGTTGTACAATAGAGGCTGGTATATTTAAATTAAAGTAAAGGCAGCAGGTGATAGATCATTAGACAGTCATTGTTCATGTAGAGTTTAAATGAATTTACAGGACCAGGACTCAGCATTATGAGTACATTAATATACTTTCACTTTTAAGCTCTGAACAGATTGTCAGCTTTGTATCAAGCTTTCCTCACAGCCTTTAGCTCTGATAGTCTTTTAGCTTCAGAAGGATCTCAAGCAATGTTAACATGGCGGAAGAAAACGTCATCCGTTCCGGGTATACAGGGGGGTGGTGTGTGTCCCGTCTCTGCTTTGCCTTCGTCAGCCTTTGGTATTGAGATATTACGCTAAGTGTGAACAACATACCTGTTAGAGATCAATTTCTCCATTTTTTTTCTCACCCGCTCGACTTTCGATGCTGCACGTTTGCACCTTGGCTCGCATTGATATTTCGCCATCGATTTGCTTCTGCTCATTTCTCGCCTCTGCCCAGCGCCTGATGGCCCAGTTGTGTTTAACCGGTTTCTTTGTGATGCGGTAAAGATGGATGTGACGTTGTCTGCTATTGCCCGCCTGAGAGCGTAAGTGTTAATGAAGCCATTAGCGCAGTCCGGCTGAGGAGAGAGAATGGCAAAATTACCATTATTCTGTAGCCATTAAGTTGTAATCCGCCACCTTCTTTAGCTCTCTGATGCTCTCTCTTTTACCCAAGAAGCCTCTCTGATCCACTGCTGCCTGCGCGCCTTCATTATTTCATTTGTCATCAAAAGCGCTTAAAAATTACAATTTCTTATGTGTCTTATAATAAACTTAATGTATCTTATAATTGTAATTACCTCTCACATTGTCTTCCCACTGCACTCTTTCCAAGCCAGACCTTGTTAGAGTGAGGGAAAAAAAGCAAGTGGCCATGCAATTCATAAATCTTATTAACATGAAATTTCATCTTTCCCAGAGAGGAGCTCATCTGATTCTCACAAAAGCAGAGAAAAGAGTCATGGCCAGAAGTTATAACCTCGAATTGATTTAAAGTTCAGCTCTAGTGAATGTTCCAGAAAGCCTGCAGTACGACAAGCTCCCTGTTTCCTGATGGACTGTGACTAATTTCGACTCGGTTTAATTAGTGAGAATACCTCTCCAGCGCACGTCTCTCGGTTGACAGGGGAACGGGATATCTTTTTTTTTTTTTTTTTCCTTTTTGGAGATTGAATCCAGGATCTCTGGAATGTTACCAGCTAGCCGTCAGATGCTCAGATGCTTCGAACTCATCTTCAATGATTAATTAATTGTGATGTGTTTAGTGATCCTGGTGCTTAGTAGAAGTTATTAGATGTCTGCTGTGCTGATGTTAGTGATGTTTAATAGGAGAAAAAATGTTAGTAATCAAAAAGATAAGGGATAACAGTCAGGTTCGGCGATTCTTTTCCAGGGAAGTGATATTAAAAAGAAATCCAACATAGAAATAATGGCGACATTGGTGCAAACCTGGACTCAAAGTCCCAGAGTTGAGTTACGACTAGTTCGCGATCTACAGGATGACAAGCACGATGGCGCTGAAGCTTTGGAAGCTGATCTGTTTGAGCCGAGTGTACAGACGATGAGGTGAGAGAGCTGGACAGACTAAAGGACTAAAGCGCCGCTGCATCACTCTCTTTAGGTAGAGAGGGAGTGAAGGCTAATTCCTACTGGCACTACTATCAGCAGGTGTACTATTAGTCGAACGGCATTCTGCGGAAATTGTTAACCAAAGTGAAAATAGACCAAGAAGTTTAAACTAAAAGTCAACTCAGAATTTCATTATAGGACGCCACTGAAGATCACGTATTCATTATAAAAAACACTATATAAAATTTCACTAAGAATGTTATTATGTGGGAAATACATAATGTATTTCATTGGCGAAAATAATGTCTAATATGTGAGCTTAATTACTTGCAGCTCAGAAAGGAAACATACGAATCCATGAAGGAAACGTGCCAAGAGCAAAACAAATATATTGGCAGTCAATGAAAGCCAGAGACACACACACACACACACATACACAGACAAAAAGAGGAGCGTGTACTTTCTGGTGGTAGAAATCTTTACTGGGTATGTCACTAAGGAAACTGTGTGTGCAGACAAATCTCAGGCCCCTCAATACATATTGATTGGAACAGGAGCAGGTTTGTGCTCCCAATTAACACTGTACACTTTCATTAAGGTCATATTAGACACAGTCACTGGCCGCTGATTGGTGCCTAAGAATCCAGAAAACTGGGAAATCAATTCCAAGCCAGAGATGTCTTGCTCACTTCGCACCACCCTGACCAAGAAATCCAATCAGTCACATGAATAAACACATTTTTCACTCTGGATTAGATGCTTTTCCTGTGGATGTAGTGAACTCTGTAGTTTTCTATTAATTCATATGCACCGGTGAGTGATGGAAGAATTGAGTTTGTTAAAAAAAAAAAAAAGGTAAGAAGTTAACCCCAAAATATTTACCTGGTAGTAAATTTATACGGTTAGTTATACATTAACACTGTGCATGTTGTATCTAAGGGCATTTGAAATTTTCATGGTATGATAACCTAGCCTAAAAATATCACAGTATTAATCGACCATTAAAAAACATACAAGCCTGTGGTAAAAATGATAGAAAATACTGTATTCATTAGGATATTTTTATACAAAAGTCTCTTTGCACATGCTTCTAAATATGTAAAACATTAACCAAAAGGAAACAAAAAGATCAAATTGCCCTAAATATTCTTCTTTCTTCGAAAGATATTTTTGAGAATGACTTTTTCATGTCAGTATTTATCATATTGTTATTATAAGCAGTAATAGAGAGTGGCTGGGAGAAAACAAAACAAAAAACACGTCTGTGTAAAGTGCTGTATAGCTGAAATAGTTGTTTACTATTCAAGAGTTGTTGAATAGTTGATAGTTGTTTGGTTTAGTTCTGGTCAGCAGTATCATATTCTTCTGTTTTGTATATGATAAAGTTATGAACATGCTAGGAGTGGCAACAGAGGTAGGAATGTAAGTAGTGGATTACACAGCCAAAGGGTTTTCAGTGCCATCCATATCCACTGTACCTAAAAAGCTGAGGCTGCTGTAGTGTGATTTGTAGAAGTCCAGAGGGATAGGGTTGCGAAAATTTTGGGGAGTCCCAAATTAGGGTTGGGAACTAGTGGATTAAGGAACTTCCATGCTGTTTATTCTGCACAGGGTTGTGGGGGATCCTGGAGCTTATCCCAGGTAGCTCGAGGCACAAGGCAGGGGATATCCTGGATGGGGTGCCAACCGAACACAGGGCACAATCGCACACACAGTTGTACACTATGGACAATTTGTGAATGCCAGTCAGCCTACAATGTATGTCTTTGGACCGAGGAGGAAACCCCTGAAGCACGGGGAAAGCATGCAAACTCCGTGCGCGTAGGGCAGAGGCAGGATTCGAACCCCCCAACCCTGGAGGTGCAAGGCAACAGTGCTAACCACTAAGCCACCGTGCCCCCTGGGCTGAGGAACTTGATAGAGTAAATAAAAAAATTAATAGTTTTTTAAAATAAATTAACAACAGTCCATTTTAACTGTGGAATTTGACAAAGTCAACAGCGAGTCAACCATCCAACCATACACCATGAGTCACTGGGAAACCGTGAATAACCATGGTCGTATCTTTCATAAGATCTTTCGTAAGTTTTCATAAACTTAAAACTGATAGAAGTAGCTATAATAATGGGTACTTTAAAATGATTATGTATGGAATGCTAAAAATCTAAGCGCATGCATGTAAATGAAACCCTTTTTGCATCATCGGTCTCCAGATGTGATGTTGGCTTGCAGAGATGGAATCAGGCCCGGGGGTGGGGGGATGGGGAGGGATTGAAGTCAGCATTTTTTTTCTGGCTATACCTATTTGACTTTGTCTCTCTCTCTCTTTCTCTCTGTCTCTCTCTCTCTGTCTCTCATTTTGGCTCATTTGTCCCATGCGAGTGTATTTCACAGGCCCCTTGCCCATGGCAGGCCTCCAGGGCACCACCTGAATGGTATCTACTCTTTGCAGGAATGCCATGCCCCGCTGCACTCTGGGTGTGGGTGGGGTGGGTGGTGGGTGTTTGGGGGAATTGAAAGCAAAACCTCTGTGGCTGGAGATAAGGGCAGGCTGGCAGTGTCATGGTGTACGGAATTGGGTAGAAACTCAGCAGTCTGTAAAACATATCTCTGACTAATGGTGCCTAATTTTCAGGATCTATAGCTGTATATATGGCAATACTATGGCATTTGAGTTCAACTTCATGCCACTAATAAAGCGCCAGGACCCTTTGTTTGGTTGTTTACAGTAGCATGTAAGGGGACACCATCTGTGAAATATTTGGTCATGCCACGGCTTTGGGTATTGTAACTATTTTGAAAGAGCCTTACAATAACAATGTTCTCTTTAAGCCAGATCCACGACATGCTGTTTGTTTTCTGTCGGAACAGAAGGAAAAAAGACTCGAGCTGGAGCAGCGCCACTAAGCACACCAAGCCACAAAAGCCTTATTTTTTTAGTTCAATGCCATCAGTTCATTTTTTTCAGTTCAATGCCATCTTTTTCTCCGAGTTGTAGCTTGTAATGAGTCTTGCAGCCCTAAGAATCACAACATTTTATGGAAGAAGATCATTCTGTGAGAAATATGGAAAATCACAATAAAACAGAATCGACTGTAGATATAGACCATGTGTTTTGTTATGCACAATTGCAGCTGTCATTAACTATTGGCCTCTCCTTTGGAGTGCCTGTAATGGTTATGGTACATAAAGGCCTGTTTTATTACTCTGATAATGTTGATTTTATAGGAAAAGCAGCATGCTCAGACCGTAATTCAACTTATGGGCATTCCTAGAGGACTAGAGAAGATGTACTGTAGCATTTGCCTTCAATGCAAACAATGTTAGCAATGATCAAGGAAGAAGGATGAATGCATAGGCTCGGTGACTGACGCCAGTTATAGGAGGTCAGAGGTCTGACTACGGCGGATGGAGCAAAGGTGAAAGATCAGGACGTGCTTGAAGTGGTAGAAGTATAAAATACCCTGACTGCTACTGCATCACTTAAAAGCAAAGGTGCTAAAAAACGAGTAAGACGCCTTTGCTAGCTTCCTGAATTGAGGTACAGGGAAATCATAAATTCATTAGCTAAATCCACAGGACAAGTAAAAGCTCCAGTGTGTTGCCCAGTCCCATGTTTTGGTTGGCTCAAACTGATTAGGCTGAAAAGTGATCACTAATATTATATCACATATGGTAAGCTAGTTAGCTGGCTAAGTTCATTAAGTCAGACTAAGGAACATGAAAGAGTATTTGACTATGTGGCACGTCAGTGTTTCAGCTATGAGACGGGATGTTCTGTCCTCATAGGACATTTTCGATACCAGCTAGCGTCTTTATGTTCTTTCGATATGTTTAACCATGAGGTGACTGTGTGTTGTGCTAGCGGGAGAGTTTGCAATGCATTTTATTCAGAATGACTAGCTCATGCTATATTAGCGGTATGGAGGCGAGTCACCCCACTGTAACATACAGTAGCTACACGCCAAATGAAACTTGTTTTGCGAAAGTCGATAAGGAGTAGGATTTTTTTTTCTTGTGCTGGTCATTGAATGTACTGATTTGCTGGGAATAAAAGCTGAATAGCCCAGACATGAAATGTACTCATTCTGGGCACATAGGCTACTGTATTTTCCACCCTTGTTAGCATGTTTACTAATACGTTGATGGATTGAAAGCGAGCTGCTTGGTCTGATGGCTGGAATTAATGCAGCTGTTTCTGTTAGTCACTATTGCCAGTGCTTAAATGCTTAAAGTTAAGACCATCCCTTTTACTAATCATTTCCTTCACACTGGTGATTCATAAAAGAAATCAGTTTCCTTATGACTTACAGGATATTAAATTGTTTGGTTATGGGGGGAAAAAAAAGAAGAAAAGAAAAGAACAAGTAATTTTCCCCCTTGTGGAGCACAGTAAAATCCCAGAGCTGTTTGAGACACACTAGCCGAGTGGGTGGAGGAACCTGACAGTGTATTTCTGAAAGGACTAGCGGAGATGGAGGATAGGATGATGGGATGAACACTTACTACACCTCTCTCTAGAGCCAGCAGCACTGAATACCTCAGGCTAGCTTTAAGGCTTGGGTAGAGCAGCAAAAGAGCCTCGATGGCACCATGCTGTACTAATAACATAGCTGCATTTCATATGCCATTGGCAAACATGTCAAATATAGGACTATAAGCAGCAGTGGCAAACATTGGCAACCCTGACCACTGGTTGTATAAGAGAACTTCTTAAAAGCAAAAACCCAGCCCTGGGATGTTTATTGCATTTGCAAACAACATGTGTTGCAAGAAATTGTGATCCTCAGCACGCCATCCACTCGAGCAGAAGATATAAACATCCTCTTCACATGGTGCGCAATTAGTGGCAACAGGAGCGTGGTTGGCGAGAGTGGGCGCTGGCGGGAGCTACAGTGGGCACTTCTTGCTAAACTGCTGTTTGCTCTCAACATAGCACTTCAGAAGAATGGGTATACGTCGGGGGTTCTGAAACCCCTGACAGAACACATGAGGTGCAAGTTGATATCATTTATAGGCTACTTGTTTTCACGTTATAGAGGTTTGGATTAAACCCATTCAGTTCAAGTGACCAGGCAAACAGGCTAGTAACTATAAGAGCTCAATAATAATTATAATAACTTTAATAATGGTGGGCTGTAATTTTTACCACTGGAACTAATATCAAAAATTGCCGAACCCCTAACTATGCTTCACGGATCCTTGGGGTCCCTGATCCCCACTTTGACAACCTTGGGTATACACAGTGAATACAATGAGGATGCTGTGTTTGTGTGGGTCTACGAGCAAAGACATACAAAAGAAACTATTTCACTATGTTCACACTAGCAAGCCACAGACAAGCATTTATGTTCTAAGTGCATATGAAACACAGAGTGGTTTCACCGGCAAGCTTTAAAGAGTTTCAGTGCAAATAGGTATCATGCAAACCCAGATGTTTGGCTTGAACAATTTCAAAACCAGTCTTATGGTGCATGTGGTCCGTAGTTTCTTCAGTTCCCCACTCACAACTTTAATACCTACCTACAATTAGTTCCAATTTACGCGAAAAAACATTGAAGAAAAACATATAGCCATGGTTTCATCACATCCTGTCATACATGACCTCTCATTAAATTTCTATAGAGACATTATGAGAAAAATAAAGCTTGGAAGGAAGTAGCAGAGATCATTGATGCCTCTGGTGAGTGTAGCTTTGCTAATCTGCCAATGAAGCTAGTACGAATCCTAGCATGTAACGTAAATCAAACAACCAGTTTTCACACCCATTAGTGCATTATTTACTTTGGGTTTAACTACTTAGCGTTAGAATATACTGTATAGCTACTTCTGTTTCTTATCAAAAAAACAAAAAAGCGCTGGACAGTGCATTCACATCAACAGCAACATTAGCAGTCGCTACACAGCCGCAAGAGAAAAACTACAAGCGACATGAGCAGCTAGCGTGAACACAGGTTCAGGAAAAAGCCTGTTTAATAGCTGTTTATTGAGGTCAGATTAATGTTTCATTATGGGATGTTTCCTGTTTATGAGAGTCCCACGTTGTCACTGATGACATATTTTTATGACAAAGTGTGTTACGGGAAATGGCTGCGGCTGCAATTTTTGATGAATGCCTCCATAACGTGCAATAGATACATTGTTATCAGACGGAGCAGCCAAAATTGCAGTAATTAGGTTGCGAAATTCCCTACTGTTAGGGGAAGAGTAAAAGAGCATATATTTGCCTATTAAACGTTATAAAAATGTTTTATGAAATCTCAAGGCAACACTGTTGGAACTGGGATTATTTATACAGTTCTGTCTGCACTCCCGTTCGTTTTAACGACGCCGGCGCTAATTACAGGAGCCGACAGCTGAATGTATGTCATTGTGTCGGGCAGATTTTATAGTCCTTGTATATGATAGTTCTGGATGTGCGCCACGGCTCTCCCGCCTAGTGCCTGCGAGCGGATTTCAAAGGGTTCCAAAGCAGCTCTATCAGTGCAGTTAAATGTCGGATTGAAGACAATTGAATTTGCACTGAGCCTCTCATGCGAGGAATCAATATATGGTTTTATTTCTAACATTTCTTCATTGGCATTGATGGGAGATTCCTCCGTCATCGTATTTAACTGTTTGCAAACATTAAGTTTATGCAGCACTATGCGGTATGACAAAATGTTTTTTTTCTTATCTTATATAAAAATACTTAGACATCTCGGATCTATGTTCTGACCTCTTTTACTTGGCGTCCGTCCAAATTCTCTGCTGCATATCAATTACCGTTGCCTGCTGGATGCTTCCAGAAAAAAGATGAGGTCGCTACAGGAAAGGAAATCTCCTTGGTATCAGCTTTTTTGCCCCACAACAGTGATTCAGTAAAGGAATTCAGTTTCCTCTTGACTTCCTTGTGTGATAAGCCAACCTCATTTGCAGTTCGTGCTTGTTTATGCACTCAGAGACAAAGAATTTTTTAAAAAAACCTATCAGAGTACTCAATATATACGAATAGCGTGCTTTTGAAAGAAAATAGGAGCTCAGAAGAGAACATGTGAAGCGATGCTTTCAAATCCTGGGCCTTTCAAAGGCATGTAACAGGCTGTCACACTTATTGGAACTGTGAAAAAAAAAACCATTGTTTATTCATTTAGATTTCCAGAACACAAGTGCTCTACGTGCTTAATTAGCTGCACGGTGTATCTTGCCATGATAATGAGAAGGTTTAAGAGATGTTGTGGTCTTTAGTGGTCTGTCTGGAGATGTGGATGGATGGCATCGATATAGAAATGAACCAAATGGATAAGAAGAATGGACGGGTTTGCACAGTTACAACACGTCCCACCACCATATAATTATTAGATGATTCGATTAGATTATGTTATAATTATATAATTATATGCTATTCCTCTGAGGCAAGTAGCATTAAAACAAGAAAAAAACATACGATTGCTAGGAGACTATATAGAAGAGATGAAACAAGACTTTTATTTTATTTATGTATGCAATATACATATATACATGTATACATATACATATATATTTTGTATGATAGATGGAAAGTAATTCCAGCGTATGGAGCAGAGTATGGAGCAGGTGAACTGATGACGTGACTAGGAAGATAATCTTGCTGTGAGCCTGTTAAAACCTGTTATAACGTGCTTGTACTTGTACTCGAAAAAAATACTCCGATACCAACATCCGATACTATGTGATGCTATATGATGTAAGCCTAGTGCACGTAGTCTCGCTAATGAACAGCGATCTGGAGTGTGCAGAGAAACTGTCGCACGTGAGAGCACTTCAGTTCAGCGAGCACTGAGCACTGAGACACGAGTGGGTCTACACTTCTTGCTCATAACTGCACCTTACACTCATTTTATTTTTTATGACCAAGCTCACACTTTCTGTTAAAGATACTGTTTTAAATGGCATAACATCTTAAACATAAAACCTTGCTAGCATCACACAGCAGCAGCTATAACATAAACGGAGCTAAATAAAATTTTCCATGATGACCCTGATTGATTAATACCAAGTTACTCATTTCAGCATCAGGTAGTGGTATCAGTGAGTACCAAAAAAGTGTACTCATACTCTGAAAAAAAAAAAAATATATATATATATATATATATATATATATATATATATATATATATATATATATATATATATATATTGCTATAGATGCATCCCTACACTGATGATCTCAGATTTGTACATTCCCAGTATTCCCAGTATTCCCATTCATGAATCAAGCGACTGGAAATGAACAAGCGTCTTTGTTCTGAGGATTTATTGGTTCGTTTTACTTTGTTTGCCTTTAAAAGCCTTCTCTCCAAACCAGAAGTCATCCCCTTTTGCTCTCCAGACAGAGGATCATGAGTACTGCTCACCCCATGCGCCACACATCTCCTCTCGTCTCCTCCCCTTTCTTTTTTCCTCGGCATTGACCCTGGCCGGGGCTGTCCAGGTGTTTCTAGCAGCTGTGGATCAGGCTGCGTGACTCTTTCCTCCCCCTGCCTCAGCCACAGCTGGGTGTACGATGGTCAGCCATGGGCTATAAATAGGACATAACAGAGCATGTCTAGGAACATGGAGTTCGTTTTTTGTGTGCGTTGTGTGCGTTTTTTGCACATGTAGGTATTTTAGATTGAATGGTGGGCCGCTACTGACGCATTGCTCTCAGTTAGTGTGGTGTGGAAACAGATGCGTGGTCGAGCCAGCCTAAATAGTCTGGAATAGAAATGGATGGATCTGCTCTTAACCTTTCGTCCTGGACAGGCTACTATCAGCTGAAGTTTTAGTTTGTGAGTAATATATTTATTCAGATCTATATATTGTGATATTCAGACCTCAGAATTAACTACAGACTTAAGCGCTACTCAGAGAATACTTAACCCTTTCATGCACACTTATGGACAGTCAATTTAAAGCTCTTTTTTATATTTTAGGAAAATATAAAATGTAAATCACCTTCAAATCATCAAGAGCTTTAATGTAAATTACCCTATTTGTCTTTCTCAAACTTTACTAACTTTCTACATAAAATAAAAAAATAAATGTAACAAATTTAAGTAAAAAATGTTTTGCGCCAGACTCCACTGAACGCCTGTGATATTTAAAAAATACTGTTTTTTTTTTTTTGTTTTTTTTTACTAGTGTTCATTTGTTTGTTTGTTTGTTTTTTGGGAAGATGGATTTTTTTTTACCTCCTTGGATTCGATATTAAAAAAAAATACTCGACCTATAAAATATTAAATATGTTTTGTATAAAATACTAAAATATTTTAAGTAGGTTAGCTATTATTTTTTATTTTTTTTTATAAATCTAAATCCTAAAGCCGTGACCTCAGGAGAAAAGTATTACTTGGTTGAGAAGACCCCTTTGGAAACTGCGTTAGGGTTCAGAAAGCATGTTTGTGTTTACATGGCTATCCTGTCAGTCATTTTATAGACACTCCCACGCACCCCTCTTCACTCCGCACCCTGCTAACATGCTAATACTGCAGCTTAGCGCTATAGTGTGATGAAAGTGATGTCATGACAATACTTGCTAATGCTAACTCTAGTTGAACCACTGCTTTGTGTTCATGGGTGGGAAAAGGGGGCGGGCTCAAAGAGTTTAAAAAAATCATTCAAATCTTATTCAGTTCCAACTATGTAACCGAGAAAGACCTAATCTTGACAAATTTTGAGAAATCTTACCTAATGCACCTTTAATCGAGCAGCAGAAAATGTCACCTTGATGACTTGTTGTGATCATTTGGCTCTTTCTATGTCTGGGGGAACGAGGCCCAGCTGGAGATCTGGTGAACTAGTGTTGTGAGTATGAGGGGCAGCCATTTTACTCCCAGGTTCCCCAAATCACAATCACAGATTACTTTGCAGCACATTACGCCCACCTGCAAATCACAACATTCTTGGATTAAGCCCAAAATCTCATTTCTTTTTCCCTTCGGGGTTCACATTGTTCTTGCGATTCAACACTAAATCAGACCTTTTAGTTTTTTTCGTTTTTTTGTTTTTTTCTCTGCCAGAAATGTTCAACACTTGAGTGCTCAATTCTGATTGGCCATAAATTGTTGACTAATTTTCTATAACAGCAGTTTGAAGAGTAGTTCCAGCTGTACGGTTTATATTAATGCACTCATTCGAAAGTCTTCAGGACAGATGAATTTCCTGCTTTCTGGTTTCTCAGTGCCTTTTTTTAATCTTATTAACTTATAGAGAGAGAAAAAAGAGACACTGGTGAGGAAACAACTGTTTAATGTTGTTATAACACAATTATAGAAGTGATAATAGGAACTCATTTGTTTTGCGGACATTCCACAACATTAAATGTAATTATAAATGGATAAAAAGTAACGTATGTTGCATTTTAATAAATGAAAAATTGTAAACAGTGTCCAACTGCTGTAGTATAAGAGGAACAAAACACTTGGGACTTGTTTTATTCTTTAAATAATTTATTTTATAGTTAAATATTGATATGATTAGTTAAAAAAGTCAGTGTAATGCATATAATTGTGGTCATAATAAAATAACCTTTAGTTAAATATATTAGCATTTTATAAAAGATCAAGTACAACAAAAATCCATCAAGGTACAGCTCTTCATTCCAGTGTCTTCATGTCCTTACTTGACAATTCATTATAAAATGGTCAACCTATGCTCCAGAGGTTTGAGGCCTAGTGTGTATATATGTGAGTCTTTGAGAGGAGGTGAACTATACAGGTCTCCACTCTGGCATATATCCTCATTAGCTGCTCTAGAGACAGTCTTTGTAGCGCGTGACCTCTGACCTTTGGGCCCGGTGACGGATGCTGCGGTGCCGCTGGTTGTCAGCTGGCTGGCATTGTGTCTGCTCTGGTCTGCCCACTCTGCTCTTCACACACATCCATTTTCTCCTCAGTATGCACTGCACTGCAATAATAACTCCACGCTGCACTGAGCCACTCACATCACACCTGAGACACACACACACACACACACACACACACTCTCAGATGAAGCTGGGCAGGCCTACATGGCTACAGATTTTCAGTCAGGAGTTTGTTAAAAACAATAGATAGAGGTCACAAAAGTGATTGCAGATATTCATACAGGTATTTTTTGGACTGGTAGTTTTTCCAAAATGTATTTTTATTTATACGAATTAAGCTTTCTCTAATTAAATATGCGTTCATTTGCATACTAAATATTTATAGTCTTTTGATGCTAATTGAATTAAAATGTTTATGTCACTGTGAAGAAACTCACAGAAGAAAGAGATAGACTTTGTAATAGTTTAGAATAGATTTTTAGATTTTTACATTTTTAATCAAGAAAATACCATGCACTCTTTTAAAAATATACACTTTATGCCATTTTCAGTATAAAATCTAATGAAAATCACACAGCAATCAACACTTTGGGAAATTTCTCTGTTATATGCTTCTAATTAGGGATAGGAATGAGCATGTAAAATTTCAGGAATGCAGGTCATCTAGAAATATTCAGATTTGGTGAGTCCAAAAGTTACGTCACTATTTATATGGGGAAAGTTACTCGTATTCAGAGCTGGGCTAAGCGCCTGCTTGTCAGTTTTCTGGCTGCGCCATTCTGATTATGCAAATGTTTATGTAGTATTGGCACTGTACACTGTACTTAATACTGCTCCTGTTACTCAAGAAAAATGGACTTAGGTCCAAGGTCAGAATCTCGCCAACATGAGAAAATGCCTCTGTTTTTACTTCTAAATAGAGCTTAAGTCTGTAGTTACATCTGAAATCTGAATACTGATTTGATATTATTATTTGGTAATTTTGGTATTAACTCGTTGTTACGCACACTTAACTCATCTCTGAATTGCGGCTCATTGCTTTTTGGTTTAGAATATAGAAATAACTGATTTAAAGAACAACATTGTATTTTAAAAATACAAATTGCCTTAATGTGTTTCCACTCTAGTTAACAGCGCTCAAAAGGATTATAAAGAAAGTTGCCATGTATATCATAATATAGTATAAAAGTTGCATGTATATCATAATATATATCATAAATTGACATATTTTTTATATCAGGAAGTAAGCTTTTCAGGGATATATGACATGACGTGACATGATTGTGACAAGTGGGTGGAGCGTAAGCTTTCTTCAGAGTAGCTAAGTTTCAAATAGATATGGTGGTCATGAGTAGGGCTGGGCAATATGACTGGATAATAGAAAAATCGTGACCGTGATAAATTATGTCACAGTACACTTTTCGGAGATATCGCAGATATCATAATCTTTTTCTGTTTGTTTTTTAATAAGAATGACATTCTGATTGGTAGTTGATTTTGTTGTATATATTTTGGAGTTTTTGCTGCTCATGCTGTATCACGGAGCAGTCTAACTCAGAGTTACTCGTAGGAAAGCGCTATCCGCCCTCTTCTGCATACATGAGCTCAGAGAAGCCCGTGATTGGCTAGTGTCACTGTGATTGACACTGGAGAGAAAATATGTCATCCCTCCCACCCAGACAGCATATCCAATTTTGCTCTCTTGACTCGTCGGAATTCGAACTCACCATCTCCAGATGATAGCTAATTTTATGTTACAATTTTGTGCCGAATTTTTAAAAAAAATAATCTTAAAAATCTGTAAAAATACAATATTGTTATATAATTGTTGAATTTTTTATGTATTATTTTTCCCTTTTCAATTGGAAGTCATTTATTTATTAAATAAAAATATCATCAAACTCAGTTTTTCATATATATATATGTGTGTGTGTGTGTGTGTGTGTGTGTGTGTGTGTGTATATATATATATATATATATATATATATATATATATATATAAAGGTATAGTTTTGATGCCAGTTTGTTAGCAATCCTATATATTGTGAATCATTTTTCTGAGGAGTTTTAATTTTTTAATTGTTACCGTTTGAGAGGTACAGGTTATAGCTGTAATTTACCCACAAAAACAAAAGATTTTTACTTCTGCAGGCTGCAGGTGTGATTGGTGAAATGAAACAAGACGCAGCAAATACAGCTGCACATATGATAAATCTACTTTGCCGATATTTGCTGTAGTGTCAGGACTAATTTATACACTCAGAGATAGATGCGATTGCGTTTGTTGTTTGCGTTTGCACTCAAGAAGGCATCTAATATATAATTTAACAGAAATATATGATTCTGGAAAGGAAAGCATGTCAGCGCTGCTTGTTCATCCATCAGGATTTCCAGTACTGAACCAGACGGAATTTTCTGGAAGTCGTCCCAGGTAAAAAGTATTCGGAGAAGGAGGAAGGAATGCTTGCAATGCTTGTCTTCCCCCTTTTTTTCAGGAACAGCTCAAGATTTAAAAGGTTCTGTTCAAGTCAACATACAAGGCCTTATTTTCATTTCAGACGCAGCCCCCTTTCTTTCAGGTTCTCTCAGGCTAATGCTTTAGAAAAAAAAATCCCCTTTTACAGCTCGTGCTTAATGTGAAACACATTTGGAGGGAACACAGTTGGTGTCGGAGTCGACTTTGCTAGATATGATTATCAGATCTAAATGGGTTTATGCGCTTTATTGGCAGCCCTCTCAGTGTTAATACACACAGATTATTTTCAGCGGAGCCTTAGTTCAGCCAGTTCATACTGCATTTTCTCATTTTCTCAACTACTCGCATTGTGAATTAGATTATAGGAGCATGAACATAGTGTTACACTCAATAATCTCTATGGATCACTGGGGTCTGTGCTCCGTGCTTGGACAGAATGAAACACTTTCCTTTTTCTGGAAACGTACCGATTTTATTTAATTGCCACCATGCTGTCAGATAGCAAAGACTAGATGACCTGTGTAATTGTTTTTAGAGCCGGGTAATATGATGATATAACATCGATATTGTGATAAATTATGTCACAATACACTCTGCTTTTTTTTATTTTATTTTATTTTATATATTTGTTTCATTACAAATTCTGATTGAAAGCCGATTCTAAATATTAAAATAAAAGCAATGTTACAAATCTCAAATTTAAAAAAAAAAATTAGTTTATTTATGTATTTATTTATTTTTAATGTTTTTGTATTTGTAGACATTAAGTAATCAACTTTTCACTTTTTTTTTCACGTAATAACTCTGTTTTTTTTGCCAAAATGTTAGCAATTTCTATATATCGTGATATCTTTTATTTATTTATTTATTTTTATTGTTTTTGTTGTATCACCTACAACTAATTTTTAATTTCATTATTTATTTTTGGTCGATTTTTTATTTTTTAAATAAACCCAGGGTAGGGCTGGGCGATACGATGATATTTAAGCAATATCGCCTGAGCAAGAGTGCTGTTATGCTGAAGATCAGCACGGCTGTGATTATTCTGATATTCAGTAGAACAACACAGCTGCGAATGTGATAGTGCTTTTATACAAGAGTTCTATAAACAAGAAATTAATATCAAGTAACTGACTTTTCAGACACGAAATGGCGGAATATTTTGTTTATTTTTGCTCCGTCAGTGAAAATAGTTCCCAAAGAAGCCACAGCGTTGTGTGTTGACAGTGAAAACAGTGAAATGTACCAGGAAATATCAGCACTCTTTGAACGCTGCTTGTCCAAATTAGTGGATTGGAAATAACTGTTGTAAAAAATATCGATATCGCGATCGTTTATGTCGCAATATGATTTTCTGAGATATTATGGATTAATTTTTTTTTATCCTTTTTTAAAAATATTTCCTTTTTTAAATTATAAACTAATTAGAAGAAGCTGATGTGAAACTTTTGTACTTAATTGTATAATTTAAAAAATATTTTTTTGTGTTAAATCCCATCATTATTACTTTGAGTATATAAAAATTACAAAAAATACAAATAAGTTAAAATACAAACAATTAATATTTATATAATAAATACTAATTTCATATATAATTATATATATAATATAATAAATTAGTTTATTAATAATAAAATAAAATAAATCTTATTATTTATTTTTAATTCACCGCTCCTGTATTGCCAGCAGTTTGTGAGCAGCGCTGTATCACATGATGCGTATCCTGTATCGTAGAAATGCTGCTGAGAATCATGATTTGATATTTTTGTCCTATCGCTCAGCCCTAACCCAGGGCAGCTGTTCAGTTTGTGAAAACACTCGAGACTGTGTGACCCGTATAAATCATTCCCTTGCTTCATATCTTGCATAGGAACCCAAGTCTTTTTTTCAGTTTGTGTAATTATTGTGGTACGTCTTGCATGTTTTGTGGTAGGACATCAGGAATAAAGGATTCTTGGAGTATCAGGAAAAAAAGGGAAATTGAATATTTAAATATAGTGATTTTTTTTTTTTAAATTTAAGATTTCTAAAAACTCTTTTATTGTTTAAACACATGCTCAAACAGTGTTGTTGCACGTCAGCATTTATATGTCGTAAATCAAAGCGGCGTTGCATGTTGGAGAATCATCAGCGTCCTCTGACTGATGGCTTTAACCCTCAAACTGCTGCCATGGATGTAATTGGCTTTGGCTTTGTGCTCTCCCTCTCTCTCTCTCTCTCTCTCTCTCTCTCTGTCCTTCTCTCTCTCTCTCTCTCTCCCCCCCTCCCACCCCACCCCACCCCAACCCCCCAATTCAGCACCATGTCTGGGCCCGGAGCCCGTTGCCATGGCAACCCCGGGAAGAGTTAATGTAGCAAGAGCCAGAAATTGTATTATCTTTTCTCTCCATCTCTTCTTTTCAATTTTATTTTTATTTTATTTATTTATTTTTTTTTCCCGGAAGAGGCAAGCGTGTGCGAATTCTCGTTCACGTTAGCATGCTAATGCACACTATAGGGTGGTCGAGCTGAGATGAGGATTTTTAAAAAATGGTATTTTCTGAGAATATGTAAATCTGCTAGTGACAGACTGTAATTTCTGCAGCATTTATTGGTGAATGAATAATTCAAGAATGGTAATGGAACTCTATCTCCGTGTGTGTGTGTGTGTGTGTGTGTGTGTGTGTGTGTTGGAGGGGGTTGGGGGGGGGTCAATATCAGTTCAAGGACCGTCTTGACTCTTTGACCTAGAATTAGACTTTGTTTGTGTGTTTATTTGGCACCAGATAAGGGCACACAGCTGTTTGAGGAGCTTTATCAAGTCGCACAGGAGTATCAGCCGTTTTGTTGAAATGAAGTGACTGTGTGTGAAATGCAAACATAGTTTTTGTGTCCAAGCCTATTAGCGTGCGCTGGTTTCCTAGATTGCATCTGCTTAAAGTGCGCTCAGGCCATCAGCCTCTAGACTCTCCGGCTCTCTCGAGTTTTTGTTTGCTCCGCTTCCAGCCTCACCCTCCCTCGACAGCCACACACCAAGTGCACCAGATTTCCAGAAAATCCCCATTAGCCACTTTGTAATCCCTCCGTCCTCTGGTGATAAACAAGCTGGATGGTGTGAGCTTTAACTGGAGGAAAATTAATAGGGTGCCATTAGGGCATGAAAGCAGTCCAGACAAAAGAGTAGAGGGAATCCTGTTTAAAAAAGAAATCCCACACCATATTTCAGTGAATGTTTTGCCTTGGGAATTAATGATTTTTCTGTGATCATGATTGTTTATACCGGGGTTGTTTAATGTGAACTCGGTAACCTTTTGTGATCATTTTTTTCATGTTGTGGTAACATTTTCCAGTCAGCTGTTACTGCTTGATTTTGAACTTTTGATTTTACTTCTTTGATATAGAAAATAAACTGATTACGTTTCATTTTTTAATGACTAAAACCTAATTAGTTTAGATATTAATAAGTAAAGTTAGCTAAAGGGTTAATGGTGGAGTGACTTAAAATCATTATATGTCCATTGATGTTTGAACTGGTTATTTGTTTGCACTGTATATTAATTAATTAATTAAGTAGTTGAGTTTAAACTCAACTAGAAAATAGATAGATAGATAGATAGATAGACAAATAAATGTGAAATACAAACACAACTAGACAATAAAAAGTAAATAAATAAATGATGCAACCAAATAAACAGGTCAAGAATATTGAGCAAAATCTGAAAAACAAACAAACAAACAAATTAATAAATATGAAAGATTTCATATCTAAACAATCAACTAAACATAAATAAATGTGACTTATAAACTTTTTACATTTACTTATGTTTTGCTTGATATTGCTGACCTGTTTATTTGGTTGCATCATTTATTTATTTACTTAATACTTAATTTATTTATCTAGTTGTGATTTTATTTATTTATTTATTTATTTATTTGAGCCCTCCTTTGACATTTTTAACTGATTATTTATTTATTTGTTTGTTTGTTTGTTTGTTGTCTTCCGATTGTGTTTCTATGTCACATGTAAAAGATTACAACTCAGTGTCACACAGGCGCATCTTGTTTTGATTCAGAGACTTACTGTATATAAAGCACATTAATACTGTTTTGTTATGAAATTAACCGAATCATGCTAATAAATAATCCTCATTTCAATGCTGAGAGAAATAACTGTGGTGATCATTTTAGACATTATCGCTCAGCCCCGTGCAGTTTTTTTTTTTTTTTTTAATTATTAGTGCGAATATATCCATGATTTTTTTCTCCGAGCAAATTCATGATGTACTTGTGGTGAAAGCTGGACTGGCCCTGCTCTCTGCATGCCTGCGAAAAACCATCCAGCGCCTGCTGGCATCCTTCAGCAGCAAATCAAGGCAGGAATGAACGCTGGGCCCTGGCCTCTGTCTTATGGCGCTGGGTAATTAATTTGTGAGTGCTCGCCAGCAAGGAGAGTGGCGGAGGGCCACATGTGCCTGAACACACACGCACACACACACACACACACACACACGATGGCTACCCTCCATTAATTTACACACACACACACACACACACTCTTACACACCATCACTTTTGTTGTGGCTGCTTTGTGGTGGATTTATCAGTTCCTGTGCAGTTGAAGGCGGTGGCCCTTGCTCATAATTCTAATCTGTTTTTTGTCTTCGCTCCCTCCCCTGATAAAGCGTCTGTCCATCGTTATTCTTCCTTATCAGGAATCAGCGGCTGCTCTCTCTCTCTCTCTCTCTGCCTCTCTCTGCCTTTCTCTCTCTCTCTTTGCTGTGTGATACATCTTCATGTGTGTACGTGAATTCGGATTGTTATTGGCTCATTACAGAATTGTTATGCCTATAAACACATCATTTTCTTGGCATCTCGTAGCGTGAGAATGTATTTATTTATTTATTTTTTGCTATATGAGGCTCACACTACTTGCGCTAATTGACTAAAATGTCATTCACAGTAGGAGTCAACTGTAATGAAATGAAACGGCCCCCAAAAAAGGAGGATATTCTTTTCATTAATGCGACAAATGCGATTCATTAAATCAATTACATTAATTACTCAAGAAGAATCATTTCCCTGGCTCGGGAAAATATTGGAATAAAACCATTCGCTATCGCTTTGCATTCACGTTTGCCGTGATTAGCGTGGAAAATGAAGGAAAAATAATAAAATCAGCATGCTAAATGTCATGAATAATGCACTTGTGTGTGTGATGGGTTTGGTGTTTGCCTGCTCTCTCACTTTGTGCACCCAGATTCATTGTCTTCGCCAAAACGAGTGTGTGCGTTTGTGTGTGTGTGTGCTAATGAATCCAAAACGTGCTAGCTGCCAAACGATTCCAATGTGCCGCCGGCAATTGCGAAGCTCGTTTGGCTCAAACGGTGGAGTTTAAACTCCCGACAGTGACACACACTTTCCTTCCCCGGCTGCTTTTTTTGAACCCCATGTGGTGGACATTACCCACCCGAATGACAACTCTAGTTTCCTGCAAATGGGATGCCAGATGACTGTTATTAGCAGCCCTTTACTCCCCAAACTCAGAAATTTCACAAAAGGTCAGGAAAAAATTAGACAGAAAGAAAGAAAGACAAAGGGTGAAAGAAACGAGCTCTGGCTGCTAACAGGGCATGTGCTAGCAGCACAATAAAACAATACTATAAAGAGACCCCTGATATATATATAAATAAGTGCAGCTCTGTGTTTTTATTCGCTAAAGCTCCTGGGTAATAAACCAGCTAACATTCAGCACTGCTAGTAAGATTGAGCCACAAGTGGGAAAAAAGTCCTTTATTATGAGGGGAACAAGGCAAAAGAGCATGGACCTGCTAAAACAATTATCATAAAAGACAGTTCTCTGAAATTTTATGTATGAACAAGCTGGACTAACAGTGTGGTCTGCTTAACAGGCTTAGCACATGTGCTAAAAGATTACAACTCAATCGACATGTCTTTATTTATGAAGTTGTCCTTTAACTTTTGCTTTCTACAAGTACATCTATTAAAATAACAGTGAAGTGGGCAATTTCACATTTCAGAAAGATCAAAATCAAAGTTAACAACAAATGATAAATGTATTAGCTAAGCTCTAATATTCTGACCAGTTCATGTTTTAGTTGCTTGGAAACCTAGCAGGCTACAAAATGGCAGCTAACATAATGTAATAAAGCTAGTTAGCTAGTTAGCCAGTTGAGCACAAGTGTGACAAACAAGTATATGAATTCCTGCATAGGAGTCATTATCCTTTTCTAAGAAAGTGTCTGAGGTAAAAACATTTGGCTAGGAACTCTTCACATTGTGCATAAAAGATATTTTAGAGCCTAGCTAGCATCTTTGTTTTTTTCTCAATGAGGTGACTGTGTATTGTTCTAGCAAGAGTGACAGCTTTGTTGCTATACTTTATTTTGTTCAGTTTTGTCATGTTTCCAAATACCTGCGTGTTCCTGATGTCATCTCTGCATGCTAATGAATCTGACTAGTAAAAGCGCTAGGCTCTAATGTTCTGCCAAATTCATGGTTTAGTTGCTTGGAAACCTAGCAGGCTACAAAATGGCAGCTAACATAATGTAATAAAGCTAGTTTGGCTAGGAACTCTTCACATTGTGCATAAAAGATATCTTAGAGTCTGGCTAGCATATTTGTTTTTTTCTCAGTGAGATGTATTGTGCTAGCAGGAGTGACAGCATAGAGTAGGTTCTTTTTTTCTTTCTTTGGCTGTTGCGTGAGAAAAGAAAAAACTTCTAGCCTATTTAGCCTACTTGTTCACCAGGCAAATATGAATAAAAAAGTAATATCCCCGACACATAATCGTCTTGTCCCGGGTGCCCAGGCTACAGATTTGCTCACAGCTGTTTTGAAAGTAAATAAAAAAAAAAAAAACATTGTTTCTCTCAATCACAGTCCAGAAGGTGAAAATTTTCTCCATCGCACTAAAACAGTTGCACAAAACTGTTGCACAAAACATTGTTGACCCTTTCTCAGTGTTGTTATCCGCTACACTGGTTGGTGGAATCATTATCCGAAGATTAGTGCCACTGCCAGGTTTGGCACATTGAGCCCTCAGGGTCGAAAACACAGGGTCAGAGGATCTCAGGAGGATCTGGGCCACTCCAGAACCCAACATGGGGCTGTGGAGTAGAGAAGCTTTATCATCTGTCCACTCCAGCATTATCTACTGCAGCCCATCTGATCCAGCAATCTCATGCCAGTTCTCCTCCCTTCTGCTCTCGCCAGTGTTTCTGTCCATTAACTATAAATAATCAAAACGAGCATTCTTCAGCACTCCACATTACACTAGGTATAAAGATCGCAGTATAGTAGTATGAGATATTCCACATCACTTCCACAGGATGTCAGAGGAAATGCAGCATTTGCTTAAATGTTTGTTTCTATTGGAATTTCCTCGTTTATGCTATTCTTCAGGGTTGGTGATGTTTTTAAAATATTATTTCACAATACTTTTTTTTCACGAAACATTTTCGTTATATACCTTAGGTAGTGTTAATATTTCGCTTTACTAACAAACCCCCAGAATAGGAATAAAACATGATGGGGCGTGCAATTACAGGAAAATAATCAATGATACCAAGCAGAGTTTTCCAAAAACAGCACATCCTGAAATGTTTTATTCCTCTTATACCACAGCAATCAACGAATAACAAACAACGATTACAATTCGTATTCATTAAAGAACGACACTTCATAGTTTTATCCATTTAAAATCATATCCTCCATCCTTAGACTTTAATGTAGAGGAGAACCTAAAGGAACAGCTTTACCTCTGACTGTTACGAAGTGTTGACACTGGAGACTCCTTCCATAAATGTTAAATAAACACCTTCTTACGGAGAACTTCACCTTATCAAAGATTTTAGTTTTCTTTCTTAAATAACAGCAGACTTTTAATCTATTTATTATGAAACTTAAATGACAGTTTTAATTAAAAATTAAAGTTGTAGTTTTTAGAAAGTCAGTTAAAGTTGAGTATCCGCCATACACATCTCTGTGAATGAGCGGTTACTATAGAAACGATAACATATTAGAACGAGAGCATTAATATAAAGCTGTGATTTGCAGCCAGAACTACTTTTAGAGCCTTCTGACCAAACAGATTCAAGAATTCGACAGCTCTGTGATATATTTGTTCATGGAAAAGGAGGAAAAAGTAAACAATGCGTAAAAATAAGTGTCTAACCTGCTACTTGCTACTGCCACGGTAAATAAAATGGAGCAGATTAGCGTTATAAAAGTACTAATGGCCTTGATCCACAGTAAAAGTGTGTTGTAATGTCATGTATCACAATCTATATCACATTATCATCTCGCACAGCTGTAGACATTTTCTTCTACAGAGTAATATAGACTCGAGGTGCTATATTCTGCACTAACACAGCCTTGCTGTTTTTCCTTTTCCATTGCACACTTAATAACATTTAAAGGTTAGCAAGAACACTGAATAGAACGTTTGGAAGGTATAAAACTGAACCTGGAAAAAGTATTGAAAAAAAAAATTTTCCAAAGAAAAGGGCAATAAATCTTTTGGTAAGGAATGTTTTTTAAAACATCTGGTAAGTTTTTGTAGTTAGCAAAGCTGTATGGTTAGCAGGCTTCCACGTGTTAGTAATGTCCTATGATATTCTATAGTGTCACGTGACTTCCTATTCCCAAAATCCACGTGTGAGGATATCTCCCAAACACAATTAGCGAGTTAGGTGCCTTCCGCTAGCCTTAATGTTATTAATTATGTCATTAGATCAATACAGCGAGTTCCTGCTAAGCCAGAGACTCCTATTATTTCATAGGAGTCTTTTTAAATAATAAGATTGATCTTTACTCTCAGTTTTTGGTGTGCGATATCCAGCCCGAGCAGCACCATCTCGAGGGAACAGTACATCAGACTGAACTGGATTACTG
Organism: Pangasianodon gigas; assembly: GCA_022758105.1. Lineage (NCBI taxonomy): Eukaryota > Metazoa > Chordata > Actinopteri > Siluriformes > Pangasiidae > Pangasianodon > Pangasianodon gigas. The sequence goes on along the minus strand of CM040460.1, from coordinate 6,438,158 downwards.
CTAGCTGGTGGGAATGTGTGCGAGTGCTTCCTTCACTCTGCTCCAGGCTCTTGTTATATTGCTGATTCACATCCACGTTCTGTTGCTTTGACCTCCAAAGACAGGAATCGTTTGTCTCCCATTGCCAGGCAGAGACTTGTGCAGATATTTCAAAGCCCTGCACTTATCTGTCTGTTAATTAATGCAGGATTAAAAAATCAAATCTTTTAATTAAGTGTTAATTCCCTTTTTTTCGACTTAAGTGATTAAAGATTTCGGTGCTTAAAAGGTCTTTTTATGGTTTGTTTCTTTTTCTGTTTTTTTTTTCCTGTCTTTGTTAAACCGCACGTATTTGCTGCTGATTTAAACGGGATGGTTAAAAGATCCGACAGTGTATTCAAGGCTTTAATGTGGAAGGCATGGAGGACCGAGCCTTCTGCGAGCATAGGATTGAGGATTTCCTTGTTTGCTGTGGTGAGAGCTTCAGGATCAAGAGGCCTCTTGTTTTCTGGAGTGAAAGCCAGCTCCTAGTCAAACAAGATCAATTTGTTTCTGCAAGGAATTTGGATATAATAATGGGGCTTTGTATGGCCAACCCACATGGTATCAATTGAGACGTCGTCTTTAAGAGGCAGCGATGGCCAGTGCAGAGGAGGAAAAGCTTGGCTCCAACAGGTGGAAAAAATTGTTCTAAGACAGCACTGCTTGTGATGCTGAACACAATAATCCGATGGTATTAGCGCTAAGAAGCAGGGTGAGGACACGTTTAAAGTGCAGTTGTCAGTTTAAGTAGCTGCCCTTGTGAAAAATGAGCTCAATTTCTCTTCAAGCTTATAAGCATTTGTTATTAGCTACTTAACCTGATGAAATATATTATTTATGTGTTAGACTGCAGTGTATCCGAATGAGTGATGAAAAGATTTGTCCTGCCATGTGAGTAATAGAGAGTCTAAATAAAACAGGGCTATATAATACATCACTAGATAATCAGTATTGCATTATTGGTATTATCACAGATGGCTGCAATATGTTAACCGTCTCTGTTATGAGTCTGTAAATTTGTTTATTGCATGCATGATTGTCCTAGGAGGTTTCAGATCTTCCGCATGTTCCTGTAGGTGTTTTGATGCTTCAAACATATGAAAACGACATTCAAATTAGAACCACGTTACAAAATAAACTTCACTGAAGTGTTTTTGATACACTGCATGGTTCAATATTTAGCCGTAGAATTGCAATCGAGTGTTTTGTCCGTGTCCTGCAGCTCATGAAATTCACAAGTGAATGCTGGGCATTGACTTAGCGGAAAAGCGTGCACAGCGTCGTCTCCTAAGCGCTGATTGAAGCTGACGGCACTAAACCTTTACAGCCGGGTTTACAACACCGCCTCAGCTTTTCTTCTCATTAATAACCTTTTTGTTTTCTCTGTTATTAGAGAAAGTTGATAAGTTTTTCCACCCCAAACAAAAGGCCTGAGTTTATGGGACAATATGGCTCTCACTTTGTAGATGAGGATGTCATTTTGGCTCATATGTAAACAAGTGTTATGGTGTAGGAATAAAAAAAAAAATTCAAATTTACTGACCATCTGTTTAAAGACATTCACGAGGTTCTGGCAGCCAGGCTTGATCTGTTTAATGTCTCTCACTGCTGTTAGCCAAAGGCCCTTGTTACAGAGATGAGCTGCATTTATTAAGCTGACATCTATTGCATGGACGCCCATTACATGAGTGTTTGATGTCCTTTAGAGAGAACGGGGTGACTGTGTCTTTGTCGCATTGATCTTAACCATGCTGGTTTCGTAAGCTGACTCTACATGAACCTACACTTGCTCTTGGGCATTCTGAACAATAAAAGAAGCAAGCTTTTGACATATAAAAGTGTACTTAAATCACTTGTCAATATTTTATATTGAGAATGTAAATGAATCATTTATTACCTGGAGACGTGTACAGATTGTAATGACTAAAATGCGTGTATGATGAATACTTTTAGAACCGAATATGAATGCATTATTCGGAATGAACAGATAATGTTTTCTAAATGGATACAAATACAGACATGAATAGGAGATGCACTATTTGTTTCTATTAAAGCTTGTCAGAATGGTTCACAGGGCATGAGGTTGAGACTGGAGGTATGCATCAGGACCAGGATTCCATGGGACGCAACGAAAAGTCATCACAAGAGCTCAGATATGAAGCTTTCAGGACAAAGAAAGGCCTTGTTCATTAAAAGTGCAATAGTCGATTTTTTAAAATTATTATTATTTCTTACTTGTACAAATAACCTGGAAAAATGTAAAACATAATAAAAAAACAATGCGTTAAGCCGTGACCTTTGTAAAAGTCTATTAAGTCGCTGAGAAAACTGGAAAACAGACTTCTGGTGCATATGTTTGGATGCGCCTCCTATCAGTCATATTATAGGCACTCTACTCTACGGGCCACCGTAGATCCTGGGGGCAGAGCTTCATGACCATGGGCAGAAATCATTAAAAATGTTCAACCCACCTAACATTTTCAGACCTAATCTTCAAAATGAAAAAAAAAAACAAAAACAAATGTTACCTAATGCACATTTAACATTAATGTGGAGATGGCACATGATGTATTTCCAGCATTCTTAGCAACTATCTGCTGGTCAGGTTTAAATAAGGCTACTGGTTTGTTTACATTCTGGAAAATACAACTAAATCTGTTAGAAAATATCGTAGGTACGTACCCAAAAAAAAAAAAAACAGCTGATTTGTGGATTTAAAAACAGTCTCGCAAACACACCTCTAGTTAAACGCAATTATGAACTCGAATGATGTAGCTAAGGTTGAAGAACTGTCAGAGGCAGAATTCACACACCATGATGACACTGCTGGCATTTCTATCTCTGAGAGGGAAAAAAATACTTCTGATTTAGGCCACACCCACTTCAGATTTAAATCGAGATACAGATACGGATATTTGGAGCACAGATACAGATACAGAGAGTGTGTCATTGCATTGCACCACTATTTTAGACATTATTTACACTTTTCCTTTCAACAATCCACTCTGCACTTCTTCTGACTATGTAAAGGTTTCACGGTCCTCCCAGGCAAGCGAGCCGTTAGCTGTTTTTTGAAATTTGTGCTCAGAAATTCTAATTGACTGCAAAAAAAAACTCAAGGCGACAACTGTGGTGATTAACTCCATTCGATATGTGTAGCCAAGACATTAGGCATCACATTGAGTTTACTTTGCACTTAGATGACTCATAGCCATGTGTTTTTAGAACTTAATGAAAATAAGTAGAATAAAGATAGATTAAAGGTCCTCTCTTGTACTATAAACCGTGTTCAGTAAAAGCTAGCTGTGTGTTATTGCTGGATCAGATCCTGTTCTGGTCAGCTTGAATTTTGTAAGGATAAACGGTCACTAGCTTGTGACATTCCACTGTACTACTTACAGTCATATGGAAGAAGACGGCACTCTTATAATTAATATTTGGTGAGCCCTCTTTTGGAAATAATGACTATTTTTAGATAATGACTATCTTTTCCTATGCATTGTTGCGGGTGGTTTTGTTTGTGTTTATTAAAAATCCTTTTTAGGGGTGCCAATAATTTCAGAACAGTTTGGAGAGCAAAGACAATTACAAAGTGCTTATGAATTTTTTTTTATTTTTATTTTTTTTTAGAGTTTCTCTCTTGGAAAATGTACCATTGCGTATAATGTGTACAATTTATTTTATTTTACGTTGTGGTTTTTTATTTACATTTTTCCCCATTTTGTTGAAGGGTGCCAATAGTTCTAGAGCTGACTGTCTATTTAATTCAGTCACCTCATATTACAAGTGTATCGTGTATATATGTTAAATGCACATTTGTGGGTTTTGGAGAGCAGTAAATTTCCTAAACAAAGTTAGCGGTGAGCCATGTGTAAGCCGAGTCCTTGTGTTGGCCTTGGACACATGGAAGCGGCTGTGTGTTGAGACAGTGATTGATGCCCTCATGTTCATGCTGCATGGGGAAATGTGTGTGTGTGTGTGTGTGTGTGTGTGCGTGTGGGAAGAGGGGTATTAGAGCAGGTAGTTGAGGTCTTCGAAAAAAAAAAAAAAAAAAAACCTCTTCCACTCTGCCTGTCATCACAAGGCAGCCTACCTCCTCCCATCCATATTATTGAAATAAACCCAACGGAGAGCATTAGTGCACTCCCTGCATGCCCTGCTCTGGGTTATTGTCCATAAGATTGACTCGTCCGGGGGTCCCTATGACTATTTAAGACGGTCGATTTGAAGCTGTGCATTCGGGTCAGCGTTTGATTTAATAAAGCAGCATTTCATGGTTGTTGATTTTTCAAAAATGGCTAAATTGCATGCTCAAGTGGTATTACAGCTTAATACAACTGCCACTCCACAATAGTACTCTATTAGTGATGAGTGTCCTGTAATTATTGGAATGTGAGGATCTCACTTTTTTCCAATGCAAAAGTAAACACAGGCTGAACTGCCCTTCATAATCAGAGCCCTTGAGGTCCATTACTGCTAATTTGATAAATAAAGCGTGCCTCATTTAGTTATGCATTGGGCAGAATTGCGTGGTTTCTGAGCCCTGCCATGACGTGCCAGCCTTGTAATCTGTGTGATTTTGCTCATGGTGGGCTCCATGCTGACACTGAAAGTGAAAAATGGCTGGAGCTTCTCAGCATATTTATGCGAGGCGAATAGAAGGCTGGAGACTAATAAGAGAGAGGCAATGGCCCCCGCTGATGGAGAGGCAATATCCTCCTGTGGTGCTTGGCCCGTCTCAGGGGACGTCTCTTTAAAAGGATGGAGGGGAAAAAAAGGAAGGTTGAGGGGGGAGGGAAAAAAAAGCGACTGGCTTGCTGCCCTCAGAAGCCCTAGCGCTATCTTCTCCTCAAAGCCACTGATTACTCGGTTCTCCCTTTTAATGTAAATGTTCTCACTCGCAGCCGGCTTGGGGAAAATTATGCGGTTCGGTGTGTGTGTGTGTGTGTGTGTGTGTATTGGGGAGGGGTGTTTTTGATAAGATGTTTTTGATAACATTACAGAGCATGTTCGGTGGAGAATAGCCAAAATCTTGCCAGTGTTAGAACTTTATTGTGTGATTGTGTGTGTGGGAGAAACAATACACTTGGGCATGCTGTTATAGGAAAATAATCAACGGGGGGGAGGGTACAGCCCAACACAAACTGGAGCCACCCCCCCTGACGCTGATGATTTTCCGATAACAGCATGGTTTATTCCTTTTATACCACAACTGTTTTTTTTTGTATATTAAAGAATGTCATACTTTTTTTTTTTTATCAGTTAATACTCCATGAAACAAATTAGTTCCCGTTATCGCTGACATTATGACAGCTTCCCTCACCAGCTTTTTCTTTTTCTCCTGAAGTTCAAAGACAAAAAAACACAGCCTGTCACGCTACCAATAAATCAGAAAGTTCAACATCCTCTGTCCTGAAGATTTTCCCATGGCAGAAGACATACTGACTGTTTCAAAGTGCTGACACTGGAGACTCCTTCCATAAATATGAAACAGATTTCTCCTTGCAGAAAGCGTCACCATATCAATGATTATATCATTTACTTTGAATAACAACATGTTTATTCTTATCTCTAGATTGTGTGGAACGTCTGCTTTACAAGTCCCTGTGATTTGAGTTGTTACTATAGAAACAATAACAAATTAGAAAAAAAAACATTAATATAAACCTTGAAGATATAAAGATATTTGAGAATTCAAATGCACTGTGGAATTATTAATAAATAATAAAGGAATTCCAGTGTATTTGATTTAATTTCAGTATGTCAGTATATAATCCAGAAGTAATGACAGTGATAGGGTGAGAAATGGTGCCCTGTGTGAGGATTCTTCTTTCTTTCTCTGTGTGTGTGTGTGTGTTTGTCCGTTATTTCAGCCCTGGCAGTCTCTGATTGATGGGCCAGTTGCAGTATCACCTTGCTGAGGGTCAGACAAGACCTTTGTCTCATTTTACAGGGTCTTTTTTTTCAGTAATGGTGTCATGACTTTATACCTGTTTATTTCCTCCGACACCACTACAAGTGTAAGAGAAGAAAGATGCATCATAGGTGCGAATTTAGAAACGTCTCTGTTTACAAATATGACAAAATCTGGAGACAATTTTTTATTTTATGTTTAACATGGTAAAGCCACTCCAAAATGGATACATTTTAGTTTAATTAAAAAAATCGCTGGAAGGATAACAGTACTCTGAAAAACAAAAAAAAAACTTTTTACTCAATAAAGAACAATAATTTCATGTCACAGATCCTTGAAAAGGACATGCTGTATTTCTGAAGATGAGTTTGAAGTTAATGTTGGAAAATCAGAGGGGAAAAAAAAACACCATTGTTGGAGTGTTTGTGCTATAAACAGGATCTACTGTATAACTGTTTATATAATATTTATCCTTTAATACTTCCTTTAAATCCTTTAAATACTTTTAGTGCACATTGAAAGTCATTTTATTTGTATATCTAAATGTCATAAATTGCTTATGTTTACAATAATTAAACAGTCGATGATCAGTGTAAATCTTTATGAAGTAGTTTTGTGTGAAGCTGCTTTCCTTTAAAACAGCATATCTTAGCAGATTAAAAGGATCGATGTTATTTCCTCACTATTGCATTGTTAAATTGATCTATGGTTGGTGTGCAGAGCTCTTCTGAAAACAAGAAACAGTCTAATTTACTGCTTAATAAATAAATTCATTAAACCATGAGGTGCTGTATGCTGGTGAACTACATTGGTATGTGATAGTATTAGAGAAATGACTAAATCTCTTACTGAATTATCTCTTACTAAATATATACTGTATATGCTCTAATTAAGCATTAAATGAAGATGGGAGGGGGACACGGTGGCTTGGTGGTTAGCACGTTTGCCTTGCACCTTCGGGGTTGGGGTTTTGAATCCCGTCTCAGCCCTGTGTGCGTGGAGTTTGCATGTTCTTCCTGCGATTCGGGGGTTTCCTCCGGGTACTCCAGTTTCCTCCCCCAGTCCAAAGGCATGCTATAGGCTGATTGGCATTTCCAAATTGTCTGGGCGGTGTGCAATTGTGCCCTGTGATGGGGTTGGCACCCTGTCCAGGGTGCCCCCCAAATTGTGCCCCGAGTTCCCTGGGATAGGCTCCAGGCTCCCCTGCGACCCTGTGTAGGATAAGTGGTACTGAAATTGAATGAATGGATGGAAGAAGATGGGGTGTATAATAATCAATGACAAGGTGGTGTGACCTGGCGCAAAGTGGAGTTACTCTTACTGATCCTGATGTTGACTATTTTCCTATAACAGCATGTGTTTTATTCTGCTTATACCTCAGCACTTTACCAATGCTAACAATTCTTTGTTTATTGAAGAATGACACATTGTACTTTTATCCATTTTTAGTTAATATTGTGGAATGCCCACAAAACCTGTTATATGCTATGAACAGTAACTCCCTTACCAGCCTTTCTCGAAATTAATAAAACAAAAAACTTAACTTGTCATGTTACCAAGAAACCGATGTATTGGAAAACGTAAAGTAACAGCTTTACCTCTGATTGGTACAAAGCGCTGACACTGGAGATTCGTTCCAGAAATGTTCCAAAAACTAAACGTCTCCTCAGAGAAAATGTTTCATATCAACAGTTTGTTAAAATCGTGAATGCGGAGCTTCCACCATACAAGTTCCTGTGTAATTTGTTACTATAGAAACGATAATGCATTAGAACAAGTGCATTAATATAAACCTTGCAGCCAGAACCACTGTACTGTCAGAGCTGCTGTTATAGAAAACACCATCTGATCAATCAGATTCAAGAATTAAACAGTGGTGTGGTATAATATATTGTAATATCTATAATAATTATTACCGCACATTTAAGTGAGTTATGTAAAATGTGGTACATAATAAGTTTTTGACAAAAATTGTGATTGTCTAACCAGTATTATTTTCCATATCAGTTAGACTGCTCCATGTGAGATTGCTCCATGCTCGTCACCCTCTACATATAATTGTAATGTCTATAGACATTACGGTCTAACTTGTGTTCATTAAATAATTGGATCAATATTGTAAAATGAAGTTTCACTTCAAAGCAAGTCTATATGATGATTAAATATTCTTCTTCATGCCAAGCCAAGGCAGAAATTGAATTACACATGCTTGATGATGATCCCTGAAGTTCATCTTATTAGGTGCACTTACATTTGTGCATTTTATTTTTGGCAATGTGACAGAAAATTGAAGAGAAGGATCTGCGCTTTTATTTCTGTAGGCTAGACCGCAGAATTAGAGATCAAAGAAGAGTGTTGTATTCAACTCAAATAACCCTGACCGCCATTTTACACACTGCTTTCCACTATATTCTTCACTAAGGATAAGTAATAGAGTCCACTTACTTAAGGTGTCATGGTGGACAGCAGTTGTGTTGTGTTGTAAATAGGCATGTTATGTTGTGGTTTTTTTTTTTTTTACATGCTCACCTAACGGTTAGATTACACAATCATACCGTGTGTTTCCCTAAAAATAGATGGAGATGTAGCACCAGGTTCAGTATAATCAGATGGTGCTATTTTATTTTATTTTTCCATCCATTTTCCAAACCGCTAATCCTACTCAGGGTCGTGAGGGAGCCTGGAGCCTATCCCAGAGAGCTCGGGGCACGAGGCAGGGGACACCCTGGACGGGGTGCCAACCCATTGTGCCAGGGCACAATCGCACACACACTCGCACACACTCACACAGCACGGACAATGTGGAAATGCCAGTCAGCCTACAACACATGTCTTTGTACTGGGGGATGAAACTAGAGTACTTGGAGGAAACCCCTGAAGCACTGGGAGAACATGCAAACTCCGCACACAGGGTGGAGACGGGATTCGAACCCCCAATCCCGGCGGTACGAGGCAATTTTTTAAAATTATTTTTTTTAATTTATTTTTATTTAATTTAAAAAATATATTTTATTTTACATTTGATACTGTTGTAAAGACATCTTATATATGATGCAAGTATTGCCTAGTTTTACATAGTTATGATATTCTACAATGTATATTGTTTAGGAACCTCTAGATATTTAAACTATTAGACATAATCATTAAGACAAACCCACAAAACGGACATGTTATTTTGGTCATATGCGAGACACAATCCATCGTTGCCCCTGTTAGGAAGTCAGCTCACGTGTTCTTTGCAGGTGTTATCAAGTTTGCACGTGTTTTTACACACCCACAAAGCTTTAGTAAATCAGGGCCTCAGTGTCTGATGCGTTAGCGTATGTGAAATGTAGAGTAGGTCCGGCAGACGTGTGGAGGAGTGCGGCTTATGAGGTCATTGCGGTTGTCTAGACGTGAGTAAAACTGCACTTGTTTTCAGCTGCTCTGTCAGTTTATTTACATCTGGGTCTGCCAGCATTCGTGTCAGGTTAATGGGGGTGAACGCCACGTCCCGCACCACAGACAACTGCACAGTTAGCGAAGGCACACAGTGCCAGGAATAAGTCATACTAGATTTCTCACTGTGGTATATATTACACATATATATATACACAGTTGTCAGTCCATCTGTTTTGTCAGGCTGTCAGTGTAGTTAGTGTATACTCTAGAGCCATTGGCAAAAGATTGTTATTTAGAAGATTAAGATGAGTGGAAATGGCACATTTAATAAGTGACAGTGAGCCAGGGAGAATAAAAACCTGCTGTAAATAGCAAATAGGAAGTTAATCAGCTTGTGTTCACTGTCACATGCTAGACACGTATCCTTCAGCCATATAAAACACTGGTGGGTGTGCTGTTATAGGAAAATAATCAATGTTGGGGTGGTGTGATGCGGCCTGGTGCAAAGCAGAGTTACTGTTACTCCTCCAAAGTTTCCTGAAATATTTTATTTCTCAGCAATTTGTCAAGGATTGCACTTTATTATTAATTAAAGAATGAAACATTGTACTTTTTATCCTTTTATAGTTACATGTAATGTTGTGGAACATCTGTGAGACAAGTTCGTTCCTGTTATCACTTACATTATAACAGCTATAAAAAGTCATTCCTTCACCATCCTCTAAAAAACATGCAGCTTTTCTAACTTTCTATGTTACTAAGAAGCCGGAAAGTCCGCCATACAGAAGACTTTCCTGTGGCAGAAAACGTGTCCAACTTCACAAATCTCTGACATTGGAGACTCCTTCCATAACTGTTAAATAAAAATAAACATTTTTAATCAGTTTTAATTATTAGTCTTGGTTTATATTAAGCATTTGCTGTACAAGTCCCTGTGTTTTGCATTAGAGCTGGAACTATTGTCAGAGCTGCTGTTATAGAAAACTAATCAACACATTCTGACTTATCAGAAGTCATTATTATGTGATATTAATACATGTGAATGGATGGACTGGCCATCCATCATTTGACATCATTTAACCATCATCTGACAGTCGACAGGTATACACTGGTAACACAGTGACTAAAGATTCATATTTGCTTTGACATTCTACAGGATTGTTCTAAAAATGAAAGAAGTCCTGGACATTCATGCATTTTGCAGTCTATCAGGGACATTTTATTTTACTGCTATTCAAACTCGAACAGCGTGTGATTAAAGAAAAGCCGGTTATAATTAACCAGGGTCCTGTTCCAGCTGCGCTACTTTGAAATCGTGGTCCAGTTAAAAGCTTTTCGGGCTGAGAATAAGGACGAGCTGCTTTTGTTCGAGGATCGGACGTCACTGGAAAAAGCAACAGGAACATCACAGTCAATGTCAAAAAAACCTGCTGATGAGAAATGTGGTGTCAAAACAGTTCAAAGGAATTGAACATGAAAGTATTATTAATTATGCTTTTTTCCATGGTTTCATTAAGGCCAGTGTATTGATTGGGGCTCAGTATTAAACACATTAAATTAAATCCTGTAATTCAGTATTAAATTCTGTACTGCATTGATTTTTCAAGTCTTTACTGTTTAGATGAATGATTTTTGTGGAATATCGTATAGACTTTCAGCAGGCTGTGAAGTGGTGCGAAAACGCTAATTAAAAAAAAAGAAAAAAAGTAAAAAGCTTATCAGACACACTGGAATAAAGATGTCACATGTGGAGGTAGTCACTGAACTGCCAACTTCGTCTTCCTTCCACATCATCAACCCCTCTCTCTCTCTCTCTCTCTCTCTCCCTCTCTCTCTCTCTGTCACGCTGTCCTCCACCACAACCAAGAACTGCCTTGGCATAATTAGAGGGTAGAGGTTAAAGGCTTTCTGACAGATGATTTGCGTTGTAGAAGAGGCCTAGTGTGAATGGGATTTGATTGAACAGATGTTTTTTGAATTTAGAACGGAGGTTTGCGGAACACTTTATTTTACAATACAGTAAGTACCGGGTGTTTAACGTCTGTAGGTGAGTAGTGATTACGAGTAAGCGATAAATACACTTACAAGTGGTATATCGTTTGCATATTGGATTTTAGAGTTCTTGGTGTTTGAAATGTATCAGTTTCGTATCGAAGTACTTGGTACCACAATGCAATTACTGTATTTTCATTCATACATTCACCTAGATGCAATTTAGAATAGCCAGTCCACCTACCTGCATGTTTTTTGAGAGGTAGGAGGAAAACAGAGAACCTAGAGGAAACCCACACAGTCACTCAGACAACAACCCGAGCTCAGGATCAACAACAATGCAATTATGACATATTAAGTGGCTGTTCAAGACTAGATTCTGAGGTGGTTTGTTAAGGTTGGGGTGTAGTCATCCCTAGGAGGTGAGGTTAAGTTCAAATTTGGTATATTTGCCACTGTGTCCTAATCTGTAAGTAGATTTCCCTTGATTACAGGGTTACTTCAAAAACTTGGCTGGCATCAGCCAATCAGCTTTCAGCAGGCATTTCACATGATTAGCATTGCGCTACTGTCACAAAACTTGATAAGTATTTTCATCTATGGTTTCTTATTTGTTCTTAGCAAGAACTGGCCACTAGGGGCGGTATTTGCGAAGGGTGCTTGGGCCCCGCAGATCGCTGCTTGCAACTATATTTTACTTAGTGTTTATTAGATAATGATGTAGAATTTGGAAATGACATTTGATGCTCTTGAAGAAAAATTGCTCTTGAGCATAATATGGTGTAATCATCATGTATATATCAGTATATATGTACAGTATATATACCATTTAAATCTATGTATATACTTAATGTTAAATAACACAATAGTGGCAATACAACTAACAACCAAAGTAAGTGCATTTAACAATGCTGTGTTCAAAATATGGATATTCACATAAAGCAGAGGCGTCAACATCTATAGTTTAACTGTAGCATTTGTGATTTTTTTTTCACTCTTTGCACTTTTTTCATCGGTGTCCCATGGCTTTTTCCTTACATAAACATGAGCTTGTCAGGAAACCACTACATATGGGATACGTACCACTGCATACATGTACACATTTAGAGCATTCTAAATTTAAAACTGAAATTCGAGACAAACAGAAATTGCATTTCAGTGGCTGTTAACTTCGGCTGCAGATCTGCAATTAAACCATAATTGAGGTAAATTCCTCTCAATGCGAATGTGAAATGTGGCAAACAAAAAAGATATTAATTTGAACACAGTGGCCATTAAGGCTTAATCGGCGTGCAGCTGCTGAAATATCCGTTTCTGATTATGCCCGAGTACCGCGCTTAGGTCATTTTCTGATGTCATAAGAAAAATTTCCTTCATCTGTTTGGCTCGTGACCAACCTGAGAGTTTGGCTATTAGATCCCTGCGTGTCTCTGGTGTAAAATCCCTGCATTGTCAGACAGAGATTTTGCCATGTGCAGACAGTGAGATGATGTCCCGCAGCATGGGGAGGTCTGTTTACTAAATTGGGTCAAAATCTGGAAACGCGCCTGAGCTCCCTCCTGCAATATTCATGTGATGACATTTCAGATATAGTGCAGACTCCAGACACGGTCTCTAATTGGCCCGTGTAGTTAATCACAGAGTGCTTGCATTGTTAGTCAAAAGGGCTGTGGAGATAGACAAGAGCAATTTTGTTGTAATGCAGTGCAACTATTTTTTTTTTACTGCAATGAGAGTTCTTTAGAAATATGTTGGTACACTATAGAGATATATTAGTGATCATATAATAATTAATGTTATAGTTCCACGATGAGCTCTAATGTTTTTGTAGTTATTGATCACTTTTATAGCACAGCGCTGTTGAATTCTCAAATCAGAAAGTTTTGTTTAATTTTCGATAACAGCAGTTCTGACAGTAGTTACAGCTGTGACATAAATGATAGATTTATAGTAATATGCTCATTCTAATACGCTATCATTTCTATAGCAACAACTCATTAACAGGGACTTGTGTGTTGGATGCTTCACATAATCTAAGCCGAATAATAAATGGATTAAGAAAATGTGTTTTTATTTGTCAGAATTTGCTGTTTCCGGGTTCTCAGTAACATTACAAGTTGCGTTTTTTTTTTTTTTAGTCTTATTAACTTCAAGAGGGAGAGAAAAGGAAGCTGGTGAGAAAACGATTCTTTATAGCTGCTGTAATGTAAGTGAGAACAGGAACTAAGTTGTCTCATGGATGTTCCATAACATAAAATGTAACTATAAATGTTTAAAATGTTAAAACGTTCATTAATAAATAAAAAATTGTAATACATGGCAAATCGCTGTGGTATAAGAGGAATAAAACATTTGGGAACTGCTGTTACAGGAAAATAATCCTATCACACCATGCCGACGTGGATCGTTTTTCATTAACAGCGCACCTCGTTGTGTTTTATTCCTTACTGCATTAATATATCCGTGCATTTCAGTCAGAGAACAGGTAGTGGGATGAAAGATGATGAAATACCGAAGCTTCCTTTGTGTTTCAGCGATGCAGTCGAGCCTCTGTGAGCTAAAACAAAGGCTTCCTTGAGGAGATGGAGAGGATCCCAGTGGGAGAAGTGGTGTCAGTGGTCAGGGTGGTAACCTGGCACCTGGCAATTACTGCCAGCGGCACTCATTAATCTCACCGAGAGCCGCTCTGCCCTCTGACAAGACTCTCCTGTCATTTCCCCTCTCTCCTGGAGACAAAACCCAGGCTAATACGGCCATTTATATTACATGCAGGTCCACCTATTTGCCAAGTACCTTGGAGGAAGGCTGGCATTTTGAAATGCTGCTTATTTCCATGTGGGCAATTACATTTTCAGCAAGTAGACAGCGACGAACATTGGGTTGCGCAACGAGGGATACGGATTCTGTTAATATCAGTGTGTAGCATTCCCATATTTTTTTT
>CM040460.1:6335166-6420306 GCA_022758105.1 Pangasianodon gigas | reverse complement strand
AAAATAAAATAGTCTTTCAAACCAAACTGGATCGAGTTTCCTAAATATTAAGATTAAAAGAGAGAGAGTGTTCAGTGTGATGCTCGCTCTACCATTTAATCCAGCTTTTTGTGCTGCAGTGCTTTTACAGATCTCAACCCTGAACATTAAGGGTTAACTAGCAGCATGCCACCACTCTTTTCCATCCTGCTTTACATTAACTGGATAATGTAGTGTCGAGGGACTGCATTCTTCTCGAGATAACGCCTCTGACAGCTGTAAACGTGATCTATCAGCACGTCAAAATTATCCGTCAGGTGAGCTGACATAAACATAACTGACATCTCGCTGTCATGGCAGCCAGGGACCCGGTGTCAATCTCCTCCTGTCTCTCTCCCTCTCTCTCTCTCTCTCCCCCCCCCCCCACTGTTTTTATTCCTTCTTTTATGTCGCTTATTTTTCCTCGACCCTCAGAAGAAGTGGCTGTCACCTCCGGGCCTGCTCTCGTTTTTCTCGGCCAGCTCCATTCCACACCCTTTCTGGAATAATTTGATGATGGATTAGACGTGGCGTAAAAAGCCAGGCGACCCCGAGGAGTGGCTCAGGGAATAGCTAGGGTGGATTGAGAGCAAACTTATTCCAGCTCTTCGTCTCTTGGTCCTATCCATCACTCTCAGAGGCTCTTAGAGGCTGGGTCGCTTTCTGAAGAATCAGGAATGCTGTTTACTAAAACATTTGATAACTAACAAAAGAGTATTACATTTAATGTAGGCAAATGTCTGGTACTATATATGTACCGTAAACATGTCAGCCAATTTTATTACTACTGTAGGAAAATCAATTTATATAACCTGAGCTCATAAGAAATTTGAGTGAGTATGAGTATCTGGTGGATCGTGAGCTTATCCTGGGAACACTGGGCGCAAGGCAGGAATACACTCATTTACACCTAGGGGCAATTTAGAGTAGCCAATTTTACCTATCTAGCGACATGTTTTTGGGAGATGGGAGGAACCCGGAGAACATGGGTGGGGGGTGGAACCATACAGACATGGGGAGAACATGTGAAAGTCCACACAGACAGTAACCCGAGCTTAGACTCGAACCGCGAACGCTGGAGACGCCCATGTTGCTGTGTTACTTTATAATATGCAAAATGCAGAAAGCTTCAATGGTCACATCAGTACATCCACATTTCTTAGCTTGATCGCAGATCCTCATGTGTAGGCAGACACTAATGCTAAAGCTACCACGCCCTGGGGGATGTCTGTGTTAATCTAGGGCCACGGCGCTGTCTCTGCTGCCGGAATGTAGGCCATTATGCTAATGCTATGGTAATGTCACGTTTACCCTGGGGTACTGAACCAAGCACAGTCACCTCCACCTGTGTTTCTTGTTGTTGGTGTCTAATTTAGTGCACTCCTTACATGCTTTCTGTCATCAAGCAGTTTGGTCTGTGTGAAAAGGAAAGGACAAAAGGAAAATAGGTTGGTTTTTTTTCCACAGTGTTGGATCAGTTTGATCTTTTATCACTCTCTGCTTTCACGGTACGGACTTGAGGTGCACTCAGGGGCAGCTGCCACTAGTTAAAATGAGCTTCCTGTAAGAGTCGCTGTGTTGATTGCCTTCTGAGGACCTTTAAATTGAGAGTAACTCTCCCTGAGGCCTGATACCCTCTCACTGTCGATTCCTGCCAGACTGCTGTCCTTTCCTAAGCTTCAATCCGTCTACTTTACAGCGCTCCTTCTGTCTGCTTCACATCGGCTCAGGCACAGATAAGGGCTTCTCTTGCATCTCGTAAAAGCGGCGGCTTTTTGCCGTTGATTTCTTGCATGCCAACTCAAATCATACTTACCGTCTCTCTCTCTCTCTCTCTCTCTCTCTCTCTGTTTCTCTCTCGCTCTCTGTCTCTCTCTCCCCACAGCCATTATGAGCAGGACCGTTCAGCACTGAAGAAGAAGGAATGGGAGCGTCGCACACAGGAAGTGCAGCAGGATGAAGATTTGTTCTCCACCGGCTTCAATCTATTCGGTGAGCCGTACAAGGTAAGAGTTCACCCAGGGGTCCAATCAGCGACTGTGCACTTTCATTTCACACTGCAGCTCTGCCCCAGCTAAAAAAAAAAAAAGAATCTGGAGTGGTTTAATATGATGGTGCATGCCACTTTATTTGCTGCTTCGTGCTCCTTTGCTTTTACGTTCATCCCAATATTCACACCAATGAGGGAGTCAGAGTAGTCAAAATAGGAATGTTTGCTGGACCCAGCAATCCAGCGTTATTTTCTGTCATATTTCATGTAAATGTGGAAGGAACAGCAGCGATATATAAGTTTTCAATATCAGCTTAGGAGAATTTATTCAACAATACAGGAAATTCAAATAAAATGTTAGTTTTTCTGAAAAACAAAAAAAATTGTATTCTTTATACAATCCACGCTATACCAAGGTTTTTAAACATTGTTTTAAGTGTGTTTATTACCGAATCTTAGTTTTTGCAAGGGGAAGTAGAGATTTGAAGGGGAGTAGAAGGGCTGGGCTATATGACGATATAATGTCAATATGATTATACATTATGTCACAATATTGATATTATTATCAATATTGTGACATAATTTAGCACAATATTGATATCTCAATTATCATTCTATAGCAACAATCCCACTGAAACCGTTATAACTTCAGACATATAATATGAAAGCTCATCAGATGAAGATGAAAAAGAAGAAGGGAAACCAGTTTCAAGGCACCTTTAATGGGAACGTACAATTCATTGTTAGCTAGCCAGCTAGCTGACAGGCTATCAGTGAGCGTGGCTTCTTTAGGATCTACTTCTGTTTGCGGAGCAGAAATAAACAAATGACTTGGCCATATTGTGTCCGAAATGTCAGTTACTCGATATTAATTCCTTATTTATATGGACTTATATTAAACCATTAATATAGATATTGCAGGTATTATGACATGTTTTTTATATACAGTATTTAAATAAAAATTATATTTTTTATATATATTAAATACAAATGGCTAACCCTGATTAGGAGAAGCTGATTTGATGTTTTCTAATGAATCTTTAAAATTTTGAAATGTAAATCTTTTTAATTTTTTTTCTCATTTTCAGTTTTAAGTAATTTCTTTTTGTAGACATTAAATAAAAGTGATTATTTTTTTTCTAAGAAAAAATACAAACTCAAACAACAGCTGATTTGATGTTAAAATTTGGTACTGATTTTGTTTGTTTGTTTGTTTGTTGTTTTGTTTTTACTGTTTTCCTGTCAAACCTACATAATACGATACTGTATTTCCTCAAGTAATTTTTCTTATATTGCCCATCCCAATGAGAGGTACTTATTTAGGTACCAGTGGATGGATGTTCACAAAACAGGCTTTAAATCCACGTATTCAATATTAAATGCATTCTCTCAGCTGTGCACACACACACTTTTACTGCTGTGTGAGATTTGGCCATTCAGACTGAACAAAATGCTTCAGAACTACAGTCCATTAAATTCAAAACACTCTTGATTAAAGTCGAATGTTTATAAAAAGGAGTTAATTACTCCATTCAGGGATAATTCACACCCAGGAACAATTCCTCATAAATAATTACGTGTTAAGTTCTTTCCAATAAACTCGCGAGCATACTTTAGGCTGTAAATTGTAGTGTTTTGGTGTTGCAGAATAGTTTACAATAGACAGGTTAAGAATGATTCATTATTATAACTGACTTTTGAGGTGTTTTGATCGTCAAGCGCCATCCTACTGGAACTGGAGTCTGTGAAAATCACTGTTCAAATGTCTTAGGCGCCCTAATTTGTAATTAGATTTTGTCTTAGATGTGTGTATTCTGCATTAGGGCATCAGTAGCAAATTGTAGACTTCCAACCATTCATTTTCCAGCTCCAGTGGATCTGAAGCCTATCCTAGGAACACTTGAAGTGAAATGGGAATGAAGCCTGGATGGATTCTGGTATATCTCAGAAAAAAAAAAATCTAATGTTACAGGCAATTTTTAATGTTATTACAGAAAGTAGCATGTTGCCCTGCATCACAGGGCAGTGTAACGCACTCAAAGGAAAGCGCTATCTGCCCTGTTCCGCATACGTGAGCTCACGGACGCCGATGATTGGCTAGGGTTGCTGTCATTGACATAGTATGCCATCTCTCCCATCCAGACGGCCATGGAGGGGTTTGAACTCTTGGGATTCGCCCCTTTGACATTTTGTATATCACTGTATATAGATGTCAGTATGATTATAGGTGTAATAGGAATTTAAATGGCGGAAGGACTGTGCTCAAAATCTTGATTTTATATGAATATATATTCTGCTGTTTGAGTGTACATAGTTTTAGGAGAAAACCTGTACCATTTTATACACAAGACCACAGGCATATTCTCAGTCCTGCTTTACTCAACAGGAGTGATGACTATGGTGACAGACTGTTTAGTTGTTTTTGGAAAAAAATTTGAAAAAGTCTGTTAAGAAATGCCACATATTGTGTAATTAGTGCATTTAACTATAGCTTTCTATGTAAAATTGCAAACAGACACTGTTGTCTGATTGCCAGGAACCCATTTTTCATCACATAGGTCTGTGTTTATCATACTGCGACTGTGGCATTATTAGCAGGTGGTGTTATTAACAGCTAACAACGATCAGAGCGCAACCCACTGTTTAGCATGTGTTAATGCTCCAGACTCCATTAATTAAGTGCCACTCAAGCTGATGGAGATTTGCTACCTAGCGAAGATGTGAATATGCAGGGTTTCTTCATGGCACTGGCATCGACTGTTGGTTTCTTTTTGTTTCTTTGCAAGATTAGATTATTAGGTTACTGTAAGTAAAGAAGGAGGGAAACTTGATATTTAAAAATTTTGCATTTACAGTAACATACAAATAGTACTAGTTATGAATTACAACTTATTGATTTTGTATCTCTGTATATTTTCACACAGATACAGGCAACTCCAGAATCATTGGCACCTTTCTTTAAAATGAGCAAAAATGAATGTATATTCTATAATAAATTAATTAATATTTACAGTCACCAGTCAGTTTAATAGAACATCTGTACACCTACTGATTCATGCCAATCATGTGGCAGCAGCTCAATGCATAAAATCATGCACGTACTGATGAAGAGATTTAATTAATGTTCACATCAAACAATGTGATCTCTGTGACTGTGACTGTGGCATGGTTCTTTGTTGCCAGACAGGCTGGTTTGAGTATTTCAGAAACTGCTGATTTTCATGTAAAAGAGACCCTCGAGTTTACACGGAATGGTGTGAAAATAAAAAAACATCCATCGAGCGACTGTTCTGCGGGCGAAAAGGCCTTGATGATGAGAGAGGTCAGGAGAATGGCCAGACTGGTTTGAGCTAACAGCAAGGCTACAGTAACTCAAATAACCACATTTTACAGCCGTGGTGAGCAGAAAAGCATCTCAGAATGCACAACACATTGAACTTGTAGGTGTTTAGACTACAATAGTAGAATGCCACATTTGGTTCCACTCCCATCAGCCAAGAACAGGAAGCTGAGGCTAAAGTGAGCACAGGTTCACCGAAATGGGAAAGTTGACAATTGGAAAAAACTTTGCTTGATCTTTTTCCTAAATTTCAACTGTCCGATGATATAAACATTTCCATAAATAGTGCTATTTTTTTCTGCAAAATACCAGTTTCCAAATTTATCCACATTCCGGTGAAGCCTCTCCTAGAGAGAACAGCTTTGAGAAGCTTCCTGTAATGTCTCACATTGCTGAGGACACTTGGACCTTCTTTGAGTACTTTTTTTTTCCTGGCAAATTTTCGCTACTTCAAACTTTTGTTTATTATTTCTCTGATTTTGCTTAATAGCATTTTAACTGCTGGTATATTTTTATCCATTACCTGATTTGTTCAGGTCAACAGCCATATGTCTCTTTTCAGTTGAAAGCTCTTTCGTTTCTTATGGTGATGGCGACGAATGAGGAAATATTTATATCCCAGGGAAACAAGACGTTGCCAAAGAGACTTAGAGCAATTATTTTAACGTGACAAATTTGTAATTGCTTTTATTACAAAAAAAACAACAGAACAATAGAAAACAAAAAAAACTTTGTGATTTTAATAATATAGCACAGTGTGTTTTAATAATAAATAATATTATTATTAAGGAAAATTTAAATGAATTAGATTAATTATTTTATAATAATAATAAAAAATGTGTAATCATGTTTGCTTAATTTTATGAAGGGTGCCAATAATTCTGGGGTCATATGTATATCCTCACACATCTAGCTTAGTATTATTTGGCTTTGGTGACAGCACCAGTAAGGTCAGAGACCCGACCTTTTTTTTAAAAAAAAATTCCAAAAATGTATTTTTTCTACGGAAATATGCTTCACAGCAAACAGCTATGAAGCCTGGGCAGTCTAGAGGGAAGTATTTTTTATCTTATGGTTATGCACACTGTAAAAGCCTCAGCAAAATGTTAATTTCACACACTTATTCCTCCTACACTCTAAATGACTTTCATTCAGCCGGGAAGCTGCATCGAGTTCAGGCGCCACTTTCTTTCCCTCTTTTTCTCCGTTCTTTGATTTGTGTCCTAAGCCATCTGTTAGCAGGTGACAAGACTGATTTTTCCACAGAAAGTGTGTGAAAGGGGAGTCAAAGTGCTGTCAATACAGCGGCACGGAAGACCTCAGGGGTTCAGAATTCAGGATCAATGCTGCTGCTTACTTCTCTGCGCTCCCTAGGCAGTCGATAAAAAAACTACCTCTCGCCCAGAAGTGGCATCACGTTTCCAGGCTTTTTGCTGACGTGCCATTTTAAGTGCCTTTACTTACTCTTTCCTTGATTGTTTTGTCTGTGAAGGTCTTCTCGTGTTATATGAGCCTTGATGTAACATACAGTATAATGTGCTGTGATGGATTATGACAACAGACTTTGTAGCAGAAACAGGCTTTTCTGACCTGAAATGTGTTTCACGTTTGTGTATATCTCAAAAGGTCTAGCATTTTATAGTCTGG
Source organism: Pangasianodon gigas (assembly GCA_022758105.1). NCBI lineage: Eukaryota > Metazoa > Chordata > Actinopteri > Siluriformes > Pangasiidae > Pangasianodon > Pangasianodon gigas. The sequence continues at coordinate 6,413,311 of CM040460.1, read as the reverse complement.
TTACGGCCAAAACTGAAAAAAGGCAGAAAATTGCATTTTTAAAAAATTCCTTTCACACTCCACTGAAAGACGCTAACACATTGATTGCCTAAAAGCAACTGCTGTCTATTGATTTAACTCCCATTTCATTCAATATATGTAATAAATAAGATATACAAACTAGAAATAAGACCACGGATCAACTATAATGATCTTAATATCAGCCTTTAATTTTAGATTGTTGACTGACAGACTTTTCAAGTCCCGCCCATCCAGCAGGCGTTTTATGTTTAATAATAATATCCCTTATTTTATAAAGGAAACCCTTTATAGATTATTACAAATCATTATAATTATACCGTAAACTATTTTGAGTCCTTAATAACTCTGATTTCATCTGATAAACTGATTTCAGAGGTAATATCGGGCTATAGCAAGCTAACATCCCACCTCTATATTTATATCTACTTATGGAAAAACAAAATTACTGCCAAAAAGAATATTATTATTCTTAAAGAATATTGAGGTATCTGTTTGATTATCAGTATCATCCGCCTCAGTCATCACCTGAGGTAAAAGTTGCGATATTTAAACACAAGCCTCATTGTCAGTTTTCACTGATTCATTTCGTCATCTCTGTTCTGTTGACTAAATTTCTTGTTTTTATTCGAAATTTAAACATTGTCCACTGTTGTCTGTACCGTGTGTAAGCGCTCTTCTCTGTTTTGATGATGATGTGATGGCGCAGTAGCATCGTGGACATTTTGACAGCTGGTAACTTATTACAAACTGAACTGATTAGGCTTATGTCCCTGTGGCCATCGCTATGGTGTGTAACTTGATCAAATTATGAGAAAATCACACTTAGCTATCAAGGTTTTAGATATCTTTAGTCAGACTGACAGTTTATATCACTGTGTTTGTTAAACTGGCTCCTTACACAGCAGAAAGTAGACTAAATAAAAACAGTTCACATTGTTTTGGTACAAAAATATCTTTATGTTTTCTTAAAGTAGAGGTGTCGAGGAATATTATTGGTAGAAAAACGCATCATTTTTGGCTGTTTTCTGGAATTCAGACACATCGACATCCAACAGGTTTTCCCAGACTGCCAAATAGACACACACACAAACACACACACACATATCATATAGTTTTACAGATAATAGCGAGGCATTAGCCATATGGAACACACATGATTTGATTGAGATTTAGGAGCCAGGATAATCACATCATGACATATGACTACATGTGTATTCTCAGGGCCTGTCAAACAATCCAGTGTAATTGATCCTGACAAGAAACAAGATTTATGTTCTTGTACGAGCGGCGATGCCACTTTTGATTCATTCTCCAAGCTACAGTATGTGTGTGTAAACGGTAACTTTAAAGCCTGCGTTTGAAGGGAAGAGGGATTGGAATTGCTGCTACCCACAGTCCAGTCATCTCATAATGTTACAGTGATACTTTTCTTTGAAGACTAATTACAGTCATCTCAAGGCAAGGCACTCTTTATCCCTCAGTTCTAGTCTAGTCCTTTCTCTCTCTCTCTCTCTCTCTCTCTCTCTCTCTCTTGTCAGCCCCATATGTCATTTATCTGAGCACACACTCTTCCTTTTAGCCTCTGAAATTAGTTTCACCATCAGAGCGCTCCACTTGGAACCTCTATATATGCGCTCGTCACAGCTAAAACTGGGTCACTACAGATATCTACCACAATGTGCTACTAGAATGTGGGTATTGTTAAAAAAATGTCCTCTGTTTTACTTTTTTCATGGCTTGATTGTCTAAACTGAGAGTTTTTAGACAAGGATGGGATGTGCTGCAGAAAATATCTTAGCAAGTAAAAAAAAACATATTGAGTATAGGTGAATATTTTTCAGTGTGAGACTATTATTGTTGTATTGTTGTATTGTCAATGGATAATTTAGCTTGTATTGTAATAAGCAAGAAATGAAACAATCGAGGCATGCTGTTATAGAAAAATAATCAACGATGGGGTCAGGTAATGCATCTCGAAGTGGAGTTACTGTTACCACCCTGAAGTTGATTATTTTCTATATCACAGCACGTTCCGAAGTGCTTTATTCATTGTATATTGCAGCAGTTTGCCAGTGATTTAACTTATTAATGAATGATGTACTTTTAACCATTTATTGTTACATTCAAGTAAGTGCATACTTGTTACTATAGAAAGGATAATGTATTAGACCATGCACATTAATATAAACCTGTGGTTTGAATTGCAACCAGCATGGTTGTCAGATTATATAGAATCAATCAACATGTTCTGACCAATCAGAATTGAGAATTCAGGGGTTTTTTTTGTTCTCAGTTTTTTTTGCAGTGTTTTTTTTAATCATACATTGCTGTCCTACCTCTATGCTATAAGAATTTGCTGTCCTTGCATTCCACTGAGCAGCTGTGGATTTGCGTCACCATCCTGAAACACACATTCAGCTTTGAACCCTCACCACTCAGCAAGCCATGCTGTCAAAATAACAAGAGGGATTTGGACAGGAAAGAGCTTTGCTGAGCCATAGCGATGTAATGATGCCACACTCGGCCTTTGTGTGAGCAAGCACTGAAGAGGTACCAGTGCTGATGAAAGATGTGAATACAAGCCATTCTCGCGGTGATTCAGTGTTTACGATCCACTCTCTGGATTTGTAGTTAAGACAGATTTGCGGTTAATAATGTCGCTGAGAGATTTCTCTTAAAAGACAGCAGGAAGTGAGTGTTTGGGTTCTTATTCCCCTGTCAACTACTTTTCCCCTTAACCCCCCTACCCCCCCCCAACACACACACACACACACACACACACACACACACACACACACACACACACATTTATCTAAGGCTGGTATTAGCTAATCCCTTTAAATCCTGTTTAATGGAACTGCGCTGTTAACAGCTATTTGGTACTAATTTACTGGCTGCCGGACCGCCTGGCACCTTCAAAGCCGCCCTGGTGCTGCCATCCCAAAGAAAAAAGTGCCTCCCTCAGGGTGAGAGTCAGTCCCCGAGGTCCAGATCTTGCCGTGCTCTGTGTCCGAGGTGGCTTTAAAGGTCTTTCAGGCTGCCAAGGTCAGCACTCTGGAGCCGGTGCCATACTACTGTGCTGCTCCAGGCAGTGTGTGTGTGTGTGTGTGTGTGTGTCTGTGTGTGTGTGTCTGTGTGTGCGTGTCTGTGTGTGCGTGTCTGTGTGTATCTGTGCGCGTGTGTTTTTTCTCTCGTTTTCACCCCAAAGGTAAATATTCCCAAATTAGCCACTACTGTAACTTGCTGAGTCAAGAACCCTGGAGTAAATGATTAATTCCCACACAATGCCTTGTTTTTGTCTGTCTTCTATCACATATTCTGGCGTTTTTTTTTTCCTCACCCTGGTTATGTTTTATGCATGCGTGTATACCCAGAGCCAGTCAGTGGGTTGAGCTTAATTTATTCAGTCCAACATTTGGTCTCTGGAGAGTTGTGAATGTGTGCTTGAGTGCGGTGTCTCCACATTTAGCCACGCTTAATAGTGACTGCTGTCATGGTTGTCAAATTCTATCAACAGGTTCACTCAGTGACGGTTATTCATCCAAAATTATGGAAACAGGGTAGCTCGTGCTGGGCCGTATGAATATATAATGTACGGTAATATATTCACAAAGCACCAACGTATTTTCATTTACAGTTATTTATTTGGTAGATGCATTTGTCCAAAGCAATGTATAATTAACACACAAACAAAGACCTTATTTAAAAAAAAACAGTCCAGTATTCAAATCTCTGTTGACAACATTTTTAGTGCATGTGTGATTTTTAAAGAATTTTGTCACATTTTCACAAAGAACGAAAAATCAGTTTAGTTCAAAACTCAAAAATTTAAGGTTATTCTATCAATACACAATGATTGATAGAACAAATAAAAAAAACAAATAAAAGAATATTTAAAAAAACTTCTAATTGCTTTTAGAATAATTTAATAATAAATATTATATAGGTTTGTCTATATTCAGGACATTTACATTTTTTGTAGTCATTTAAAAAAAACATTTAAAATAAATAAATACATGTAAAATTAGCTGCACATTACATGCACATAATAAATATTATATATTCAGGATCTTTATGCTTTTCAGTGTGTTTTTTTTTATTAATTAATTAATTAAATTAATAACTAGCTGAATAAATTAGTAAATTCAAAATAAATAAATAAATAAATAAATAAATAAATAAATCATTCCTTTAATTAATTAATAAAATGTATTTAAAGAAAAAATCTAATAAATATATAAAATAAAATCAATTCAAACTACAACTGTTACACTGACAGCATAGAGTGACATGAAAAAATGTCTTATTGTTTCATCCAACTTTAAAACACGATAGAAATACAGTAAAAAAAAAAAAAAAGATTTCCTTTTACATTTTTCCTGATGGTTTTAATGTGTGTGTATATATATATATACATTATAGTAATCACATCTATGCTAAAGATAGAAATGAGCTTGAACGATTCATGAGTATTCCTTTAATGAGCTATTATCATACATTTTAATTTGTATTCAAGTCTCAATTAGAGTATATTGTTTGTTATATGCATTAAAGATGCACATGTAGACATAATTAAACACTCTAAGCACTGGAGAGAATTGAAATTGAAATAATTTGAAAAGCGTGGTGTTGTTTTTTTTTTTTCAGTACACACACCCATTAAAGACAATTGTTGATTACCTTACAGGCACTTCATCCCGTGCATATTCTTTTCTACTCTCCCTAGCTGTAACCAGCTCACCATTGATTTGCGATGATGTGTGGTTGGAGTTTGCTCATTTAAGCCAATATCGATCCCTCATCTGGAAGCATTAATGGCTGAGTAGAGCGCTGCTGTTTTCTGTTCCTCCCTCTTTATGTGATCTGAACACAGGAGTCCAAAGGCAAAAATATTGAACCTTTGCCAAGGCACTTTTTCAACATATCCTGGATTCAGTAAAGAGCATTTGCTGTGTGTGTTTTGGTGTTGAAATAGTGTGAAGTTTCACTGCTTTCTGATGCAGATCTAAGAGCACTGGTACCTTCATTACCATTTCAGTTGTTGGCCTTTGGGCTTGAGGGCAAAACCCCAAGAGCCTGTGGCGGAGCAACACAAGGCTCTTTTGTAAACACTGCCAATGTCTTGTCAAGAAGAGAGAGAGAAGCCGAACACTTCACAGAAACACACAGGAGCACATCCATATCCACACACATAGGCAACCATCCATCATTCTTGCAGGCTTAGCTCAGGATATTGCCATCTGTGCGAATTCCTAAGAAACAAGCCCAATTTTATAGCTAGAAAATGATATAGCTTTAAAAGCAAATATGAACTACAGTGCATCAGCTCATTGCTCAAACACTGCCACTGACTAGGACATGGGAAATAACTCCGAAAGCTGATGTTTCAGTCTCTACTCATAAACCTCATCTTATGAAATGGGGTGTTGTTGCTGCAATTTCTCTTCTGAAATCTGAATTATAGAGACGAGATATTCCAGTTCACGACAGCCACCGTAGAGACCCTTATCACTGATTCAATATCTTACAGGTGGGAGCAATACAGGGTTGTGCCTGCATAAAAAATGATGTATAGTCCATGAATGCTGAGCTTTTGGTTCTGCATATAAGCAGGCAATTTGTTTTGACCAATAATAGTCAGGCAGGCCGTGGAAGAGGCGGTGGCGTGAATGCTGGAAGTGCTGAGATGGAGAAAGAAAACAAAGAGAAGCATTGAGAGCTTGTTAGGCTGTACAGAGTGGTAGCACCCAAGCGCCCTGACCCTGTACATCCCTTAGTACCACAGTGCACTGATTCTCTTCAATAATATGCCCATTAAAATGTTTTATGCAGGCCATGTACTGCTTCAGCAAACACTTACATACTTTTTTTTTCTTTTTTTCAGCCAAGACTAAAGGCTAACTGATTTATATTTCATTTTGCACCTTAATGCATTTCATATTTGCATTGCAAAATAATTGATCTGATCTGATGTGTTGTACACAGGGTACTCCCACACAGATCCCTTATTTCCTGCTAGCTTTACATATTTTAAAGACTCGTAGGATCTGGTCCTCACTTTGTAGTGATTAAAAGAACCAAAATTAAGAATCTTAATTACCATTAAGTGGGTGACCTCTGCTAGACCAGAACTACAGATAGCCACAGGAGGAATGAGGAGCCTTTTCATTCTGCAGAGGAGCCTATTACTGAATGACTAACCAGTGGCTACTGAAAGATACTTTGACCATAGGCTATAGAAACCAGTCACACTTGATATCGGTATGGATGCATATTGACACTGGTATCCAGAGGAGGTACTGTAGCATCTTCGTACAGTACAAGTAACCTGATAAAACATCTTCAGCATAAACTCAGGACTAGGAGCTCGTTACTAGCTGCACATGGCAAACAAACTGTGCAGTGAACTCTGCCTAGGCAAGAAAAAATGTCTACAGACAATGCTAGGTGAAGTCACAGCTCTTACCCAGTATGTTGTTCTTGACGATCAGCCACTCTCTGTTATTGACAACAAGGGATTCAGATGCAATGTAATCAAAAACGTATTTTAGACAGATGTGTTTTCCCAAAGTGAAACAAAACCCGGTCTTCTCCATTGCAACCCTGCTTTATCCAAGGTAACTAATGTAGCTAGCTAATGTACTTCACTTAAAGTCAGCTAGCTATCGTTATAATGAACTTATTATTCTTCTTACTCATCCTTCTTCTAATTTTTCTTAGCAAGCATCAATCTTAGAAACACCAAAGTTGGGGTCAAGGTATGATATACACATCACTACATACTACACACAAATGATCGGACCTGCACCAGCCTGATGTTGGTGCAGAAGGAGTTTTTTCTTTGCCCCTTATCCCCTGAACTGTGAGGCATACAGTACAATTTTCCCTCAGATTCTATCACAAAAAATAATAACCAATTATTTACCATTCGTAAGACATCGAGATACTTGCAGCAGCGAGCAAAAGCCCTCTGCATTCCTCTGTTCTTACGCATAGGCTTAAATAATTATGGTCTCACTCCTGAGACTAAATTTTCGTTCTTTTCCTCCATCTCCAACTTTTCTAATGAGTGGCCAGTGGAGTTGTGGGAAGCAAGCAGTCCCTCACTGCAAGTTAGCATCTAGAACTGATTCCATGTTTATTTTGGCATGCTTACTTTTTACAAGCCAATCAAATTCCGGTGAATAAAACCAAAGTCCTGCCTACCCAAATATGTCGTTTCACTCAGAAATATACAATGTTGTGGAAGAAAACCACATATGAATTTCTGTTTCACTGTATCTTTAAAGTTGGAGTAGAAAAGTAAACATTTAATAGATTCAGTCATTTGTATTTGTCATTTTAGCATGAGATGGAGACACATAAGATGGAGATAATCTCTTTTTTGTCGCTTTGTTTGTTTCCTCTGGGTTTTACAGTTTCCTCACACCTTCCAAAACATGCTGGCAGGTTTACTGCTGACTCTAAATTGTCCCTAGGTGTGAATGAGTGTGCGATGGGCTGGCGTCCTGTCCAGGATGTATTCCTGTTTTGCAGAATAGCTCCGGATCCACTGTGAGCCTGACCAGGATAAAGTCGTTACTTAAGATCAATGAATGAATTAATTTTTGCTAGCTAGTTTGAAAGTAGGGTTACATAATTTTGATCATTAGCTGAATCAGGTGTTAGAGCAGAAAATATAAAATTGTACATCACAGGGACACTTCTGATAAAGGGCAAGAACTGCTAGTGTTTATCGCTGTTTAGATGAATATAAGAATTTTGTGTAGAAACCCTCAGTTCGATGCTGTCATGTTTAGCATGTTGCTTGAGGTGTAGCTGTAGAGCAGTACTGTCATTTAATCGATACTGATGAGTAATGTCGCACTAATGATTTTACAAAAGAAAAAATGCCATTTAATCAGCATGTCTTTTCTCTTGAATAACCTCATTATTCATTTAGATGAGACTGATAAATGTTCTTAGGAAAAGTAGCTGTTTGGGGAAAAAAAAAACATTTAAGTATTTAGTCTCAGGGCTAAATAAGACTTTAGCGATCCCCAAAATTTTGTACTCCTCCACCATTAAGTATGCGATTAATCATCCATGAAGGGCTTTTTTAAACAAGTCATTCCTTTAAAATAATGTGTCAGCAATTAATGCCTCAAGCACCAGGATTCCTGCAGTTTTCACCTTGCCCAGGCTGTAGAATGCAGAGCTTGGCATGACTCCTGCCTTCCCCTGTGTGAGTCAGGCAGTTGGAGTTCACACAAGAGGCCTTTGTGTGCTGTCCAGATGGGCTTACGTGTCTGGGAACTTCACCCAGTGCTCACTTTTCCCCTCAAGACTTCCCCTTCCCGTGAGGTCTCTCGCAGTGAAAGTGTTGGAGCAAAGCCAGGGTGAGGCGTGTAGCCATTCCAACTCAGGGGTTATGTCAGCCATGGCAAATACTGTACACGGTTGATGCTTTGTTCATGTTTTCATGTTTATGATTGTACAAATATACAGATTACTATGAGACAAACACAGTGAATGCTGCATTGCATTTTAATGTCCAGAGCCATCTTACAAGTTAGTCTTTATCATTTCCAATTACCAGATTTTGATGCACGCAATAAAACATCCTTTATACTGACTCCAATTGCAGTAAATCTCTGAACGACAGCCACACTGTCGTAACGGCTTTACGACCTGCATTAACTCAGCAGCTTTGCAGGTTCATAGGTTATGCTGGGTGCTAATCCAAGTGGATCTGGTCTCGCTGTCCTCCTTTGTGTGTAGGGTCAAATGTTAACTGCCCACCAGATAATTTGTTTCCCACAATAATGGTCCAGCACGCTCTCTCCTGCTCGTGGATCATTTACCATTATTTGTTTATTGACTTTTTACGTTGTCAGAAGCCACGACGCGCACATCTGCATCACCGAGTTAGGGGCTCCATTATTAATGTGGCAATTACACGTGAAATGAATGGCGAATGTTAATAGATTTATCTTGATACTTTTCACTGCTTGGGAATAACAGACCTTTTAATTGTATTGCAAACAGAGGGCAACACACACAAGTGCTGTTTGCTCGTCTGTTCTTCGAGTATGCTCGTGCACACACTCTCTAGCAAAGCAGTGGTGTTGTGGCCTGAAATAATTGATGTCATGCATGCTGGGTTGAATTGGATTGTTATTGCACAGGTACTTGGAATCGCATGAATAAAAGTGGAGATACAAATGCAGCCAAAAATGAACAAAGTAGGAGAGGGTTTGGGTATTAAGCAGAATGTTGCTTATTATGGAAAGAGTCAGTGGGGGATGCATTTGCATGGCTCTCTGCAGAGGAAAGCTGTATAAACTAATGATGTGCGGTACAGCTAAGGAGAAAGCAATTAGGACAAGGAATTCTTGGAACAAACTGAAGCTGAGTGAAAGAGAGCAGAAATTTATCTGCTGAAAATGTTGCATATTTGTGTTCATAAACAAGGCATCTGACATGCAGGCAGCCTCTGATCAGTGTGTTTCATTTAACCTAAAATTGGAACTTACTGGCTATTATATTTGTTGGACAATATAAACAAGACAATAACACTAATTCCCAGTGCCTTAAAGCTGCAGTGCATTGATGTGTTGTTAGGAATGAGAAAAACATGATTATTAATTCAAGGGAGAAAGAAAAATCCTAAACATGGAGTTCCTGAGGTGCTGTGAGTCTCTCTGATGAGCCTGTAATAGTAATTCACAGTAATTTAGAGTCAGCGCTAACGGGTTTGATTTGCCAGGAGTTTCCGGACCATGAAGTCATGAAGTCAAGCTTCACACAAATCCAATGGTAGCAAGATAGCCTGCTAACATTAGGTAGTTAGCTAAAAGACAGGCTAGAGAACTCCATTCAGACTGATTGGCTAAATACTCAGTGAACAGACACCAGGTAATAAAAATACACACACCAGGTCTGCTTGGTTTGTTCAGTCTTTTAGCTAGCTGAATTTAGCCAGCTAGCTTGCTACCTTCAGCCTCAGAGCCACATAAAGCACTACACTGTGAACAAACTTGCACTGCGGCACTGCAAGATCTTTTTTTTTTCCTAAAACAAGAGTTAGCTAGTCACCTAACACTAGCTAAAAGGAGTCTATCTTCACACAAAGCCAGCTGCAGCAAGCTAGTCCTCTAACATTAGTTAGCTAGCTAAAAGACAGAACAAGTAACACAATTAACAGCAAAACACAGATGAGATTTACATTTATGGCGTTTGGCAGATGCGCTTATCCAGGGTGTCTTGCAATTATCTCATTTATACAACTGAGCAGTTGAGGGTTAAGGGCCCAGCAGTGGCAGCTCACTACCTTCCGATCAGAAGGCCAATGTCTTAACCACTGAGCTACCACTTCCTTGTGGATAACATAATACAGACAGAACAGAGATTGGTTAATAAAAATACACACACCAGAAGCAACCAAGTGTGCTTGTTTTGTTCAGTCTTTTAGGTGATTATCAGATTTAGCCAGCTAGCTTGTTACCGTCAGCATCAGAGCCACACAAAGCACGAGAGCTTGTGTTTTAACTAGCTAGTCACCTACATTAGCTAAAAGAAGTTCAGCATTACACAAAACAAGTAGCAAACTAGTCTTCTAAAATGAGTTAGTTAGCTAACTAAGTAAGATAGGCTGGAGTACACAATTCAATTCAAATCGGATAACAGAATACACAATGAATAGAGATCAAGTCATTGAAATACACATAAGGGAGGTAACCAGGTGTTTTTTTACTTCTCAGGCTTGTAGCTAACTCAGCTAGTTTGGTACCGTCAGACCTAGAGCCACACAAAGCACTGCAGAGAGCAAATAAATTCACACGATGGCCCTGGCTGATTCTTTTTCTTAAAACAAGAGTGTGTGTGTTAGCCAGCTACCCTCTAGAAGTAACTAAATCACAAGCTCTTGTTAAAGATGAGATTTTCTGCACTTTCAGCTATTTGAACTATATAAATGATTGATTTTGTCAGACCCTATGCCAATCTGCTAATATTGTGGTGCTTCTGTAGCAGAAATAGAAACCAACATGTAGCCTGTAATTGGTATTACTCTTTAATGTAATAAGAGTGGTAAATTAAGGTGACAAGTGCAGTGTGCTATTTTCTCAATCAGCTAGAATTTTCACACTTGAGCTGATTATTCACTATTTGCACTTAAAAGAAGGATGCATATTGAACTGCACATCTGCACCCCTGCAGCATTTGCTTATGTACGTTTCCCTTTTGACTTCGACTTTCACCCACACACAAATACTTACTCATATTTTCCCTCTTATTTTCTCTCTTTCATAACTACAGGCGCACACATGTGCCAACACAAACTGCAGGTGTGGTCCTTTGGTAATCTAAATGGCAGTGTTATTATTGAAACAAAGTAGACACTATTATCCTAAAGTGTTCTTTGATTTGTCTCTTTGGAACAGAAACTCCTTTGGAAGACTACGAATTTTTAATTAATAAAAAAAAATCCTTAAAGAACCTTGAAGATGAGTCTAGTGTAGCCAGTGGTTAGACTAAAAGAAGGACAATAATTTACGGTCAGATGTCCATGATGGTTTTTTCTGTCATTACAGACAAACAAAGGTGATGCCCTGGCCAACCGAGTTCAGAACACGTTGGGGAACTATGATGAGATGAAGGAGCTCTTGACCAGCCATTCCAACCAAAGCCACCTTGTGGGCATCCCTAAGAACTCAGTTCCCCAGACCCCAGTGGAGAAAACTGATCAGCCAAGCTTCTTCACCGAAGCTCAGCGTGGCAGAGCTGCCTCATCCCAGCCAGCGAACCACACCACCTCCATGCCTCCTCCGCCTACAACCAACATGGCAGGTCCCAGCATCCTCCATGGGCACCAGAGCACCAAAAAGTCTCGTTCCTCCGACTGGTCCCGAGGAGCGCATGGTTCGGGTAGCAGCCAGGCGGCTCAGGCTGCCAGCCGGGGAAAGCAGAGCTCCAGTGGGCATGAACAGGAACAGGGTGACTCGAGCCCTGGCACCTCGTCCACCTCCACACACCCCAGCAGGAGGCACGGGCAGCCAGCCAAGGTGCCAACTGTTGCCAGCTCACCCTGCGAGCAGGACTCGGGGTCACCTGTGGCCTCTACTTCTCTGGTGCCCGGTGGTCTGTCCACACCAACATTCCCCCAGGGCCTGCACTGCAAGCCCAGCAGCGGAGGACAGCAGAAACCCACAGCCTACGTCCGGCCCATGGACGGCCAGGACCAGGCACCCAATGACTCTCCTGAGCTCAAGCCCACTCTGGAAATCACGGATGGATACGGTGGAACGCCATTTACAAGCCTGATGGATGGCAAAGGCAACGCAGTAGGGAGCAAGGGCAAACTTCCCAAGCTGACTCTCCCTCAATCAGGGGAGGTGAGTACTGATTTTTCTACTTGAAACATTTCCTGCAGACGCTAAAGCCATTTCTCGCTCGTTTGGATGCCATTGTAGTTAGAAAGGAAATATTGGCAGCTCGGTACTGGCTTTCCCCTGGCTAAATCTGTTTTACATTGATAGCTGGCACAGTGAGGGGTTGACATAAGGGCATAGTTTGTTAATAATTAGCTAAACAACCTCAGGCTTTCACAGTTTACCACTCGGTAAGCAGGCCTGCCCATCACTTTCCTGTTATTTGAACGCCGAGTGTATGCTTTGATGTTAAGTGATCATTCTTTGAGCAAAACAACTGAATGGATTCTGACTAATTACTTTGAGTCTTTGCATTTATAAAATATAAGACCTGGTTTATACTAACATTCCTTTTGGTAGAATTTTCAGAATTAGTCATAAAAGTCATAATGCATGGAAGTAAGGGCAGAACATCAGTATTAAGGAACACATTAGACAGACATTAATGATTGTGTGTTTATCTTTCTTTTTGGAGCCTACCAGTGCTAGCAACAGCACACTTGTTTACTCAAACCGCATTTGAATGTTAGTGCTGAGCAGAATAGGTGCCCTACTGTTTTGCTGTAAGTAGGTGTATACTTGTTAAACGTGCTCCAATTAGAGCAAATTTGCAATAAACTTGATTCCATGTGTTTGTCTGAATTTTTTTGGTGTTTAAATCTCCAGGTAGCCTACAGTGTGAGCCTTGAGCCTTGTGGAAACAGAAAGCTTTTCAGAAAGTCTTGTCAGTCAGGAATTTGGAACGGTTCCATCTTTCGTATGGAACAGTATATTATAAGTAAGGAATGAAACACGACAGAGTGTGCTGTTACAGGATAATAATCAGTGACGTGGTGATGTGATGCCTCCCTGAAGTGAATTATTTTCTAATAAGTGTTCATTCTAGAGTGTTTTATACCTATTATACCACAGCAGTTTGCCAATGATTACAATTTATTATTTATTAATGAATTAAAATGTAATTTTTAGCCGTTTATAGTTACATTTCATATTGTGGAACATCCAAGGAACAAGTTTCTGTTATCACTTATGTTTTATCAGTTATGAACAGTCATTCCTCACCACTTATTGATGTTTATGAAGTGCTGACACTGGAGATTCTTTACATAAATGTTAAATGAATGTATCCTTATAAAAAAAAAAAAAGATTTTACAAAACCAACAGTTTTCCTGCTGATATGAAATGGTTTAAAGTGAGTGATCAATAATTATGATTTCAGGATTGAGCAAAATGATTGTGATCATCATTTTAGCTATTATTGAGCAGCTTTGCCCTAAGTTATAGATAGAAATACAGATACTTTTGTCAAACCCAGGGCATGTTTTGAGCCATGATACAAGAGATTTAGGTTTTGTATGTAAACAGTAAGCAAACCCTTTTGTAAGTCTTGTCACTGAGTTGTGTATTTGAATGCTGATCTCCATCTAGGGATTTTAAACCTAACCCCTTTAGAACACTTACATTTATTAGAGTACTTTTTTTGTCCCCCAGACTGGAGAGGCCCAGCATACGTTGTGTATTAACCCTGGTGGAGGTGAAAGCTGCAGGGAGCTTTATCACTAGCTCATTTGTGCGCCTGACACTTAGAGAGCGGAGTCGTGCTGACCTGGCTCGGGGCGCGATACCTGAGCCGTGCTGAAAGCTTTTTACAAGCCGTGCCGTGTAGCCCCCTCTCTCTACACCGCTGCCAAAGGGAACATCTGATCCTGTGGTTCCCTGCAGGGAGAAACGAGCCCATTCCATAGACCAGGATGGCCCTTAAGGACAGGGGAAAGCAGACATGAAAGATCCGGACAGCAGGAGGGAGGAGGTGAAAGATAACGGTCTGGGGCTGTGTAATAGAGTTGTAATTATCACATTGCTAAAGCTCATAAAGGCTTGCAGGGCCGACGCTCATGAATCGTTCCACTTTGATGGTGTCTTTTACTCATCAGCAGAGACATTTTCTCAATGTGAATTGCTTAAAGCTGGAATTTTTGCTCACTCTAAAGTTCTCAGCTTGCAGCTGTGTGCGTTCGAAGTAAGTAAACCAAATACAGAGATAAGCCGAGGTAAACAAGGATGGCATATGATTGAACAGGTTGACTCGGCGCCATCCAGCCACGGAGAGGCAGCCAGCTGTTCGCTCTCTTTGTTCTGCTGTGAATTTGAAGGCCATCGGGCTTAAAATTGCACCAAATCCCATCTTGGAGCATATGGCGTGCTCATATTGTACAGCTAAGCATGTGGCAAGAATGGAAACCTGGGGAATTTTGATTGCTCTCCGAGTGGCCTCGGAGCGGTCGGCTCACAGGAAAATAGAGATGGATGTTGTTGTTGGACCTGCATACTCTTTCTCTGTATTTCTCTCTTATTCTGGCTTTCTCGCTATACCCCTTTTACCCCTCCTCTCATAGATGAGTCACTGCCTCAGTGAACAGAAAGAGGGTTAGAGGGAGATCGTCTGCATGTGTCTGTGTGTGACAGAAAGAAAGAGAGAATAAGATGCATAAATTAAAAAAAAAGAGAGCAATAGACAGCCAAGCGAGAGGAAGGTAAGATTGTGAGAGCGAGAGCAAGACTGAAATAGCTCTCAGGAGAAAAGGAAACATCTTCAAGGACACTGATTTGATTCCCCCCCAACACACCTCGCTCAGCTTTGCTTTGTTAAAGAGTGGATTCAGTTTTAGTGGCTCCCTCGGGACCCGCCGCCATTCTGTTGTTCTGCCCAATTATTATTCCAGCTCTCTTCAAGTCGCATTTCTCCAGCCTCTTTCCAGTTGAGGTGCGGAAGCTCGAGCTATTGCTGATCGTATATATTCTCAGAGGCTTTCCTCGTCTTCCTGTGTTAAACTCTCACCTGAGCAGATGCTGTGTTGTTGCACTTGGGAAGAAGTGCCTGCTTATTAAATGCTTCAAAAATATACCTCTGTAGCTGGGTGCCATTATTTTAACTTGAGTCTAGGGCTGGGCAGTATGATGATAAATATTGACAATATTGTGATAAATGATGTCAGAGTACACTTTTCTAGGTATCACAATATCACCTTATAACACTTTCATCCTCTTTTTTTTTAAAACAGCACTTAAATCAGTCTCTGATTGAAAGCAGCTGTTCAGATGTTTAAATTTTTCAATCTGTAAAATTAAAAAATTTACAATTTTATCTGCTTTTGCCAGCAGATTGATAGCAATCCTATTGTGTATCATAGAAATGTATTTACACATTGTGATAAGATATTTTTTCCATATTGTATACCCTAATGTAAATAGCATGTTTACAGCTTTAATTCTTTTTCCGTAAAAAGTCAGAGCCTTATCATTCCAAAGTCTTGATATTGTGATACATATTATGTATCATGAACATATCTTAAAGTATGATATTTGATATGATATTTTTGCTATATCGCAGATTCTTATTTCTGTATCCTCAAACTCCTATAGCATGCTTAGATAAAGAGAAGTGTCGGAAGCACCCAGGCTTTTGGGTTGTGAAAGGCGTGAAATGTTGCTGTTGTCCCCTAACGCTGCCCCGCTGCAAAATATTTTGACAGGTTGAGAGCTCGGCACAGTGATAAGACGTCGCTAAATGGCTTTGGAAGTGTTCCGTTATCATCTGCTTTATTGATTAGTGGCAAGTGTTTTGGTGCTTACTGTGAAAAGCTGGCTAAGTTTTTATTTTATTTATTTATTTTATTTTTTTATGGGTGTGTGAGGCATCGACAGTAAGATAAGACCATTGATCTTTCCAAAAAACAGTTATTTCTCCCAGCATTACTCAGGCTTTATGTGCCTGATAGCTTTAGCGCCAGAGTAGATTTGACAAGACAATAGCTAGTGGAGATATTCGTCCTGCTACATAATGGCCAAGGGATTTAGGATGCAGGAGTAAATTTGGTGACTTTTGACTTGTAAGTTATCAAAAAAGGTCTATGATGATGTTGGATAGTGGATACTGTAATTGAAATGCTTTTATATAGATTTATATATATTTTAGTACAAACTTTGTTATAGATTTTTATTTTAGGACTTCTACATTATTGAGTCAGTACAAAAACATATTAGATTTCCAAACATTAGTTTTCCAGCACAAAATTAAACGTTACAGAAAAATGTTTGTACGTCAGTAAAGAAAACAGCAGATTACGTAAGAGAGCACTTTTAAGACAAAAAAACATAATGAAGGCTGCTGGGTTTTGCTGCAAAAATAAGAAGCAAGTGTGACAGTCAAAGTCTGCAGAAGAACTGTGGCTGCTTCTGCAAGATGCTCAGTAAAACTTACAGCTCATTTTTTAATTTTACAGGACAGGGAACTTTTTTTTTTTTCTTTTTTTTTTGTGTGTTTTCCTATGTTTCGGTAACATGTCAAGCTGCATTTTTTTCTTTGCTGTATTACCTTAAAGAAACAGAAAAGAAGGGGCTGTTGAGTAAACAACTGTTTATAGCTGCTATAACGTAAGCCATAACAGGAAATAACTTGTCTTACGGATGTTCCTCAGCATTGTAACTACATGTAAGTAACTACACCTGGTTAAAATTATATCGTCTTGTTCTTGGGATGTGCTGTTTTGGAAAATAATCAACTTTGGATGAAAACAGTTTTGTCACTCCATCCTGACGTTGATTATTTTCCTATAACAGCACACTCTCAAGTGATTTATTCCATACATAATAGCCTAATCGTTTATATGTACAAATATATATTGTATATAAATATATATTTAGATAAACACAACATTCATTCTTACTAAGATTCTTAATCACTACACCATTATATAATAATCATTATTCTCAGTCAAAGGCTTTAAACTGCACTAAAATAGCATATTATATTTATTCATATTTCATTTACAATATGTTTTGCAATCAAACATACTGATCAACCTGTGATGTATTAAAGTGGCCCAGTTTTATTTTCTGTATTAAACCAGAAAAGGTATGTAAGGTATGTAACAGTTTGTAACTTTGTGGATATTTAGTGTAGTTGTAATTTAGTCTTGCTAAAAGTTGTAGACGACAACGTTTCGCATATTTGTGCATAGTACCTTATTTATTTACATAGTTGATGCTCTGGTAGGTTGTTTTATTGCCGCACGACTTTTGGTAATAGGTTTTTGTATATTTAACTGTTATTTATTGTGTCTTTGCAATCTTTTTCTGGGCCAAAAAGGCAAACAGAATTATGAAATGGCTGTGTGCACATTATTACACTAATGTTAAGCCTTATTAACCAGGTCACTTTTTTGGGTTTTAGAAATGCTAATGTTAGTCACTCTGGCCCTCGTTAGGATTTTTCTCTCAATTTTATAATGACAACAAGCCTAAATACTTAATCCTAGCAGTTTTCCAATGAGCTCATTCAATGAATCATAATAAGCAAGCAGCTGTGAGCTTCTCTCATAAATATCCTTAGTAGAAAACCAAGCACTGATGAGACCTGACTGTTCGCTGACCTCATTTCTCTGCATCACAGCAGTGATGATGTAATAGCGAGAGCTCAGACCTCTCTCTGTTTGCTCTGTATAATCAGATAGAGCTGTTTGAATGGCACCTACATCATGCCAGTGCTCTCGCCTTCCTCATCCACACTGTACATATCATCGGCAGTACCAAGGGAGAAACGCCAGAGTGAAGAACAGAGTGATTAGTACTAGCTTTTACTGCAAAACCCACAAGTTACCCATTTAATAAGGGTTAATACAGTTTATACCACAGCACTGTTGAATTCACAATTCTGATTGGCCAGAAGATGTTAATTAACTTTCTATAAAATTACACAGGGACTTTTATGTGGGACGCTCCACATTTAAAAAATGTGCAATCGTTGATATGGAGAAGTTTTCTATGAGGAGATGTTTATTGATTATTTTTGGAAGGAGTCTCCAGTGTCAGCGCTTTGTAACAATCAGAGGTAAAGCTGTAACTTTAATTTTTCCAACTCAGGAAAACTATCAGGACAGAGATCTTTGCTGTTTCTCTATAACATAAAAAGCTGCATTTTTTTGGTCTTGTTAACAGAAAAAAGAGAGGCTGGTGACGAAACAAAGGTATAAAGCTGCAAGTGATAACAGGAACTTGTTTCAAGGATGTTCCACAACATTAAATGTAACTACACATGTATAAAAAGTACATGTTTTTCTTTAATTAATGAAAAATGTAATCTTTGGGAAACTGCCGTGGTCTAAGAGGAATAAAACACATCACAATGTGCTGTTATTGGAAAATAATCAACTTCACACCACTCCACTCCTCTGTCATGTTCTATTCCTTACATAAAGCCCGTCTTGGATTTAACATAGATTCTCACATTTCTTGAATCTGTTGCATGAGATGTTACAAGAAAACAACACATATGGTTAAACAGCAGAGTGACAACCATTTATCATGTGAAACTTTCTATTCGTGAGGTGTAAGGCTCAGAATAAATTACCACTTATTGAATTAAACAAGCTGTGATTTTTAAATGCTGTGTGATTGATTTAACTTTTATAACTGTAACTATAATAATTATAACTCTATCTATACCTATAACCATAACTATAGCTATCACTATAACTGTAACTATAATAAATATAACTATAACTATAGCTACGACTATAACTATACAGTAACGATAACAATACCTATAACTTTAACTATAGCTATGATTATAACTATACAGTAATGATAACAATAACTACTATAACAAAAGCTATAACTGTAACTATAATAGCTATAACTATAACAATAATTATAACTATAGCTATAAATTTTAAAATTTAAAAGTTTAAATTTAAAAGTTACAGTATGTGTAGTCAAAGCATGTAAAGTTAGCTCCAAGTTTTGTGCTTACTTTGACAATATTATTTTAACTTTTTTTTTCCTTTTCAGTTTCAAACTAGTATGCCGCCCCACTTTGTTATTCCAAAATCACAGGGTGCACTTTTTTAAGCAGTTACAACCCGGCACATTTGAAATGAACTGATCCGTAACAACTGGTCAACCATTCCTGACTGCAGCCCAGAGCATAATACGGCATTGTACCTCACCACAGTCTCCTATAGCACTCCATCACAGACAGCCTGGGTTATTAAAACAGCTTTTGGCATCGGAGGCAGAGAAATCTTTATCTCGCACGGAGCCCAGCTCCCCGTCGCTGGACAGGAAGCCATTTCCAGGAACATTTGATTAGACCGCACTGCCAAGACTCACAAAGCGAGACGCCACTTCCCTGTAGTAAGCATCCTCACTTGCACTGAGTCATCTGCTGCCTGGCTCTGCTGGCCTATCACAAACGACACCATGTGTGGGGAAAGCGGGGCTCATACTGCACCACAGTGCATTAGAGTGATTCATGCTAATGGGATTATGTTGGGTAAATACCCGCTGAAGTGTGGTTTTTGGAGACAAGACTATTTTACTTGCTTTGGGTTGCATATGGGAAATGGTCCATTTGAAATATGCATGTGCAATTGCTAATATGATAGAATTTCTAATGGCTACGCTAGAATTTTACCACCAGTGTGGCCGTGCAGCAGGGGTTTACAGGATTCGTGTTTTCTTTCTTTTTTCCTGTTTTTTTTAAATTAAAGATCTATGCATCATATTCAGAGTTGGCGATTTACATAGAAATGTTACATCAGTATTTACACAGAGAAAGTTCCTCGTATTCAGAGTCGAGTTAAGCACATGCTTAAGTTTTTCTGAGCTGCCCGTTCAGATTATGTAATATAAATCACTCTTGTCATTTATAATAATCATGGCAGATTAATCTGAATGCACCGTAATTACTCTTTTATTTACTGTTACTCTTTTTTAAGCTTTTTTTCCATAACGTAAAGTAATTTCTCCAATAGTTTCACATTTTTGTTCACAAAATATGTGCAAAAAGATTTCTCCTCAAATTTATGTATTTATTTATTTATTTATTTATTTGGCTTTTTTTGCTTTGCAGACTGAAGAAGGAATTTTTTTTTCCAATTACTGTCAAATACAGTCACATAAAACATGAGATAATTTAAAAAAGATTTTTTTAAACACTAATATGATTATATATGAATAGAAATATGGCAAACATTGAATTAAACATCTAATATGAGATTATTATCAGGCTTCCAACTTCATTTATTCGCCAGCTTAAAAAATAGCACTTGATCCAGTACATCCTATTCTTTTGCAGTTTATTGAGATGAACCAGTGTCTCAGATTAGGATGCTGTCTCGTCTCATGTCCTCAGTGGGAAGAAGACTTTTCATGGACTTTAGTGTTAAATATTAGTCTCAAAAGGCATTTCATTGATTTTATGTATTTATACTTACCCAAACTGATATCGTGCTCATAATGTCTTTAAGTATTAAGATAAATCTTTTTTATACCTTTATTAAAATGTATTTAAGACTCTCTCCCTCTCTCTCTCTCTCTCTCTCTCTCTCTCTCTCTCTCTCTCTATATATATATATATATATATATATATATATATATAGTGTATATGTATATAAAGACAGTTCAAAAGGTATATAGATAGTGTGTTCATCCAATGTTTGAGTGTGAGTCATCATTTATTGTTTATTGTAGCTTCTTGATAACGGCATCATAAAATGGCTGACTTGCGTACTATGGGACGATTATAAACCCTTGTTTTGATAAGCTCTGGGCCCAGACGTGTTTGTTGAGAGCGTGAATGGGACGTTTGGGACTTTTCTCTTGGACGAAAGCCAGTGTCTGTTTTGTCTCTGCGGTATTCACACATTGTGTGTACGTATACCACTGCACTGGGATTACTATAGCACACTAGTGCTGTACGCTGAGATTACAGCCACGCTGTCCTTCACATCAGCTAACAAGCAGCTATGGACATTTCTGGAAGTTTCTGTATACTAAAAAAGTGCATAGGAGTGTAAATAATATTGTTACACGAATCAATAAAAAGCTGCATTTCAGTTTCCTACCCAAATAGGCTTACATGCTGTTGCTCTATTAATACCACTTGAGCTGCTTTGCTCGTTTCCCATTATGTTGAACATGTTCAGAGTCAGAGAGCTTTACTGAACCACTCAATACAAGAGAATACAGATTAGAGACATAAGGCTGCTTATGTTATACAGCGATAGAGACCGAGCCTGAGTCGAGTCTCAGAAACAGCCTTGATGTATTTGACTTTACAGCCTTAAAGCTGCAGCTCAGCTTTTTACACACATTCATTTAGAGGCTTTCAGCTAATGATGGCATTAGCAAAAGCACTTAGATCTGAGATCTGAAAAACAGAAATACATTTTCATGCAGTAATTTATGATGTTTAGATGAAATGGGTGTGTATGTCAAGGAAATTGACAGGGCTCAGTTGGCACTCTGAATTAGGTCACACCGGCTTACCCGCATCTCTCTCTCTCTCTCTCTCTCTCTCTCTCTGCTTCTCTCTCTCTCTCTCTTTCACACACACACACACATCTTTTTCACCTAGTCATGCTTGATGGGCTGTTCTCATCAGCTTTTGTTTAATATCTCTGCAGAATTAATTTGGCCTCATTAAGGCGCCTCCTTTCTGCAAATGTGCCGATATAGTCTGTAATGTGGCTAATAAACATAAAAGGATGTGCTCCAGAGCTCCCTCTCAGCAGACGCCTCCCAAACACCAGCAGACGGAACGGCAGAGGAGAGATAGCATGGAAGGAATGATAATGCTGCAGTTTTGAGAAAGGATTTTGCAATCTTCATTTATTAAACGCCACTCAATCAGTCGATGCAAAACTATTGTGATTTATAATAATCGTGGCAGATTACTCTGGATGCACCGTAATTACTCAAGCTTTATTTTGCACAGATATTGGTTTGTGTGTAACTGTTACACAGCATAATTAACATAACATCATTTCTCCAAGAGTTTCACATTTTTGTTCACGATATATGCGCAAAAATATCACTCTGCAAATTTGTTATTTAATTTTTTATTCTCTTCTAGTTTGTTTTATTTTATTTTGTTTAATTTTGTTTTATTTTATTTATTTATTTTTGTTTTGTTGTCTCATTTTATTTTGTTTTATTTTTTGTTTTATTCTATTTAAATCTGTTTTATTCTATTTTGTTTTATTTTATTAAATTTTTTGTTTATTTTTGCCTCATTTTGTTTTAATTTATTTTCTGTTTCATTTTGTTTTGTTTCCTTTTGTTTTATATTATCTTGTTATCTTTTGTTTTGTTTTGTTTCATTTTATTTTTTATTTTTTTTCTCCCCAGGCAGTGTTTCTTGTAAAAATGACTCTCAGCTTGTCACAGTTCCAGAAACCTGCGCTATGGGCTCTCATATTTATTCATAGTTATTCTGCAAAATGAAATGCCTCGCAAAAAAAACGATTTGAAAAGAAGGTGAAACTTTGGATGTGCTTGTGATTTGTATGCTGAGGCCAGGCCTGCATGATGATGTGCCGTCTCCTGCCGTGAGTCGGCTTCATTCAGCTCCTCACTTTGACCTTGAGGAACCTGTTCACGTGCTGGTAGCTGCTGCATAAAGGCCAGAGAGTGTGTCTGTGTGTGAATGGGAGTTAATGAGCTCAGTTCTGCTCTAGATACACAGCCGAGCTTCATCACAAGCTCAACCGGGAGCAGCGAGGACACCGATGTACGCTAATCAGACCACCGCTGCTGCTCACAGATGTCTGACCCTCACAACTGAGTGGATTAACAGGCAGATGTGCCAGAAAGAAAGTAAGAAAGAAGGAAAGAGACTAGGTTAGGGAGGCAAGATGGAAATCGAGAGAGAAAATTATTAGGAGTCTTTTCCATTGGAAGTAACAGCTGGTATCATTTGCATAATACCCATCAAAAGTCATTTTCTCGGGCTGCTTGTCAAAGCATGATGAAAAAAAAGCTTAATACAAAATACTGTTCATTAGAGCTTCCGTGCTCCTCTAAAAGCTTTACAATTAGTGCAGTTTGTATGCTGGGGTTGAAAAAAAACAGCAGCAATGTCTGTACGCTAACATATGGAGCTATCTGTAATGCTATTTTGGATTTTAAGTATTTGAAATTTTTGTAGTTAAAAATTTTGCATTTTGCTCTTAAATGAGTAACAGCATTAAAAGTCACAAAGTTGATTTGTTTTTTAGGATATTTAAGATACTAGCATAAATAATTAGCAAATACACAAACTGTGGAACACTAACTTCCATGCTCTTCCATGTGGACATGAAGGATATTCTGATGATTTACTTTAATTTAATTAATAATTTACTTTCAATCCATAAGTGGCCTCATCACTCAATAGCACAACATCATGCAATAACTTACTTTTCTTCTTCACATGATCTTCAGGAAATGTGGATGATGCCACTTCCTGTTGCACATGTGATTCGTGGAATATTCCAAATATTTTTATGGAATAATTTACATAAGTTACTGATTAATATACTTTAAAATATTCATATTTTTATTTACATTTGCCAGTCCACCAACCAGCAGCTTAACAAAATACTCTCAGATATGAATTAGTGATTGCGTATGGCAAAGAAAAGTTGTAGGCTATATTATAACGATAATTATGAGCCATTTAGGAAGTACAAAATTTTATTGTTCTAAAAACTGAAGGTTTCTTGTTTAACTTTTTGATGATGAAAATATGACCAAAATATCTTTTTTTGTTGTTATTAAGTTTATTTAATATGATCATTTTATAAAACTTTTTTCCATTCTTTATTTCTTTATTGACTATTATTTTTTTTATTTGTTGCTATTTTTAGGGTTTAAGGCCATATTTAATTGTCAGGATTTAATAGTGCTTCCTGATCCCACTAGTTGTACAATTTCTTTCCATATTTATTTCTTTATAGATGGTACTATAAGGTCCCCAAAGCCCGCTATTAGCCCTTGTGGTGTTTATGTTATGTTACATCTGATAACCTGTAACGCATTTTTGGCCACTCATCAGTCCTTGACTTCGCCACATGGTTTCAGTTTCTGTTGGCCATAAATATGAGTGCATGAGGTACCTGTCCATTTACAGTTCAGATTTACTGTGGCAGAGGACCATGGTAAAAATGTAAAGACTTTCCCATGGATCATGCCTGCTCCTCTCCACCCACAGCCGTGCGTAAGGTCACGGCTGCGTTATCTCGGCTCCATTTG
This sequence comes from Pangasianodon gigas, assembly GCA_022758105.1. Taxonomy (NCBI): domain Eukaryota; kingdom Metazoa; phylum Chordata; class Actinopteri; order Siluriformes; family Pangasiidae; genus Pangasianodon; species Pangasianodon gigas. The sequence continues at coordinate 6,388,804 of CM040460.1, read as the reverse complement.
TCTCTGTCGTGGTACAGCACCAGCTACAAAACCTTCCTGATGAATGGCCTACCTCACAGACTCGCATACATTTACTGCCGTGCACACATCTTCAAAAAAAAAGCCCAGGCGTCTCTGATTTGGGTGTCTCCGCACTTCAACACTGATTTAAATGTCAGTTAGCATTGCTTCGTCTTTGTCTCTGTGGTCTGAATTTTGCATTAAGCTATTTGTGCTCTGGACTGAATCCATTTAATAGCACAAAAAAATATTGTGAATCTTTGACAGCCCTTTCAGTCGAGTCTGTTTTCTTGTGAAAAAGAGGTGCTCTGGGCGTTACAAGACAATATGCAACACAGCCTCCTGGTTAGGTCTTTAGTCTTTTTAATTTATTTTGGATGCTCTGTGCCGTTGTCGGATATCTGCGGCGCTTTGTAATGAAATACCCGCTGTGCAGATTTGCAAGTGTGTCAAGTGGTGCATGACCAGATATGCAAATGTAATACAGAAGCGGCAAAGTGGAATTTTGAGATCTTTTTTTTTTTGGTTTTGGAATCAATGCATATATAATAGGTGGTGACCAAGCCAGGGAGCAGTCCCTGTTTACCGGCTGTGCAAACACTGTCAAGTCATTTAAATTGTCTACAGCTAAGAGACGGAGGCAGTCCTTGTGTCTCACATACGTTCTCCATATGATTCCCTCCATCCTTAATCATGTCCAACAGTAACACCCACAGTAATACACACTGATTACAACCTCCAGCCCACGTGCTGCCCATGAAATCTTGAGCTAATAACCAAATTTATGTCAAGAATCCAAAAGGTGGAAGTCTTAAACCCGTTATTTAGCGCATAATCCTACAGACGCAAGCCTGAACGAGCAGCACTTCAAAGCTCAGCTCTGGGATTTAGCATAAAGAATGCGACGAGAACGCAATGTATAGCTATACGTACATCACTGTCTCGACAAGGAGCGGGCGTCATTAGAAAGTGCAGGAGCAGGTGCTGATGAGTCAAGTAAACAGGACTGCGCTTCTCTCAGGCCCAGAGCTCAGGCGTGATTGATGACACTAATTAGCGTGTCACTGTTCACTTCAGAGCTGCGCTCTCTGGACATGGCACCCTGGCACAGCTGCTGTAAACACACACACACACACAAACACACACCTTTAGCTGTGACTCAGGTCACCTCTGTCTCTGCTGCACCACATGCTCGGATCTCTCCTAGCTTTTTTGTTTTTCCAACCTTTTTCTCCCAACACTAAGCGGTAATTATTTTAGCAGAGCTCGAGGTATTAGGAAGATTTTACAAGCTTATTCATGAAGCTTCTGAAAATGAAGATGTGTGAATGTGTGAAATGTCTTGAAGTCTCCTTGACTTAGTTCTGTTGTACACTTGTGGTGTATGAACCAATTTTTTTCTATTTTTGCTAGTAGAGTTGGCAAAAAAAATGACGAATCATGTGTTGGAGAAAAAAGAGAACAAATTCGATGCCGATCCTGTAACAAATGTAAAAGAATTGAATTTGGAAACTTTTTTTTTTGGAAATTTGGAAATGTTTCCATATTAAAGATATGGAAGATACTAGATACTACTTAATAGTAGTAGGTTAGGATAGATTTCTATATTTATATTTATTATATTTATATATTATTTGTAATATCAGTGATTTTTGTGTGAAAGCTGCTTTTCTCCCTAATTTAGTCTTGGTCAGTCCCCACCCACCACTTAGATCTCCCCTATCATACAACAGCTACCAACCAGGGACACTTAAGGCTATCACGTGCTTTCTCTGAGACGTATGAAACCAGCCAGCCTCATTTTTTGGAACTGCTGCTCATGCTGCATCACAGGGAGGTGTAACACACTCAGAGGAATGTGCTATCTGCCCTTTTCCTCATGGATGAGCTCACAGATGCTTATGATTGGCTAGTGTCAGTTTGATTGACAGGGGAGAGAGAGTATACCCCTCCTATCCAGAGAACACAGCCAAAATATCAATTGTGTATCGATATCAGCTGATACTTAGGGTTTAAGTATCAGTATCGGCATCGGAAATGAAAACGTGGTATTATACCATCTCTATTTTTAGATATTTGGCAAATATTGGGCATGTGTTATTTAAGGAACGTAAGGAAAAGTGATCACCTAGATGATTCATTTAGTAGCCACTTTCTCTGAAATTATTACTATTATTCATCTTAGTCATTATGTAAGGAATATAACACATGTTGTTACATGTAACGTGTTGTTATAGGAAAATAATCAACAATGTGGTGGTGTGATGAAGCTCTACATGAATAACCCCACATCACAAAGTGTTTTATTCCTCTTATTCCACAGCAATTTGCTGATGATTTTTTTTTAAATTAAAGAGTGACACATGATACTTTTATCCATTTCTAGTTATGACTTATGTTGTGGAACATCTGCAAAACAAGTTAGTTCCTGTGCTCTGAGATTATGGAACATGGGTGACATCTTTGAAATCAAATTAAAATCGTATTTATTCGCTTAGAGTCATTTTACGGTCTAAAGTCTCGAGGCTTCTGTTTTGTCCTGCCTGTCTTTTCATCTGTGGTTTTGTCTTTGAATGTGTTTCATTGTTTTATTTCTATTATATTTCATTGTTCAGAGTTATGTGATGTTCTTGTGTAGCACTTGGGCTGACACTTGATTTCTGTGAGTGTGCTATATGTATATATATATAAAAAGGTGATGTGTCAACAGTCATTCCCTGACCAGGCCCTCTTTTTGTCTCTGGCTTACTTAATAAGGAAAGAATGCAGATTGTTGTGTTACAGAGAACGTGGAAAGCAGTGAAGTCCTAAATACTTTCCTGTGTCGAAAAATGAAATGAAAAAGTTTCAGCTTTAGTTACAAAACAATGACACTGGAGTGTAAATCAGGACACAATTGTCACAATGTCACAATCGTACCGAGAACGACCAGCAAGCTTCTTAAGAATGTTCTAGAAGTTTCTTGAATGAAATCATATTATTCTTGCTTTGAAGCTTTACGTTTTGTCTTCTTTGAAAATGCGAAGTTGTAAGCAGATACCATGTTATACCGAAAACCATGCTATCAGGTTGTACGGTTATCATGACATGAATTTTTCATACCGTTCCACCGCTAATAGCTGCTCTGAGCTCAGGGGTTCAGGAGCGAGAGGGCTCTCATGGATCTCCGTGTCACTGAAAGGTCACAACCTTGTCAGCAGTGTGTCTTTTTGCTGAAGGCGTGTGGATGTCTGACCCTTTTCACCCTCTCCTCCCTGTAGTCCAATATGTCTGCAGCAACACGGTGGAAAGGCTGGTGTGAAATACCAGCCGGCCTGTCTGTGCACTCTCACACACACACACACACACACACGGTGAACACAGCATCAGGTTGTGGCGTGGAACAGGGGTCCACGCTGTGATGTGCTGACACCAGGCCTTGGCTCTGTGTCCTGAGGGGAAGCCTTTGTCCAGCGCCATCTCTGTTCATGCTAAGCTGAGAGGAACAAACTGTACACACTGTCTCTGTCTGTGCATCCGCTGTTGCTGAAGCTTCTGATGAAAACGTGAAATAAGCCTAAACCGAGTTACGATTATTATAAATGTGCTGATGACTGCGATTAAAAAAAAGTATATGATTCTTGATCATTGTAGCTTTTAGTAATATAAGGCCTTATTTATCAAGCTGAATATGGACAGATTTATTCGTATATTGTGAGTAAGAGCATTTACGCAAGAAATTAGGTATTCCTGAAAATCTGTACGTTTGAAAGAACGTTCTTATCCTACTCGTGCTTCTGAGTGTGTGTAAATTTACACATTAGAAGACTGACTAATGTAAACCTTGACTGAGTGGCTTCAAATCATTTGATTTATGATGTTTTTGTGTGTTTATATATGGATTACACTATCAGGTTTAAATTAATATGTATATATATATATATATATATATGTAATATGTATATATAATTGTTTGCCAATTCCTTCAGGCACTTCATTGTGTGTTGTTATACTTTCGACTCAAACCAGGCTGTTGGTGATTATTTTCCTCTAACTGCATACCCCAAAGTGTTTATCCCTTACACATTTGAATCCAGTCCAACACTGAACACCTTTCTTTTAGTTACTTATTGCTTGTTTTTCTGTCTCTTAAGTTTTCCATGTTCACCTCAATATAAAATCCCTGACTGGGCCACTTTGTTCTAAAAATGACAGAATGTAACTTTGTGTACTCTCTTACATGGTCTATTTGAGTGTGTGTGTGTGTGTGTGTGTGTTTGGGGGGGTGGGGGTGGATGGGTGTTTTCTCTGGCCGTATTTATGGAGTCCTGTGGTAATGTAAGGCAGTGCACAGCTCTTTAATGATGGCAGGAATGTAAAATGACAAACCCATCCATTAGTCCCGGCATGTGGCTTCGTCTCCACTCGCCGAATGCTGATTAGCCCTGCACATCCCGGCCCTGAGATAACGCTCGCATTAAGAGCCACACGGAAATGGCATCGTCTAATCAGAAATACAGCACGAACACTTGCTTGGCACAATAAATTTGTTTCAAGGTTACGCCATTTTTCTTAGCCAGGGACGTCATTCAGTGTCATTCGTGTACATTAACGGATGATTGTTTACCAGTTACTCCAGCTAATTAATGATAAAGGATTTGGAGGTAAATCTCCAAAGGAAGAGGAAAGAGGACATCAGGAGGGTTTGTGTGTGTGTATGCGTGTGTGTGTGTGTGTGTGTGTGTGTGAGAGAGAGAGAGAGAGAGAGAGAGAGAGTGAAGCAGGCACTGTTGGCATGGTGTTGTAAAACGTTGGACCTCACAGAGGGAGCTGTTTGTGGCAGAAGGTCGGGTCATGTGCTTCAGATCGCAGTGGAAAATGACAGCTCTGACAGCGGCGGCCCACTGCAACCGCTCTACTGCACGCAGAAAACGCACACAAGAACGACTTCCTCAGCAAACAAATCACGCACGCTTATTTTACACTCTGTGACATCAGGAATATAAGCATCCATCATCTCAGGTCTGGACGTGTCTCAATCACAATATCACAGTTCTGCTAAAATGCCTCATGTACATCCATCCATAGAATCCATAGAAACAGTGACAGATTGCAAAGTCTGACAGGTGAAGTGATTCGCATCCGTCCACATGGAGCTGTCTGGCTCCCCCAGGCAAGGTGATAGGTGTGTGTGTATGTGTGTGTGTGTGGAGAGAGTGAAAAAAAGGGTTTTGTTACCGCCTGGACTTGTGCTTGTGGCTGCAGATTATCAACAGGAAGGAGCACGAGCCAAAGTCCAGCTCTCCGCAGCTTCAGTTACAGAGTCTTGGCAGAGCCGCATAGAACCACAAGACAGAACCAAAACCATGCAACAAAGTCGGTTTTGTGGTGCGATGACTGATCCAAATGGCATTCTGGTGAACTGAAATAGCAGAACAGTTATAATGTTTCAGATTCCTCTTATAGAAGATGGTTTTCCCTGATACGCTAGCACGTTATATCTCATAAACTTCTTTTAATGAAGCATCGGTTCAATCTTGAGCTCTTTGGAGTTTTACATGTTCTCTTAGTGTCCATATGGGTTTCTTCCAGGTTCTCTGGTTTCCTCCCACCTCCCAAAAATAAATAGTGTAAATAAGTAATCCCGGGTGTAAATAAGTGTGTGATGGTGTCCTGTAATCTAATGGCGTCCCATACAAAGTGTATTCCCACCTCGTGCCCAGTGTTCCCGGGATAGGCTCCGGATCCACCACAACCCTGACCAGGATAAAGAAGATGAATGAATGAATGAATGAATGAAGCATCAAAAATACAGTCAACTCCAGAATTATTTACATCAAAATGAGCTAAAATTAATATATAAAATACTGATATCTGAACATATGTGGATGCTGAATAATTGTGCTTTAAAACAATGTTTTTTTAAAAATATTCAGTTTCTATTAAAGTTTCTTAAATTTTTCAGTCTTTTTTCAGATGAAATGTTTTTTTTATTTCATTAAAAACAACAGAATAAAATAAATTAAATTTTAAGTGACGCTTTGCATTTATTTTAAAACATTTTTAGGGGTGTCAATATATTGTACGCATGTATTTGCAAGAAATTCCTTTTTTAACTATTTTTTTTTTAAATTTCTCAAATTGTTTAAATGGAAATTATTACTGAGTGTAATGTTGATTTTGTAGGTTTTTTGCTTGCACCTGAAAGGTGCCAGTGATTACAGAGTTGACTAGGTCTGTAACTAGTCATGATATTTTTGTTTATGACAGCGCCTACAACTTCACTCTGATACTAAATCCAGCTAAACACAGGGCTGTAAACTCCAGCGACTCAAATATCTGCGCCTTCACTTCCCTCCTAAAATTCACAATCATGTGTGAGAGATTGTGTAACCTGAAGAGCATGAGTGTGGAAGAATGGCGGTGGTAAAGACCTCCTGACTCCTGAACCACAATTCCTGGCTTTTCTGTTCCCAGCAAAGAGGATTAAGCAACAGGTTAGACACAGAGCTGCCAGGTCAGAGTGCCAGGCACAGTGAGGAAACAGAGCCAGTAATGTGCCTCTTTTAAACCTGAGCTCCTTATGCACTATCACACGCTGATCTCATGCACACACACACACACACACACACACACACACACATACAGGCGCGTGCATACAGCCTTCTGGGAATATTTACACTCCAGTGAAATTGGTGTACTCTTTAATGGAAGGCAGCGAACAGAGCAATACTTTGAAAACTACCACAAACGTGAATCCTAATGCTGAAAATAAATGCCATATTTAGGGCGAAATCTCCCATTTCTTTAGATTTTATAGAATTGAAGCTTAAAAAAAGGATTTTGAAATTGATATATCTTAGTTATTAGCAATGCAGGCAATATATGTTTAGACACAGGAGAAACACATCAGATATCAATGTGGATAAAGTCTGGAAAAGCAACAATGATGAAAAATCAGGTTTTGACCAAAATAGAGTTTTTCTGCTTATAGCATATTTTTTGACACCTCAAAATTAACAAGCTATTAAAAAACACTTTAAGCGAAGGCTAACACGTACAGTACGTCCTGTGAGACACACGAAGCCAACCAACCTCATCTTTTTGAGCTGCTATGTCACAGGGCTGCATAATACACACAGAGGAGAGCGCTACCTGCCCTTTTCCACATGCATGAGCTCACAGAGGCCCATGATTGGCTAGTATCACTGTGATTGACAGGAGAGAGAGAGTATGCCATCCCTCCCTCCCAGAGAGCATGGCCATTTTTGCTGTCTTGGCTCCTGGTCATGGATGGCTGAGGCATCATCGGGATTCAAACTCACGATCTCCAGATGATTGGGTGAACACTTTGTTGCGCCACTTGGGAGCTCTTTATTTATTTTTTTAACCATGCTCTGACAGTATTCCTACAAAAATCATAAAAAGTTGGCTAGCTAAGTGTGATCTTTTCACACTATATGGCCAAAGGTATACGGACGCCTGACTATGACACCCATATGTACCTGTTGAACATCTTATTATAAAGACATTAATAAAGAGTTGGTCCCTCTTTGCTGTTATAATAACCTCCACTCTTCTGGGAAGGCTTTCCACTAGATTTTGGAGTGTGGCTGTGGGGATTTGTGTTCATTCAGCCTCAAGAGCATTAGTGAGATCAGGCACTGATGTTGGGTGAGGAGGCCTGGTGTGCAGTCAGCGTTCCAGTTCATCCCAAAGGTGTTCAGTGGGGTTGTGGTCAGGGCTCTGTGCACACTAAGTTTGGCAAACCATGTCTTCCTGGAGCTCACTTTGTGCACAGAGGCATTGTCCTGCTGGAACAGGTTTGGGCCTCTTAGTTCCAGTGAAGGGAAATTGTAATGCAACATACAAAGACATTCGAGAAATCATGCCTCCAACTTTGTTTGAGGAAAGAACCGCATATGGATGTAATGCTCAGGTGTCCACATACTTTTGGCCTTGTAGTGTACATGCATATTTCATTCCAGGAACATTTGTATTTTTCAGAACTAGATATTGTAGAAAATGTTGAAATTTCACATTTGCTGGGTTTTTCCACACAGGTATAAAACCAGACCCAATAAGCTTACATGGAAATCCTCCTGGTGGCAGATTGTCAATAAGAAAAGGAGAAAGACGATACAATCATCTTCATTTTGTTTGATTTTTTATGAAGAGCGGCCATTTTAAAATGTGATTTTTCTTCTTTGAGAACTGAACCAAATGCATAAAGTTTCATGTCAGAAAAAAAAAAACGCACTGTAGTCCTCCCTGTAGTTAAAATTTAGTATTGGTAGTTTGGATCCAAACAGTTTTGGTCTCCAGCTAGCATCTTAAAACGTTCTTCAGTGTGTCCACGTAAAGGTTTTAGACCGTTTCACTTTTAGAGCTGGTTTCAGGTAGAGCTAGCTGTCCTTCACTATGCAGAGAACGCTTGAGGAACTCCTCTTCTCAGAGTGTGCGTCTCGGGTGTCAGCAGGATGGTCAGGTCACGAACAGTGGATCTAAGTGACTCTGTGAAACACGGACAGCTCCGTACTGTAATATTGATGGAGAGAAACAAGAGCAGACGAGAAGGTGACTTAGCGTTTGATGAGGTGACGCTCGACACCGAAGGCCGGCGGCCCGCTGAACCTCAGTGGGTTTATCCAAACAGATCAATGGCATTTAATCTTGGCGAGGCCAGGCAGCGCTTCGTTTCTGACAGCTGCAGATGGTGTCAATTACGGCACGAAAAAGAAAAAAAAACATAAACAAAACAGAAGCCCAGGTCAAGGGGGGGAGGAAGAAGAGAGGCAGAGAGGCAGAATCAGTGACAGCCATGATGGGAAGCTTCTCGAAGCTCCTGTCAGTCACACTTTATTCTCTGCCTTGTTTCTAGAGGAAGCAATTCAACAGCAATTAATTACTGTTGTGTATTCTCTATTGTGATGCTGGAGCTGATATCTGATGCAAATTTCCGCCTCCACAATTACACCCACTGCTAACTATTGACATTTACGAGGGTGCTTATTTGAATTATCGTTGACACTAATAATTCAGGGCTCGAGTGATTTCTGATTTGCGCTGAAGACACGAAGGAAAGGAGGAAGTCAAAGTCACACTCGGTCACACACAAATACAGCACTGATGCTGATGGTGGTGTTGGAGATAAGTATTGTGATTGCAGTGTATCTTTTTTTTTTCTTGAAGAACAGGTCATTTGCCTGTTTGTGCACACACACACACACACACACAAACGTGATATGACAATATAATATAGATATTGTGATAAATTGTCACAATACACTTCTTTCATGAAAAAATATTGTGATATATTTTATACTTTTTTTTAGCTTATTTTTTTAAATAATTACAAACTGATTGGAAACAGCTGATTTGATGTTAAAATTGTGTGCTTAATCTTTAAAATTTGTAAAATATTTTTTCATTAATTAATATCTATTTATAATCATAGTTATGATTCTTTATTTTTTATTTATTAAAACATAAATTATTTATTATTTTTATAGATAACAATACTATATTTATTTTATAAACATTAAATTTAAAAAAACTTTATTTATTTATTTAATTTATTTTTTTTACTACCACATTGCTTGGAAATTGTTAGCAAACCTATATATCGTGATTCATATCATGTATTGTAGAAATGTTTTCAAAAATATCATGATTTAATAGTTTTGTCACATCACCCACCCCTAACACACACACACATACACACCTCTGACTGAACCAAAAATCCCTCTGAGCCTTTGTGCACACATCCCAGGGTTTCATTAACCTATTGTACCTGTCAGAGTATGAGGGAAAGAGACCCTAACACACACACACACACACACAGATACTGTACACTGATCTCAAGAGACAGAGAGGGAGAGGTTTGAAGGAGACTGAAAGCCGAGGTCAGCATTTTTAATATGGGAGGGATTCCAGTCCTGCACCGAACAGATGGTATTATTCATGCAGTTAAACATGACACATGCATTTATATCATTTTCAGTTTTTCAGAGAGTGAAGGACAAGAAGAAGTGCAGTTATTCTAACACACACACTGCTCTTAACTTTTAACCTGTGTGTTGTTTTTTGTTGCTGTTGTTGTTGTTGTTGTTTCTTTTAACATGAACATTTCCATGGTGATTGTGTCTGGTATAAATTTGCTCCCTTATCTTTCAGAGATAAAAAAAAACATGAATATAAGGTTATATTTTAGTGTCCATGTCCGATTATATGCTGTTAACAACGGCTACATTTACATGCACATCAGTATTCAGATATTAATCAGAATTTGGCAATATTCTAATTAGTATTGAGTCATGTAAATGCCATAGTTCGATTACCCAATTCAGATTAAGACAATATTCTGATTCCCACCCTCATTCCCACCCCTGGAATTTGCCTGTTTTAATCGGAAAATTTGTTGCATGTAAGCACCTTATTCAGAAAATCCACTGAAAGGAGATATATGCGCATTCTCAGTCTGCAAGGAATTGTGGGTACTAACAGATGCTTAGCTGTAGGCTAGGTATTTAGGAATGACAACTCAGGCATACTTACAACAACCGTTTATACAGGAATATTCCGATGCCTGTACGCATATAAACATCGTATTCGGAATTATGGCTGCAACCTGAACGTAGACCTTAAACAGAATTTGATGTGCATGTAAACGTAGCCAGTGTCTTAAGGTGGATTAGTTTGGACATTTGTTGAAACCAACACAACAGCACCACCGATGGTTGTAAAAAAAAAAAAACCCAGTACGTGTATGATGATGTGAAGAAGCGAGGCTGGGGCTGATTTCTTTCTAGCCCAAACTGTAGCTTCATGCAGTTGATTTTCAGGTGATTACTGATAAGCAGTGATTGCGAAGGCACACGTGAAATACAGTTGCAGGTGTAATGAATGTAAACGAGGTGGATTATTTACACTGTCATTCTTTTTTTCCCCTAAAGTGCCTGTAGAGGAGAAAGTAAAATATAGATAGATTGAGCACACAAAAAGAAATCATGGATGCAGCTGCGTATCTGTCTTATTATGCCATCGATGAGACTTCATGATATAGGTATTGGTCTAGGTGGTCTAGGTATTGAAATATTAAATTTGACCCTGACTGGGAATGTTGTATGCTTAAAATGTTGGAAGCTGCTGAATACTTCCAGACTGTTCTAATAACGTTCTCTGGGATGATACTAGTTTGGTAGTGACTTTACTGTAGTTACTGTTTTATTCTCTAGTGTCAGCAAAATGTGCAGGAATTCCCTGTTTAATTCATTAGCATGAGTAAAGTACTACAACAGTAGAAATATATCAAATATTATTATTATTATTTTTTTATTTTTTTTTGATTAATACTTTCTGAGTGATTCAGTCTTTTAAATGGCAAAGAATTTTGAGAACTGTTCTCACTACTCTCACAGCCGCATCATTCGACCCTGGCTTTGTAGCCATATTTGTGTTCTTATCCAACGCATTTCTGTGATTTGTGTTACGCTTTGAGGACCAGTGGCTCTGGAAAAAAAGAAAAACTGATCCGGCTGCCAAGAAAAACACACTTTAATGCTTATTTTCCTCTTCACTCGCCAATTAAGGCTGCAAATGTGAGCCTAATCCATTACTCATGTGCGTGATCTTACATGGGCCAGTTCAGTTAGCAGCACCTCTGTACAGCTGAGTGAATGGCACTCCATCGCCTCTTAGATACAGTGGGTAGCGACCCCGAGAATAGTCGTGATGGGAACAAGCAGTGGATGAATCACTCCAATTATCACACTGATCCAACCGCACAGAAAATGATGAGGGGAGTAAAAATCGAAAAAAAACTATAGCTTTTATTAACATAATGTCATAATTGAACATTCATAATAATATGAAGTTTTAAATGAATGAATGAATGAACGAATGAGTAAATAAGTAAATAAGTAAGTAAATAAGTAAGTAAATAAATAAATAAATAAATAAACATAACTATCAAAACATAACTATAGCATTTGGCGAAGTTATAAAGAAAGAAAGAAAGAAAGAAAATTTATTTTTTAAGAGAAAAATAAGAAAAATTGGTTAATTAATAATAATATGAAGTTTTAAATAAATAAATTATTTATTTATTTATTTATTACAGTCTATACATTTTCACAGTGAAAGTAAGAGTCAGAATAATAGAAAGCAAAGCTTAACTGTATATAGATAGATAGATAGATAGATAGATAGATAGATAGATAGATAGATAGATAGACAGGCAGACAGGCATTCAAATAATAAGTTTGTTTGTTTGTTTGTTTGTTTATTTATTTATGATCCATTGGTTCATAGTGAAAGGAAACACAGGTTTAGTAGAAATCAATGCCTAACTATAGATTTTGGCTCCATAGTGTAATGACTGAAAGTTCCTAAGATAATTCACATTAAGATGTTTATGATGGTTAAGGCCATGAGGGCTTGTAGTGATTGTAGCTTACCTTGCTAATTTATTCATTTTATATATATATAATATACATCCCTCACTTGTTAGGACTTTTACATTTGCTTTCTGTAGGGACATTTGTATGAAATCTTATAACAAGGTAATATTATTGTACTGAAAAAAAAAACAGAATGAAAATAAAAATGATGAACTTGCACAGATGGCAAAGAGCTCTTTTGTGAACAGTAAATTCATCAAAAGCATGTTGTTGGCTGGAATGTTGGTGGCCATTTTATGTGCCTGAAGTGGAAAAGCAAGTGAATAAAAGGGTCTCTTAATGGATTCAGTGCAGAGGAGTGTGTGTGTGTGTGTGTGTGTGTGAGGGGGGGTTGCATATGAGTGTGTGTATGTGTGTGTGTGTGTTTGGGTTGTATGGGCGGGGGTTCTCTGTCACAGTTCGCACAGAGCTGTCCTTTTTCCCACCAGCCTTTGCCCACCAGCGGAGCCTGGGTCGCCGTGGAAATGCCATGACAGGCATATGCTTTTGGAGGGTTTGCACGACCAATCAGAGCGCTGTCACCCCTGGCGATAAGGGGGTGGGCACCACAGTGCCCATTTGAAAAATGAGTCCTGCCAAGCCGAGTTTTTTTTTAACATTTCTCTCAGCGAATGATGGCCACTGCTCGCTGGGCTTTGAATGGAGACTCAGAGGTGAAAGAACAGGAGAGCAGTAACGTCTGTGATGTTGTTCAGCAGTGAAAAATGGCACATGCCATGTTACACACACACACACACACAGTGTGGTGAAGACATCTGAAATGATTGTAATGCCAGTATGGATAGGGACAACACAACAAATCATTATTTCCAGGTGCACCGCATCATCTGCTACAAGATTTTTAGCCCATGGCAGCTGATAAAAACAGAGATAACATATGCGCTTTAAAGAAATACTAGCCCGTCTGGTGGCGTGTTATATAAAATGTGAGCTCGTATCAAATCGAGTAATTTTATTGTTATGTTCTGCATGAAGTGTGCAGCATTTGAAAGACAAGTGCAAAGCAATGCAGTACACACCAACTCTAAAGACCAGCTAGGTGGTACAATGACCATAAACTGTGAAAAAATAAAATGAAGCATAAAGATATAAATATTCAAGTAAACAAAACATTTGTAAGGGCATGAGTGCAGTTCAGAAGATGATACTGTGCTATAAAAGGCAGAGGTGTTGGTGGTGGGGGAGGATTTATCTCTAAGGAATTGTTTAGTTTAGATCAGGAGGGTGTTGGAGAGCAGCAGGGTGTTAAGGAGGCTGTTCTCTTAGGGACGAAGCTGCTGTAGAGTCATAATAATAATAATAATAATAATAATAATAATAATACAGTGAGCAGCAGTTCCACAGGCAGAAATGCCATGCTGATGAGAGAGGTCAGAGGAGAATAGCTAGACTCATTTGAGATGACAGCAAGTCTACAGTAAAACAAATAACCACTCTTTACAACCGTGGTGAGCAGAAAAGCATCTCAGAACACACAACACAGCTTCAACATCTGAGGCTACCGTGGGTATTGTATATAGCGGCTTTCTAACGCTCAAGCTAGAAACATAAAGCAAAAATGCTCAAGATAGAAACATGAAGTAAAAAAATAGACTAAATATAAAGTTATATTATATATTATATATAAAATATAAAATTGCACTTTGGCATTTATATGCATCTCAAGTAACTGAATCAGGTGTGTGAAATAAGACGTTTGTAGATCATTAAGAACTGGTTATCAACAGAGTATGAAGGAACTGTTTGACTGCATATGTTGGTTATGGGAAACATGACTGAACAAACATCACTGCACACACAGCGCAAATATACGAAACATAAACAAACTATAATTAATTATATAATTATAATTAAAAAATATATATATAAACTTCATTAATTATGTAATTAAATAATATAATTAACATATAATAACATATATTGACAATATATTACATATACAGTAGATATTTCTATGATATATAACAATATTTTGTTTAGAAACAAACAAAAACTGTTAAATAAACATTTAATAGAATTTTAAAGAATCTGTACAAATTATTAACTAATCAGTTGCTTCCAATTTTAGTTTTCGTTTGCTTGTTTTATAAAAATACTGAGATACTGGTGATATGTCTGAAAAGTGTTTTGTGACTCAGTTTATCCCAATAACAATATTATATCATTTCCCAGCCATGGTTGACAACAGGTTTATTATACTACTATCATTCCCTGTGAAGTGAAGGTATATAAATAACAAAACCTCAGGAATACGTAATAGCTGCCACAGTACGTTTGTTGCATCTGTTTGTTCGCTGTGTAACTGTACACTGATAAATCTGTCCCATTTTCCCTGCATGAAAAGAGAAAATCGCAGGCAAGAAGAACAAACAGAAATCCTCCTCCCTCATTTGAAGCATCTTCATGACAGCGTTCCTGATGAGGAAGTCCTGCATTAAAGCATGGGCTAATGTCTCGGCCGGTCGTATTCTATTGCAATTATATGGTTCAGTGGCAGTGATTACGGCTCTTCTTCAATCTCGCTCGGTGAAGTTTTGGTTAGCTGGCTCCCACGTAATTTGCCGCGTGGGCATAATGGCCCAGTCTGGTGGAAAAGGGATGATAAATTGAGCTGGCAGGAGCTCATAGATTTATTAAATTTCTATCAAACCCTGTAACAAAAAAAGTGAAAGAAATTGGTGGAGGCTAGAAGGAGGCTTAGATTTTTTTAATCAAAATTCATGAGTCCTCGATTCGTGCTTGAGCAAGCCTGGGGAAGACTTGAATCGAAGACTGATTAAAGAAAATAAAAGGCTTATTTGAAGTAATTTTTCAATGACGCCTTTTAATTGGGTGTTAAATCAAATTCTTATCTGCCCATGCGCAGATATCAGGCTATACGGTGGAGTGTTAGTGTCACTTCCAGTGTAACGGATACTCGTTTTAGCAGCCGACTTAACACCGGCGCTGATCGCCTGCATGGTAGGAGCGACGCTGCACTGTGGACTTAATAGATGGCACAGTCACAGAAAATAGGGTGCTCAGATTCAAGGAGAGAACTGTGCTAGGAGATGATTTGGATGCATGTGCATAGAAACTAAGTGTATGAATATGTGTCAGTTTGTGTACACATCAGTGGCATCAGTGCATAAAGTGTCCGAGTTTGTCACTGTATTCACTTCAAATATTTCTCCATTACCCAACAAGTGCACATTACCAGTGTCTGAGTGAATTTGTGTTTAAATACTGTTTAAATTTTCATAGTATTTACATGTTTGATTTGAAAAAAAATTCACAGTCAAATGTTTAAAAAAACTATTAAAAAAACTTTTTTCGCTAAATGCTTGATCTAGGATATAAGTGCATGTCATTATGAAATAATGCATGTTATTATGACATTTTTTTATTTTTTTATTTAAAATGAAAAGTTTTCTTAAAAAAGTAAAAGAAAGGAAAAGAAAAAAAATACTTAATACTAAATACTACCCATAAATATTTAACTTTACAGTAACTTTCAACAATGGCTGATTATAAAATGATCTATTGGGCATCTAGGCACTATTTATTTTCTAGAACACCACTCTGTTATGCTCTATGTAGTGAGCATTTGTAGAGAATATGCTAAATTTTGGGTTTGTCCTCACTTTGTTGAAGAGATATCATCCAATACAATGCTCTGATGCCAACATCTAATACCATGTGATACTTTAAGATGTAACCTTCTGTACATTCAGGCTAATGAACAGACGTCATGAAATGACAGCAATCTCAATACTTTGAACAATTAATGATTGCAATCAAATCAAAGCAGACTGCAATTTGTCCTCTGCAAAAAAAATGTGCAAATTTAAAAAAACATACAAATAAAACTTATCTTATGGTGTTTAAAAAGAATCTTTAATAGAGAGTGTGAGGAAAGCCAGACACAGAGCAGTATCAGCTCATTGAGCACAATGTGCCGTGTATTAGGTGCCAGCAATTTGTAAAAGTAAAGTAAGCATGCAAAGAAACTGTTGTGCATGAGAGCAGTTCAGTTCAGCGAGCACTGAGCACTGAGACATACATTTCCTTTTGTTTACACTTTGCTAATACTGCTGTGTGTGCTCAGGTCATCACCCTTGCCCTCTCTATTTAATATATTGTTTAAGCGCCATAAGATATTAAACATAAAACTCGACCCAAGCAGCACACTACATCAACCAAAATGTTAAACAAAAGCTAAACAAAATGTTTTATGATGCCCCTGATTGTTTCATACTGAGTCGATTACTCAATTCAGTATCAATATTGGTATTGGTATCAGTGAGTACCAAACAACTCACAGAAATGGTATTGATGCATCCCTAGTGTCTCTGAGAGCAGTGAGAACAGTGACAAGACAACATTTTATTAGACAAATTAAAAAAAAAAATCTGAAAATTCACACAAATATGAAATGTAATGGTCTTAGTACACCCCCTGTAGCACTGAAGTCCTGCAATAGTGCTTAATAGTATGGAAAAAAGTAACACAAAGACTCACACACACTCAGTCATCAGACCTTTGGAAGCCCCTTTACAGCAGCTTAGCCCACTCAGCTCACCTCCACACCAAAACTCATGTCAAGTAATTACAGCCGAGCACAAACAGCGGACCACACAAGGGCATGAGGAGTCCCCGGCTGGCACCACAGATGCACCAACCTCGTGTAGGGCAATAAACCCGCTACAGCAGGGTATGGCCAAATTAGATTCACCACAGTAATAATATTTACTGTGCACTCTATGGCCACCGGCTTAGTGTCTACTAAATGATGCCTCCACCAAGGAGCTTGTGGACATTTAGAGAGCATTGTTGCTGTTGGTGTTGTGTAAAGTCTGTATTTTTCTCATCTCTTTCTCTCTCTCGGGTTTTATGGCTGATGTTGTGGCCCTGCACTTCAGTGATTCATATCAGTATTGCGCTATGGTTTCATGTTTATGGCAGTATCCATATAAAAGAGCTAGATTCTTTTCACGAAAGTAAGCGCATTAAAGTCCAACACCTTAATAAGGCACTGTGCTGTTTTTTCCTTTAAATTGTCACCTGTCACCTGTATATATCACAAGGAACAATGAGGAGAAAAAAACAGGTGAGTTCACGTGGGAAAAAACAGAAATAAATTTAGTTAATTTATTATTGTGTTTATAATGTAATTTATTTGATTTATTTTCTTAACTTGAAAAACAAGGTTGCTTATTTATTGAAGGACAAATACCAAATTAAAATCTGAGAAAATTTTATTAAGCAGTCCTCTTAAGAAAATGAGAAAAGAGACCAGGAGACACAAAAAAGAAAAGAGACAAAATATTAGCTGTTTTCTGTAACAAGATAACTGCAAAATTCTACATCATCCAATCTTATTTGAAAATGTAAAATTATTAGGAACAATAATGCAGACTACACAGAGTGCTTAGTTAATTGTTAGAGTTAGTAATAGAATTAAATATATGGCATCCAACAATTAAAACAAATAGTGCAACAAATAGTGCAATATTTGTTTGTTGATATTTCCATTTTATATGATGAAATAATATTTCACAGACCCTAAAACAATACGGTTTTTGTGGGGTTTTTTTCTCCATGGTTTGGAATACTGTTAATTCTTAGGATTTTTTCACGTGTTTCCGTATTGTACTTCCCAAATTACAGTCGGATCTCGTCTAGTCGTCTTGGCAGTCTGTGCCCGAGGCTGTCGCTGTGTAGGTATAATGCCACGGACCCTCACGCAACATATCTGTCATAGCTGCTAACTTTCCACATCCCTCATCGTGCTCGCTGTCAAATCCACACAGCCCGCTGTGACTCAGAGTGGCACTTCGGTTCACGCAAGACATGCAGTATGGTCCAAAAGTCTGAATCAGGTTATTATTCCATCAGCTAGAGAAAACACATGTATCCAAGAATGTATTATTTAAAATAATGTCAGATAGCTGTTTGAGAAACAGTAATATAATAATTGAAATGTTCTGGTCTTGTGATGTGCTTCCAGACTGTTGGAAGCTTGTATATTCAATTTAAAGTAACACACAGTGTTAATTGTGGTTAATTAGTACACATTAATACTTAATGGAACTTATTTGTAGATCATTCACAGGAGCATTTACACAAGAAGTGTGACACTAATACAAATTCCAGTTAGTTTGGAAAAACTTTCATATCCTACAAAAGCTCCAGAGTTTGTGTAGAAGAGACTCACTAATGCGAACCTTAATTTATCAGCTTCAAATCATAGAATTAGTGATGAGTTACAGTTTTATACACTGATTACACTGTCAAGTTTAAGTGACTTATTTATTTCAATTGCGCCCACTAATGTGATGAAAATTTGTGAAATTCAAGCGAACAAAACAAATCCAAAACAAATCTATAAATTAAGACAAATTAGACTAGTCGTTTAATTAGGACAGAAGAAATGGCAGGGTATAACAGGACAAAGAGTTAGTGTGTGTCTATGGTACAGGTAGCTGCATTACTGGAAGCTTTAGCGCACGGCACACGAGGCACTCTTTCACCGTTCAGTCATCATTTTGTTGTATACAGCTCTGTGAGCTTTGCCTTATATGGAGTTTTGTGGGCGTCGCTAAATGAAAATCAGCTCTGCCGTGCTTGGTAATGCACTTGGTAATTTATAGGTGATTGGTATTTATCAACATACACACGTTGAGTATCATGTTACCAAAACTTTTGTAAATCTGGCCGGAATGTTTAGTTCGGTTTGACCTACGAAAACAATTACACAAAACTTTGCTAAAAGGTAAGGAGTAACACTCAACAGATTGTGCGGTTAAATGGAAATAATACAAGCCAAAGTCCTCCATTATGCATTGGCCCGTTACCGCCCCATAGTGTTTCATTTTCAAATCAACAGCAAGGTCCACAAATACGTGCGTTATTCCACTTATACCACAGCGATTGGCCAACGATTACAATGTTTATTTTATTAAGTAACATTTTTAAAAGTTTATACTTAGATTTAATGTTGTAGAACGTCCTTGAGACAAGTTAGTTTGTGTTATCACTTACGTTTT
Organism: Pangasianodon gigas; assembly: GCA_022758105.1. Lineage (NCBI taxonomy): Eukaryota > Metazoa > Chordata > Actinopteri > Siluriformes > Pangasiidae > Pangasianodon > Pangasianodon gigas. Next base: position 6,369,336 of record CM040460.1, on the reverse strand, counting down.
AGCAATGATAGACAGTTGTTCTCTCACTCACATCTCCTTTCATCTCTCACTCTCAAAAAAATGCAGCTTGTCATTTTACAGAGAAAACAGAAAGCGTAACCTCCACTTCCTGAAGAATTTCCTGTGCTGGGAAACTTTACAAAGCACCGTGACTGTTACAAAGCGCCAGTGACTCCAGCCATAAATGTTGAATAAACATTTCCTAAGAAAAAAACTTCACCACATCAACGGTTATACGTTTTTCTTTTTTAAACAACATTACAATTTTTTTTTTTTGTTATTTGTTATTATTGTTTCGAACGTCCCTACAAGTCCCTGTGAATGAGCTGTTAGTACAGGAACAATAATAATAGAATGAGAGCATTATTATAAACCTTTCATTCATGTTACAGCTGGAACTACTATGTGAGCCATGCAAAACGAATGCACACCTTCTGACCAATCAGATTCAAGAACCGCACCGTTTTATTACATTTTTAACTTTTATTTATCAGCCTGGTCTCATGACAAATTTGTATAAATTCAAACAAATTCAAGTGATGAAGTTAACTTTTGATGCATGTCATAAAAATTAATGTACAAACACTAACCCTGCCCCTAACCTCAACCTTCATATCTTTTCATTTAAAGTGAGTCATGAAAATCATTAAAAGTGTACAAGTGAGCCAATGTTGATTGTATACATCACCCTTAAGCTGAATAGAGTGTCATAAAACAGTGTGATGAGAAATCTCGCATGATGCCATACAATAAAATGACACACAGTCTTGTGAGAGTTGAGCATAAGGGCTGTAAATTGTCCACATGGATTTGTGTGTTGAGCGGCCATTTGGGACGCTGTTTATCGGTATACAGCTCCGAGACCATCTGTTATTGCAAATGTAAAACTTCCCATTTACATCTTGAGTTCTGTCACATGTTCTCATGTGTGAGTGGCCTGAAAAATCTGCTCCCTCTTAAATCCATTCCTTGTTAGTGCGCTGTGCTTCGAATCTGATATGTATTGGCATTTGTCTGAACATGCGAGTGATTATCGTACATATGAAAGAGCTTTTCGTGGCTGCTTGTGTCATTAGTATTCTCTGTAACACCTGACAGTGGGAGGTGTTCTGCTTCTCTTTTTCTTCGATTGGTGTAACTCACACCTTTCACTGTCAGTTCGGTGGAGGTTAACACTACAGTGGCATCATGTATGACTGTCACAGTCCATAGATTAGAATATGAGTGTCAGTGAATGGATTATTCAGTGTTAATTGATCTACCTTGGAATGAGACTTAATCTGTGTATTCAGTTTATAAATACTTGATTTAAAGCAATACTTTAAAATAGAGTTCTTACAGTTTACTGTAAGTTTGTATTATATTTAAGCAGTATCACACGAGCAAGAGTGCGATTATACTGAATATCGGCATGGCTGTGATTTTACCGCAGGCCGAGTTAGCTAGCTCACGTTGATACGTACATTCCCGTTAAAGGTGCTTCCGATGAAATTGTCGTCCCTTCTTCTTTTTCATCTTCATCTGAGGAGCTTTCATATTTTAAGTCAAAAAGTTATATTACTGAAAAGTATCGTTTGCCATGTCCGCTGATGATGTCACTAACACTACTTTAGTAATGGTTTCGAGCTGGGAAGTGGAATTTTACATGGCGAACACAGACGAGTGGAGGGATACACACAGTGATACGTTATACTAATTATATTATAAGCACTCCTGGAACGCCGCGTGGCCGATCAAGTTAGTGGACTGTGTAATGGCTTCCGTTCAATGAAATATAGCCACTTCTGTGTGGGACAGAGTATTTGACGCTACTCGCAACAAGTAGAGAAAATCTTGACATTTTATTGGAATAAAGAAATCACAAAGCTACAAACAAGAGATCTAGGCCATTCCAAGATACTCTCACATGTAGGTCACATGTATCTCCCTTCACACACCCCATTGCCCCCTCACTTCCTGTTTAGAATGGTTGCCCACAAGAAGTAGCAAAGGCAGGTGCAATACCTATCATCCACCCCCGGGGGAACACAAATACAGAAACATGTATTGAAACAGACACTGAAACAAATCATATAATGAAAAGATTGATGCATTATCCAATAATTTCATATATGTAACTTCATGGCTCCTACAGAGTGGAACTAACTGTTGTATAACTCAGCGCTGTTGAATTTTCAATTCTGATTGGACAGAAGGTGTTGATTCATTTTCTATAACAGCAGCTCTGACAGTAGGTTTATAGTCACACACTCATTCTTATACATATATATATATATATATATATAATAGTATATCATAAGTATTTCCCAAGTATATAATAAGTATAAATGGATTTAATAGGTTTTGTTATGAAATAAAGAAAAATATATAATTGTTGATATGATGAAGTTTTATTTATTGGAGGAAGGAGTCTCAAGTGTCAGCACTTTGTAACACTCCCTGTGCTTTGTAAACTTTCCACGCACGGAAAGATGACAGAGGAGTTCACGCTTTCCGGTTTCTCAGTAAAATGACAACCTCCTTTTTTTTTTTTTAAGAGGGAAAAGGAGAAGCAGGTGAGGGAATGACTATTTATTGTTGCTATAACGTGACTGATAACTTTCTTGTCTAAGTAGAACTAACTTGTTTTGCAGACGTTGCACATTATTAAATATAACTATAAACCGTTAAAAAGGGTGATGTGCTGTTCATTAATAAAGTAACCATTGTCATTGTTGGCAAATCGCTGTGGTATAAGCTGTGGTATAATTTTTAATGAACAGCCGATGAATTGCTAATTACAATAATACTGAAAGTCTAATATTTGTAATATAGAAGGCTGTTTTCTTCTACAAAAACGTATAAAAACAACACTTCCTAATTCTGCTGAATTCCCACAATAGTGTAGCTAACAATAATTCATATATCTGTCAGCAGCATAGAATGTTCCACAGCGACTCCATTTTTCTATTTCTATAACATTGTGAAAGTCTGAACATGTTTAAGGTTAAAATGAGCCAAAGGTCAAGTGCTGACCAGTCGAGTCCCATAAGGCTGTGTCTTTTCGTTCTGATTTACGACGAGCTGACATTGTTTTGTGGTAAAGTTTGTTGTTCGAGTCATAGCTTTCCTGTCCACTGGGGCTTATCTTGGCCTCGCGTCCTGTCGCGCTGCCCGATAAAACATATTTATTTGGCTCACACTGTTGCTTTTACACTGCGAGTGGACAATTCTGGGTAAGTGACTAGTATAAGTGCAGTTCAGTGGAACATGACAAGGGGTAGATGGATGAAATCAGCAGTCAGAATTGTTGAGCTGTTTTGAGTTGCAAATTGGTTGCAAGATTTGGATGAATTTTAATATAGTGGAATGACTGATCATGGGGGCAGATGTAATTATTATGTTATTATTATATGGTGTGGTGCAGTCCAATCAGAAATAGTGAGCCCCCAAACTCAGTGTGTGTGTGGGGGGGGGTGTGTGTGTCAATGTTACAAACATGGTCAACTGGTGAGTTTTTGTTTTGTTTTGTTTTGTTTTTTGTAATTTTTTCCAGAAAAAGTTTTTTTAAGAAAAACATTATAAGTGATGTCCAGTCCATTGACACATTACCATTTTTAGAAGATGGACAGCTCAGATGTTTAATCATAAATGGGAAAATGGATACTAAATCTATTTATTTTTATTTATGTATTTATTTGTTTGCTCGTTATAAAATAAAAAAATTATTTATTCAAAGTGGGTGATATGACAAAAATCTCATATCACAAAGACATGAAGACATTTCTACAACATATAATATCCAGTATGACTTGTAGCAAAACTGTAGTATTGTGTTAAAAAAATTGTGGAATAACTGCATTTAATTATGTTATTATCTAATGTCTACAAAAATAAATGGAAAAATACTTTAAACGATTCAGACTCATAGTCAGATCAGTTTGTAATTATAAAAAAAATAAATAAAATATATAAAAAGATATCACAGTATCCACGACATCTCAAAAGTGTATTATTATATCATCATAGTATCCATAATTCATTAAATCATTATCATAATTAATCATAATTCATTACACAAATCAGTTTTTATATTCATGTTGGTGTTTAACTGAGAACTTGTCACACCTCTGTGTACATATACTTCCACTGAAACCACAAACTACACTTTCCCTGATCCCCATCCAGCCGGTGTGATTGGTCACATGATCAATCACAAGCACCGCATTCCGGTTCTAGATTTCCGGACTTCTGATTACAGTCACCTGTTCCCAATCAGCACACTCGCTATAAATATCCAGAACAGTCTCAAGCTCTTTGCTCCTGCACTCAGGCAGCGACAGAACGAATTCCGGATTCACACCGGATGCATAAAATACGTGTCACGTCAAGGATTGCGCCGAACGTTACGCCACGTGTTACGTCATGCGTCACCTCACGGATTACGTCAAGTGTTACGTCAAACTCCCGCTTCATTCCAACCGGGCCGTGACTGTTATAAGCAGCTCCAATATTCGATTATCAGTTATGAGTAGGTGAATGTACGTTAAAGTGCACAGTGTATAAAAGGTGTGGTTTTGTGATTTCTTTGGGTTTATTAGGCTTTACACTTCACTCATGCACACAAGTGAAAAACACAACACTAACATGAAAAGATTTTTAAAATGGAGCTGAAAGAGGTCTTGACATGATGACATGATGCTACAAGCGATGCAACGTGCACAGTGTGAATGGCTCCTTACTAAGCATTCTTAATGAGATCCTGATTTTGACTTCAGATTTGCTTAGCTAATGTTATTGTCTCTGCTTAGTTTAGCCCATTTGTAGATTATATGACTCTCTGCCTGTTTCCTGTCTGACTCATAGCTTGTTCTTTTGTTTTTTTTGGCCTGAGTCTGCATAATATAAAGCCAGTGCAACATGCATTGTTGATAGTGATAATGTACTGTTTTACAGCGTGAAGCTAATAATGTACTAGCGAAGAAGATTACTTCTTATTTATTATGTAATTGATATTAAAGTTATGTGCCCTGCAATCCAGGGTTCTAGATCCACCATGACCCCGATCATGATAAAGCTCTTCCTGAAGATGCATGAATAAATTCATTCATATTATTTGTATGTTGTTCCTGATGAAATCATATGGTTTTTCATTGAACATCAACTACTTATACAACATTACAACGTTCCTACTTAAAACCAAATCTGAATTGCCGCTTCCTCTGGTGACACACACTCTAGCGGAGTTTATGTTGTCTCTGCTGGTCTTCTCTAGAAATTCTCAGGTATCAATCAAAATTCTTCAATATGAATCTTTTTTCCCCGGCTGTGGAATTTAATACAGAAAATAATTACACAGAACAAATAAGTTAGTGTAGCAGTGATGTGTATAGATTTAGCAATTGGAAGTCTGTAAAAGGAAACCTTGATGTATTCATGCATTATGGACTTGACTAATATGATTAAAGAAATCTGTACTCACCCATTGAGCACATTTGCTAAGTTTCCAAGGTTGTGCGTAAATAACTGTAGATATTCTTAGCAAAAGAGTTTCTGTAATCATTGAGAATACAGAGACATGTATTTCTATAGCAGATGCTTTTATACAAAGTGAGGCAGAATGCAATCCAACCTACAGCTCCAGGGCCCAACTGTGGCATTTAAACTCACAAGCTTATGGTCAATAATACAGCTCGTTCACCGCTGAGCTAAGAAACTGTAGGAAAATGTTAAATTACACTACATGCAAAGGTCATCAAATGAAGACTGACTGAAATTCAGATAAGCACTTGTGAGCCAAATAAAGCAGATTAATCTCGGTGCCTTTTCTTCTACGACTCACTGGAGCTTTAAAGTTTACATTGGTGTTACGGTGTAACAGTAATAGATTACATTAAGGGTCACAGGAATATTAAAGTCCTTTTATTAAATTCTGTCCACTCGGCGGCCATCTTGGCAACACTCCCGGGCAGCTCAATGGAGAGAGACCTGTATACTAGAATGGATTGACAAGATGGCATTTCAAACATGGATTTGAAATAGCTGTTAAAATCTCACAAAATGGCCTGACATGACCCCTATTTTCTTATTAATTTGCTCTTAACCAATTCCCATCCACCAAGCTAGCGCTCCCCAATCATATAATAGCTAGTAACCATGTGAAGGCTAACACAAGCATCTTTTTTTTTGACTGCTCGTGCTGCGTCACAGGGCATCGTAATGCACTCAGAGGAACGCGCAATCTGCCCTCTTCCGCATACATGACCTCAAAAGACCCCCATGATTGGCTGGTGTTGCTGTGATTGACAGGGAGAGAGAGTATGCCATCCCTCCCTTTCAGAGAGCATGGATAATTTTCCTCTCTTGGACTCCTGGGCATGGAAGCAGTTTGATTCAAATTCGCGAGCTCCAAACGATAGCTTTTTTGTTGCGCTCCGTTTTTTAGAATGCATTTTTCTCCGTAATTGATGGAGCAGAGTGTCTCATATCTCCTCATGCATCAGGGAGGCATTTTCAGGTATCATCTTGATGATTGGCTCTTTTTTACAAAAGTGGGCAGGACTTATAACACAGCCACCATGATACTGAAGAGATGTTATGTTTTGACAACTGGAACATCATGAAACATTTCAAATAGCATCTGGTTTCACCTTCTTCAGCCTCAGAAGCAGTTTGCTTGCACAGATGTCAGTTTTCTCTGAAACTTGGTGTACTACGCTTATTTATTTATTTTTTAAACTACACCTACCTTATTACTAAAGTGTACTGAAGTTAGTATCTGGGTTCTTATACATATATATAACAGGATTACATCAAATTTCCAATTTTGTACATATTTCTATTAAGTTTACAGATTTAAGGCTAATTGTTTCTCTTATATAACAGTGTGTAATTACTTTTGTGTTAATGATGTTAGAATGTTTGACTCGTGTGATTTTGCGTTAAATGTTTAGTGCCCGATGGTAATAGGGGTGGAGGGATTGGTTGGAAAACACACACACAGACACACACACACACACACAGTGGATATATGTATTGTATGTGGTATGGTTGGTTCTTATTTTGTGTGTGTTTGTGGGTGTGTGGTTCTCATTGTTCTCATTGTTTTCACCACATGGAAACTACTACAGAGGTCTTGGTTTGGCCATAAAGCTCACACACTCTCTCCCATCACCAAACCTCAGGAAAGGTCTGTTTATAGTCTTGTTTTTGATATATGGATTAAAAAGGTTTTTTTTCCTTCACATACGCACTATTATTTATCGCATCATTGTATACTACATCATCCTATAAGAGAATAAATCACAACTGGATAGAACATGCTCAACTAAAAGCAAATTATCTTTTCAATTTGCTTGGCTGAAAATATATCCAGAGGGAAAGATTGTTGCAGGCATCCGGGTTTTTTTTTCAGCAGTCTTCAACAGCTGAATACATCTCAGTGCTCAATTTGATTTTCCTCAAAAATAACAACTGGTGAGTCTAACAGGAAAAAAAGTACACTTTCTAATTATATCTCTTGCATAAAGCCATTTGGGGAGGAACATTGTATTATATTTAACCTTGCATGCAAAGGGGACAACATGAAAACTTTTTTTTTGTACTATCACACAAGCCCTTGCTTCATTTTCATTCTGAATAAATAAGCGGAATATATTATTTGCTTTAAGCTAGTCAGGACAAATTTTTCTGTTTGAATAATATTTTTTATAATATTGTAGGCTACTTTTTGTCATCTCACATAAGTCTATCCAGAATATATTATCTAAACTGCTCAAGTAAACCAATCACTAGTAGAAGCCCCATTGAGGAAGGAATCACTCTGTCCCATGCTAGATAGTGGCGCAGAAGACAGAACAGTTAGCGGGGTTGCCAGAGTGTGCAAGTTTAAAAATAGTCTGCACCCACCATGCAATACAATGCACAGTATTATGTAGAACATTTTCTAAATATAGTCTATTCCCAAATAACTTGTCTAAGGTAGAAACTGGAGTGTGCATACTGTATACACAGGGTTTTACGGTAAACACCAGGTGCTTAGAAGGAAAAAAAAAGCTTGTCTGTGTTATTTAAGGTATAGAAACTAGCAAGAAAATAGAAAAGCTTACTATCTTTCTTTTGATTCTATGCACAATTCTGACTATTTTTCGTCTGAAAATGTTCAGTGCCAAACCTAGTAAATATAGTTAACAAATATTAAGGATACACTTGTCTAATGTTAGCTAAGTCAAACATGCACTAATAGATTTTATTTCACATTAATGAATTCAAAACCTTTACCTTGACAGAAAGTGAGATCGTTACATCTTTCAAGTGAGAAAATTGAGACAAAAACGGAGAGAAATCAGTTAATATCGGAGAGTTCAACACCTGCGCAATTCATTCAAGTATAATATGTCTATTGGCTTATCTGCCATTTATTTTGGGCAAGGGGGAGGGGGTCAGGCTGCTTTTTTTGCATATTTTAAGTGATAACTCATAGCAGCATACTCTAATATTAAAATGCTTTGTTTTTACAAGGAGGTTGGCAGGTCTGCAAAAGCAACACGTGTGATAAAAGTGGTATTATGTGTAAGTACAGTAGTTAACGTAAGTGTAATCACTCTTTGACTGAACCTCACATGGTATTTTATTGGGCAGATAGTGCAAAGTCATTATGTCATACCCTATGAAGTGAGCACATATAGTAAAAAATAAACCATTTTGGATTCAGTCGGTGTGTTGAAGGCCTTTAAGAGTGAATGAATGAATGAATGAATGAAATAAAAGTGAAGATGCATGGATCTTCTTATACAAGATATAAAATCTATTTAATTATCAGTGATAAAAAACATCCATGTGGCTATATAAATAAAAACAATAAGAATATTTAAGTATATGATATATTTATGATAACACCTCATTATAACTTTTCTTAGAACCATGAGTGCATTAATATAAACCTTTCATTTACGTTACTGATGGAACTATGGTCAGAACTGTGTTGTTATAGAAAATTAATCAACACCCAGTTTTGAGAATTCACCAGCGCTGTGGTCTAAATTGCAATATTTATTATGTACAGTGCTAATACTCCAGACACTAAAAATTAACATCACTATCATTCATCAGATCATTTATCTCCACTGAAAAGTTAGCGAGCAATTATTTATATTAAACAGTGCTATAGAGCCGAGGGTGTGTTGTTCAGCTAAATGAGATCCTGCCAAGGTTTATTTACACTAAAAATACGGCGCAGTGAGGATGGGTACAAGTAAACATGTCATTTTTAAAAAATAATACTGTGATATGGTAAAATGGGAGAATATGCTAAGCAATTCTTGTGATCTAAAACAATATTGGCACAAGCCTCAACAAACACCGATAGCATCGATAATATAATGTTTGCGTAATGTTGAAGTGTAAATGATATGCGCTATGTGTGCAAAAAAAACACTTGTGTGAAATGAATAAAGGCATTTGGGTGAAATGAAATCTCCTTTAAAGAATGGTCACAGCATAAGCAGCTTCAGCATATGTTGACTTCTCCGAGAAGATAAAGGTTACACAGCTCTTCTCCTGCACTCGAAATCCCGTCCTATCTCTTCCCCCTCCCTCCGTTGCTCCCTAAAGCTCTCGCAGTGATGAAACACAGATGGGCCTCGGCCTAGAACTTGCATACTGTGCATAAATAGCATATTTAATTAGACTGTGGACGCGCTCTAAATCAAATTACCCTCAGAAAGACAGGAACACTTACATTAACAGTGTTCCCGAGCCGCAACGCAGCCAAAATTTAAATTAGTAACAGATAATTAGGATAAGAGCGAGAACTTAGGCCGACGTTTTCCGGCGCGTAATTGCAGCGCATGCGAAACATACTGCTTTAGCTAATTAGACGTAGCGCGGATGGGGACGAGGTCAGGCCAGGGAGAGGATCCTCTGATGAAATAGGAGAGGGAACGGCATTGTGCTGCTGAGAACAGAAAAGTTTGAAGGAGTAAAGCGTAAATGACCTCTCTGTCCTCTAACGCACCTCGCAATGACAGCAGCTGTGGAAATGCCGGAAAGTTAGAGAGGATGAGTGGCAGCCTGAAACACACGAGTCCAAACTTACAGGTTCAACTTTTAATTAGCAAGCAGATGGGAATTTGACCAGAGGAAAGGGAAGCACTCAAGAGAACCAAAACTGTAATTATTAAAGTTCCAAAGTTGTGTTACTGCAGTAAAGCCAGATTTGTGTTTAACAGGCATCAACTTGCAAGCAGCATTAGCATAGAGGTTAGCAGGTCAAACCTCAGAACCTTGTGTACCACCCATGATGGAATAATTAGTTATATAGTACATTTGTTAGGTAGTACATTTTCTAAGTATAGTCCAATCACAAATCACTTGTCTAAGGTAGAAACTGGAGTGTGTGTATGTACACGGTTTTACGGTAACCACCAGGTGCTTAGAAGGAGAAAAAAAACTTGTTTGTTTTATTTAAGTTGTAGAAACTAGCAAGAAAATAGAAAAGCTTACTATCTTTCTTTTGATTCTACGTACATTTCTGACTATTTTTGGCCTGAAAATGTTCGGTGCCATCCCTACTAAATATAGTTAACAAATATTAATGATATACTTGTCTAATGTTAGCTAAGTCAAACATGCACTAATAGATTTTATTTCACATTAATGAACTCAAAACATTTTCTTCAGCAGCACCTGAGGTGTAATTTTAACTAGAAATAAAGCTCCAAAGTCGGCTAAAATGCCCAGCTTCCGCAGCGTCTTTTTCAGGCACTGTTTATTGCAGAGGCACGTGGCTGGTATCGTCTGAAAGCTACTGAAGAGCTCATAATGGTCATAACATGTTTGTGTAACTATATAACCTATAACACGTGTCGATTGTTGTGATCCGGAGTTATCAGGCTATCCAGAGCTAATGGCGCAGGCTCTCCACAAAAAAAACATCATCATGTGACCAGCATGCTCTCTATATACTGTAACTCTATGGGTTATACAGATTGGGACCTCTAGTGTTCCATGTTCTTTCTGACTTTATAGCTCGAATGCATAGAGGACGAAATTCCCAGTCCTGACTTCCAACTTCCCAGTTAAGATGAACCCAGCATTTGAGCTTGAACTTGTGCTTCTACAACTGCTCTTACACTTCCATTTGCAATTTTTCTCCTCAGTATAGGAAAACATGCTCAGTATTTTGTCTGATACATCATACATGCAGATCTAGTGGTGGATAGAGATTAAGTATATAAGTATACTTATATACTAATACTTATGTAAGTATATAAGTATACCTTTAACCATAGAGCATATTCCAGGAACACTGGGCGTAAGATGGGAATACACCCTGGAAGGAACAGGCCAAGCTTGGACACACAATTTCACACACTAGGACCAATGTAGCATTTTTGGGATGTGCGAGGAAAACGAGAGAACCCAGAAGAAACAAATGTGGACAGTATTAGAACAGGAAAAAAAACTCCACACAGGCAGTAACCAGAGCTCAGGATCGAACCAGGGATGGTAGAACTATGAGTCACTGTATTATCCTCACATAGATTTTATTCAAAGTAAAATTTCTTAATAATTTGATTGGCAAATTGTGTCTGCTTGTTTACAGTAATGCTGCTTTAATAATACAATCATTTTACTGGATCTACTGTAACATGTTCTGGCTTTTATTTAAGCTTTTTACATCAAATCACTGGATGTAACTTTATGGCTATGTTAAAGTGACTGCTACATAAGTGAAATCAGTTCAAAACACACACACACACACACACACACACACACACACACACACACAGACACCTTCAACCGCTAAGCAAGTCATTACAGAGAAGTAATCTTTTGTAATAAAAGTGTTAAGACATCATTAACCTTCCTCATAACCTCTCTCAATGAGGGTACTTCAGAACATTTAAGACATTGGACGTTTTCCAAATAACTCGCAGATACACATGTAATGCCTTTGAGTATTAACCTGAGTGTAAAGAGCTCATGTTCTAAATGTGTTTCTTTATCCTATCCACCTCAGTTAAGTTCAATTAAATCCACTCGAAGTAATTTATTATATTATAATAATATAATACTAAATAATTCTTACTGTTTTGTTGCCCCTAAATGACACTCGTTCAGACATGCTTGTATTAAAAAGGCAGTGCAGTAGAGCTTTTGGTTTACAGGGTTGCCAGGGTTGTGAGTTTTACACCACATCTGACTAATTTTGGAACAAGGTTGCGGGAGGAAACAGCAAGTCTGTGGGTGCTAGTTTAAAAATAATACATGGTCTCCAAGATCTTGTTTTAAAGGAAATAACTGGAATTAAATCAGCTCAATTTCTGCAAATGTAGACTATGGCAAAAAAAAAAAGTGTACTTTCTTTAAGGGTTATGGAGCGGATAAAGGCTGTTATTGTATATTGCAGATACTGTTAACCAGACATGCGTGCGCACCACAGTGAACATGTTTCTCACTGAGAAAGAAGAAAAGAAGAAAAATACGGCCTAGTTTCACATCCTTTTGTGTGTTTTTTGAGCTGTAGTTGGGCTTGAAATTAGCTAAAATGTGCCAATCCTGCTGGTTCATTCAAACTATTACTTTGCCCGCCAATTCATTTTGTCCACTTTATCCACACACAAAGGTAGATTTAGTGGAGATGGGATGTAATTCCTCTCATTTACTTTCTCTTGCTCTATCTCATGCTGATTAATTTTGGGCTTCTGGCATAGCCTGGCCTTTTGGCCACATTTGCTGATCATGCTTAGCGATTAGCGAGTACAGATTATTATCCCAAAGGCTGCTATATGGGGATTTAGTGTCTCATTGCTTGGTAGTGTGGCAGTGTGGACCTCTCGTGTGGTCATATTTGGAAAATGTCTTCAGGAACCATCTTTTTTCTCTCTCTCTTTTGCAGTCACGCTTCTGCTAGCATCTGAGCAATGTCGTGCTCTGCATGGTAATTAGGTTCCTTTGTTCGTCTGAGCAGCAGTGGTGACGTAAAAGCAGTGTGTGTGTGTGTGTGTGTGTGTGTGTGTGTGTTTGGTAGAAAACTGAAGACTTCAGCCCTGATCCTTTTTTTTTATGTTTCTGTATTTGTTGACTGTTCTGACTGGAGAGATGAATTACTGTTTCATTGTAATTTGCCAAGCATTGTTTTGCGTAATAGCACAAATGGAATTGTGATTAGCATATTCCGCACCAGCCGTATTATCATCCGTTAGCATTGCTGTCAAAGCGCTGACATTTTTAGAGCCCGACGATTAACAAAAACTGTGGAGTCATCCTTCATAATCCGACAGTGAAATCATAAGCGGCGTATTGCCATGTTTGTCAGTCATTATGAAATGACTCACAAAAGCGCATGTTATGTTAAGTCATCATCTCGGCACGTGTAATGCCCCACTAATACGTGTTAGGCTACTCCCTCTGCCTAATCAGCCAGTCTTGCTTGCGTTACTGTACGGTGACATGCGAGAGCAGGCGTCACTGGGGCTGCTGGGTAATCGCTCCATGCTCTGCACAGTGAGCTCGTGTTTAGCCTCATGGCTAGTGTCAGGGTAAGCAGAGGTGGCAGAGGGGCAGCGTGGCTCTCTGTGAGGAGATGCCAAGCCGTCAGCACACATTAGCTCGCATCCACACACATCCACACACACACTTCCACACACGCTCCACATCCACACACTGCACATCCACACACTCCACATCCACACACCAGCCCGCAGAGCGTTGTACTGTGAGTAGGAGAGAAGGAGATGCCCTGATACACAGGTCACACACACACACACACACACACTGCACAATCACTCAAACATCCAGCACTTGGGTCATATCAAGACTGGAGAATTGCCTTTAGCTACAGACTTATAAGGTCATTTATTTTGCTCTCTTTCTGTCACTTTTGGCTTTTTCGATGCAGAAATGCATTTTTTACAGGAATAATGTGAAATAGTAGAAAAACCATTTCCAAGCCTTGAATAATGACTCTGTGTAGAAGTAGTGTGCATAAGATTACTTTATATACAGCACGTCCGTCTTTAGATTCAAGATTCAAGATTTTATTTATCACATACACAATTATATACGACTTCATCACTGTGTACATAATAATCAGTGCAATCAAAATGAACAATATATTATTTGCCACTTTGGGGATAAATAACTTTCATTCAATTCAATTCATTTCTCTGCCCTTACACTACAGCAGTGTTGAATTCTCGAACACAGCTCTGACAGCAGTTCCAGCTGTAACTAAATAACTAATACTGTATTCAAAAACGAACTTCTTTTTCAGACATTCCATAACAATACATGTAAACAGTTAAGAAAAATCACAACATATCATTCATTAATTAATTAAAAGATAAATGTTGGCAAATTGCTGTGGTATTTTTTATGCCTCCACCTGTTCCTGCCTAAATCTGTTTAAATCTGTTGACCAAATTATTACCCCTTTATTTATGGAATGGGAAGGTGTCTCGGGTACGCAAGCCACAGCTTCAAAGATGTAAATTCAGTCGTTCATATTCATTTTTTTGCAGTGGTATGATAAAGGTATAAATGTTTTCAAGATGTTCGAGATACAAGGACAACATATTCCATACTTATTCAGAGCTGTCTACTGAATTTGGACTGCCAGCATCCCATCTGTTTCGTTACCTTCAGGTCAGGAATTGCATTCTGTCTATTTTCCCAAATTACCCTACTCTACTTCCCAAGCCACCATGGGAAGATCTTCTTCTTCTTAACTCTCATCAGAAGTAAGAACTAATCTCTATGGTATACAATCAGCTTTTGTCTTTAGATAATTATACTCTTCCTAGGATTAAAAATGCCTGGGAATGTGAGTTGTGTGGTGGCTTGTACAGAGCTGTACAGAGCAATGGTAGGTTTGTGCTATTGATAGGATTCATACAAGCACAGTGTGTGCCCTGCTTGGGCTCCTCCAGTTTAAAGTACTACATAGAGTTCACTATTCCAAAGCTCAATTGTCTGAAATGTATCCGATTATAAAAGACAGATGTGACAAATGTCAGGCTTTTCCATGCAATTTGAGCCATATGTTCTTCTTATGTCCAGCATTGCACTGCTACTGGCTTAGTTACTTTACCATCATATCTGATGTTCTAAAAAAATTAAAGTTGAGGTCTGACCTGCTATAGCAGTGTTTGGTGTTCCCATAGACTGGAATCAGCTTAATTCTAAACAGTTAAATGTTAGCATTTACATCTTTATTGGCTGGACGTCATCTTTTATTTCATTGGAAATCTAAAACTCGGCTATCACTCAGTGGCTCAAAGTTACAACGTCCTGCCGTAAACTGGAAAAAAATTAGATAGTCTCGCAAAGGGAACTCTGATAGATCTGATAGGCAATCTTTTATAGCTAACTTCAATTCTCTTCAAACTTTTCCCCCTGACTAACTTGTCAACATTTTATCTGACGTCTTTCTTTCTTTCTTTCTTTTTCTTTCTTTCTTTCTTTCTTTGGGACACGGGTGGGATTTAGTGTTTCAATAGGGGAAGTTGTGGGGAATAATAGGGTATTGCTTGTCTTATACTCTTATACTTCTGTTTGTCTGGGTTTGTTATCTTACTCCATCTTCCTCAATAAAAATTTGGAACATAAATTGCTGTTGTGTAAGAGGAATAAAACACTTTGGGCATGCTGCTATTGGAAAAATAATTTGCGGTTAACAGTAACTCCGGTTTGTCATTGATCATTTTTTTATAACAGCACATCCGAGGGTTTTATTCCTTGGTTTTTGTCTACTTGGGCTACCTTATGAATTTAATGACTGAGCATGGTGGAAATATCTCATCATAATATCTGATTTTTTTTTTTTCCAAAACCGAGTGCAAACCTTGACCACAAGTCTGTGTATTTGTCCAGCTCTAATTGTGCATTACTGAAAACTAAGTTTTCATCAGATACAGGTACTGAAAAGGCACTGAGGTACCAATGAATGAAATGGTATGACACCATTCAAGTCTGCTGCAGAAGTCGCTATGTTACTGTAGAGAGCAGTCAGAGAACCCTTTAAAAGAAATTCCACGGACTACTTAAGTACAGAAATATTTCATGATTCACATTATATAAATGTGTACAATAATATTTTGTGTATTTATTAGAGCCATAGAGCATTCTATTCCTGAACTTTCCACCCCCTCGGTTTACACTATTTACACTCAAAATAATTAAAGGAAATTAAGGACAGAATTTCCACTTGATAAAAATATGTAAGTTTAACAAAAAACAGTAGGTAAATAATGGCATTTGAAGGTTAAACTCATTAAATAGAAATATGTACATTTACTCACTTAATTTATTGTACTAACATGGACATTATATCAAAATGTAAAAGCTACATATTTTACTTAAGTGGAAATTCTGCTCTTAATTTAAATATATTGATTTATTATTCTTTTTGTTTCAGTGTAAAAGCTGATTTGATTTTGAGTTACTGAGGTTTGGATGAAATCCATTCATAATTCAAATGATCAATCAAACAATAATAACTATAAGAAAAATAATGAATATAATAACTTTGATAATGGGTGCTTGTGATTTCCACCTCTCTAACAATTTTTTTTTTTAAGAATCACAGACCCCACTTGGAGAACTACTGCTGTAGAGCAATATTATCTGGCGTAATTATAGGAGGGAGATATTTAGTGCACTGTTGGGATGTGAGGACCGCACCATCGTGATGACAGAAATTCAATAGTCGATGTCAATTTTCTACAATCATGTGTTTCCTTAAAAATGTCAAGAGAACTCAGTCACGTTGAACGTGTCGGTCAACGTGAGGTTCATGTGGAAGTTCATCAATATAATTAAATTCTTTTGCCATTGTGTTTTAGTTGCTGATTTCAGAGAAAGGCTTTGAACTAGGGATGAGTCAGTGTTGTCAAATCTTATAGATTTACAAGAACATTTTAAAAGATAAATAGTAGATTAGAACAAAAAAATTGTCATTTGTCATTCCATAAATTATTTTTGTTTAGTAATATTTTGCCTGAACATTTGCTAATTTTTTTTTTTACTCAAACGTTTGTCTTCTTACTTTTACATTTTTTTCCCTAAATTTTCTCACAATTTGGTCATTTGCTAATTCCGATCCACTCACGTTTATTTACAGACCACCGATGTTACCAGGTTCACACACACACACACACAAACACACACACATACACACACAAATATGGTGGTGCTTCTGTTCTGTATTAATAACTAGCTAATAACCAAGAAATTCTATTAATTGTGTTTTATTAACAAACATTAAGATTCAATACTAATTTAAATATGGAATAAAACACTTTGGGGTGCTCTGTTATAGGAAAATAATCAACGATGGTGTGGTGTGATGTGGCCCAATGTGAAGTCGAGTTACTTTTTACCACAACAAACAGTAACAACACATCCAGAAGTGCTTTATTCCTCTTACACCACAGCAAATTTGCCAACGTTTTTTAGTAATTTATATTTACATTTGATGTTGTGGAATGTCCACAAAAAATGTTCTTACATCGTAGCAGCTATAGAAAAAAAAATCCAGTGTAAATAGTTTTACATTTTCCCGAATCTGTTCCCAAAATGGTGGCATCTTTCATCATTTCAGCAGCAGTATTGTGGTATTTATTGTGATATCTATATTGAGGCCAAAGTTTATGTATTCATGAAAACACTATGGACATTTTTTCAGGCGGGAAAGATTCATTAAACTAGCTGATTACCACAATGATGTGATAGACAATCTCTCCACAGGCCTTGGAAATCTCAGTAAAAGCTGAAGAATCACTGGAACAAGCATGTTAGCGAGTAACTCAACAACACGACAATCTCTGTTTCTCTGATTTAATTGAGCTACAGTACGTCTGGCAGCAGCTGAATGATTATTTGAAGGGAGAAAAAACAAACTGGAGCCGTCAATACAGAGTGCAGCAGGAAGTGCGAGCCTGCCGTTTGTCGCATTGACTTGAGTTTACGTGAAGCCTCATATTATTGGCTGTTTATTCATTTACTCGCTTCCCTGAGGATTGTGTTTCACAGATGTAGATGTGCTTCAGAAACGTGTTGTTTACCAATTTCTTCGGAAAACACAACAGGGCCAGTTTGCAGTTAGAACGGACCTCTTGGGTTGTCTCTAGAAATGTTATTTTTTTATTTTTTTTATTTCTGCGTCCTGACCACAGGAGTGGTCGTAATTTAATTATTGCAAATGGTAATGCTTATATCTGTCACAACTGCTGATATGTGAGTCTGCGGGACGTTTCTGTCTGAAGAAACCACAGATAAATGTTACATTTCATTTGCTGCCTTGTGCTTTTTTGTCCTGCACTGGTTACGTGAACGTTATGCTGAATCACAGAAATCTACAATCACATCTACAATTGGGATTCATTGTCAGACAGGGATCAATACTGAATTTCTTTACATTAAATATAGTTTTTTTTTTTTCAGAAAGTATATATATATATATATATATATATATATATATATATATATATATATATATATATATATATATTACTTTTTTTTCAGAAAGTATATATATACTTTATATATGTATATATATTACTCAGGAGGAGAGTTGGGATTTTCTGCACCTTTACTCACTGAGACTTTTTTTGGGTTTTTTTTGTTTTTGTTTTTTTTTAACAAGCATGACTTGGTCGAGTCAGTCTAAATCATGCATGACGGTACGTGTAGAAGAAGGGCAAAGTGCATGGACCTGAGCGCCTCTCTCTCTCTCTCTTTCTCATTCTCTTTGTCTCCTTCTCTTTGTCAATAGTTCAAAGACAACATTATGCGTGACGGTTCAAATTGAGAACAGCTTCAGAAGAAGACACATGTCAGCACCCTCTTTTTTTTGAGAGAGATTTCATTTCTATAATTCTTTTTGTTTTTGGTCAGAACTTCGTACTGTAGATATTCCCTCTTTCTGAGTCCATCTCCATTTTCTTGTCATATCTTTTTCACATTTTTAGATTGACTCGTTACTTCCCCCCCACACACACACACATACACGCACACACACACACACACACACACACACACTCCTGCAAAGCAGAAGAACTTCCTTTTCTCCTCTCAACTCATCTGCCTACTCATCTATATCAGGACACGAGTCCCTTCATAGGGCTGCACCAGCTGTCACTGTCGACTGTGCCGCGTCCTTTTTTTCTGCCATCCATCATCCCAACCCTCTTATTTCCACACCAATCCTCCGTCTATTGTCAGACGGAGAGACAGGTAGACTCATCCATCCTCCCGCCATCTCCATCTTCCTTTCCTTCTCAGATGGGCGTGTTTGCTCGTTGAGCCACTCTTCCACTTTTTAAGCACAATTTACACCGAGCTAAGTGCTGAGTGCAGCTCCTCATATTGATGTTTTTTTTCTTTTCCTTATAAGAAAAAAAAACTAATGCATCTTATCTGCTGTTCCACAGACTGCTATTTTAGAGAAAAATGCATTCCTGCCCCAGTAATTGCCACCAAAATATTAAGCCGTATCTTCCCATAATTCACAGGAATACGTCTTCTATATGTCTCTGAAAGGTTGCTGCAGTGAAGTGATGGACACTTTTTTCCACAAGTTTCCATGCATTTCTGCAGCCATGCCACAAAAAAAACCTGAGAGACTGACAGAGTGATCTCTATATCTATATCTGCCAATTAAAAGGCTTGTTTTTTCTCATTGCCTGGAAAGAGACATGGTGCTAAATTGATCTCTGAGAAAAGACACAGCAATCTGGCTTGCCGTGATTAAAACTGGCTGCTGAATCGCAAATCACCGCTTGCTTTGATTTATGTGGCACTTTTTTAAAAAAATGTATTAACACAATAGCAATAGCAATACAAACGCAATATCTTTATTTTTATGTTCTTGTCAATAATACATATATACTGTATGCACTGTTTGGAAGAAATTTTTTTTAAAAAATTACTCCAGTTTTTTTCTGGTTTTCAAACAGTCTGCAGGGTTTTGTTTTTTTTCTTTTTTACTCACATATTCTTTCTCAACAATATTTCAACCTGCAGTGCTTTTTCATTCTCATGAGACATTGACTATCAGAGAGAAATCATTTGTAAAGCCATTCAATCAGTCTCTAGCTGCAGGAAAGTAGAGGATTCCTGCCATACAGCAGAAATAAGATCGCAGCTGGACAACTGGCATTTTTACACAACAGCACTGAGGAATATGAGAAAGAAAGATGACCGCTAGTCCAATGTCTATTTCACCAGCAAAATGTTCCCTATTCGTGAAATGTCGCAGTAGCATTTGCATGATATTCGGTTATTTTGTTTGAACTTGGATAAGAGCAAAGCATAACGGCAGAACCACCCCGTCCCCCCACCTCCAAAAAAAAAAACTTTGCTGGCATAAACAATTTAGCAGCATGCACGAATCCCCTCTTTATATCTCTGACATTTCTGTCAGCCCACAGGCAATATAAAGCAGGCTTTGCATTCGGCACACGCCGTCAAAAAAGCGCCTTTTAGCGTCTCGGCTGGAATCGAAATGGGGTTCACCACAGGTAACTCAGAAATGAACTCGAGTGTCAGAGCAATAGGCTCGCTCCAGCACACTCCTAATATCGGAGCAAAGAAGGACAATGCCGGAGCAACATCTGATTAGAGTGGCTCAGCCTGAACATTACGTTTCTATGGGAACAGGATATTATGTGCCGGCCCTGACAAAACAGGAAGTTTATGTCTGCCGGCTTGCTGTGTTTGTGATGCGTCCCCTGGCCTTGCTAGCTGTGGGAATGATTTTTTCTTTTAAATTAGGTTGATTGTTGGAATGAAGGTATTACTGTAGATCCACTTTGAAACGTGTATTTATCTCGTTTTAATTGCAGAAGGTTTACTAATCGAAGTCATCAGGATATATTTAATAAAATCCAGCAGCTACATTTGTATATTAAAAACACATGTCTTTGTTTCCTCCTAGAAAGAAAGACAAGGTACTAAATTTATCTTAGAGGAAAATACAATAAAGCACATTTCTACTGTGTAAAATCCTTTTTTTATTTTTGTTCAGACACCACTGACTGTCTGACCCCCTTTAATTATGACTTTAACCACCCCAAAGAAAAAGATTGTTAAGAGATTACCTTCTTGACTGAAATATGTTTTTGCTAACCATGTCACAAAGACACATACATTTCTTAACATGTCCCTAATTACTACCTTAGCTAGCTAGCTTAGTCTTACAATTGAAATTAAACTGTGTCTACTTTCCACATGAATTCATTTACCACATATATTTTAGGTTACATATGTAGTGCAGCTTGAATATATTATGCTAAAAATGAGCTCATGATAAGATCAACTAGTTAGCTTATCATTAGGTTGTTAGCTAGCTACCCACCATTGTGGATTGCCCTGTTATTTGTAGTTAAGCTACTTTTTGCTCCTTTTCTGACAGTTATTTTTGTTGTTGTTGCTGTTATTTGCTTATATCAGTAGAAAAATACATACTATTATGTTTCATGCTATGCTATGCTACTGAAGGCTATGTTTTGCTACTGCTGACATCTGTTACTTGCTAATATCAGTTAAAAAAAATTGCTAGCTGGCTATCATTTACTACTGCTAATATCTGCTACTTGCTAATATCAGTAAAAACTACATACTACTATGTTTCATACTATTCTAACTGGCTATCATTTGTAACTGCTAATATCTGCTACATGCTAATAACAGTAAACAATATACTACTATGCTACATAATGTGCTAGCTAGCCTAGCTATAATTTTGAAATGTGTGGCTACTTGGGAAAACCTTTCATACATCACATTTAGGTAGCAAGATTTTAGACATCTTTAGGCAGACTGTCTGAGTTTATCACTATGCTTCTTAAAGTGGCTCCGATCTTTGCAGGAAAATAGCCAAGGTGGGATTACAAAGTAAATAAATACATTTACTGAAAGTCAAGGTGCCCTAGAATGTTATAGGCAGAAAAACTCCATTTTGGGCTCTTTTGGCCAGAATCCAACCACAGTGGCCCAATTCACAGCTGGCATTAACATGCGTCCTGGGTGATCGGATCACAAGTGGACAGCCGAGACGCATAGCCGTTCACACCTGGCATTATGAATGCGTCTCTCCAGTGACAGCTTGTGATCAGATTTCATACATCGATTCCACTGGTGGAAGACTGTCACGCACAGTTATTATGTCAGTCTTCCACTCCATTTATTTTCAGGCAGAAATGTCCCACGAATTATATTTCATGCACCTTTGTGGGCTGTTTCAAAAGTTTTAATTGCGTGGTTTTTCCATTGCCTTTGTTTTCAGCTAGAAATGTCCTGAGAATCATATCTTACGTACCCGTACAGAATGTTTCAAACATTTTAATCAGGGGGTCTGCTAACGAAACTTATAAATGAATGAGAGATGAGACAATGAACAATGAGCAACTGCTTTTGTCTCTGCTGTTTAAACATTGTCTTTATCCATTAGCCTAGTGGCAGAGAGCTTTACCGTTCAGCGGGATTTCTAAGCAGTCTCGCAATGATTGCAAATTTTCCGGCTAGGGCAATGGCGCAGTCGATTAGTTGGTCCTTTGTTGCTGTACAGGACGCATCAAAACGCATTCACGTTCACAATACAAATGTCATATGGCTATATGCGTCCCAGACCACCTCTGTTATCAAGGTCTGAGTGATCAGATCACAATGCGTCTTCGGGACCCATTCACACCTGCAATTAGAGGTGTCTGATCGTGATCCGATCACCCAGGACGCATGTTAATGCCAGGTGTGAACAGGACCAGAGACGTCTAACGGGTTTTCCCAGACCGCCACACGTCATTGTACACAGCATTGCTTTGACACAGCAAATCTTTGACTGAGGAACTGAGGAGCTCCTGCTCTGAGGGTAGAATGGGTTTTTCTTAGCAGCAGCCAGATCTAGCACATTGTGTCATGGCAGCTGGACAGAGTGGACAGTTTCCCCTCAGGCCATTTGACTTTTAGAGCAAATGCTGGCTTCCCTCCATGCCAGGAGTGGACTGATGTCATCATCCAGCCACACACTAGAGAAGAGTGTCTCTCTCAAGCAGCTTTGCTCAGCTCAAGTGTCCTCGATTGCACTAAGTGTGCACCAAGAAAGAAGGCAGCAGTAGCCAAGAGGAGGGACTTTCGAAATAATTATTTGCCAATGCAGTGATATGGCTAAAATGCACACAAAGTAGTGCAGTGAGTAGCTGAAAAAAATACTCCAAGCATACTGAATTGACCGTTATTAAGCAGCTCTCAGGTCCCTGATGCGCAACCAACTATGCACCATTACTCAACCGGACACGTCTTAGCGTTTAATTACTATTTTCCTCAGCTTGCTTAAAAGTGTTGGTGAGTTATTGCAACATGTATACTCGCTGACATTTCTCTCCCTTATGATGGGCTGATGCAAGCTGGTGATTATCTAGCTCCCAGCATGCCTGTGTGCAATGCACAAGCCATAACAGTAAAAAAATAATAAATAAATAAATAAATAAGTGTATATATATATATATATATACATATATATATATATATATATATATATATATATATATATATATATATATACAGTGGCCTAATTTCAGCCTGATCTGTCTCAATATAAAAAGTGATTTCCTTCAATTTTACAAGAGTAAATTCATAAGAAAAGACATGACTGAAAATTCCAGCCTTGTCAAAAGTTTCAGTGTTTGTAACTTTTCTTACGAGTCGGCTTGTGCCTATTCTTTCAACTTTTTACAAGTTTGCAGTCATGAGATGGCTAAGTTATCTAAAAGTACTCACGGCGCTAAGGTTATCTTATCTTTTTTTTTATCAATCTACAGGTCAAGTGTACATAATTATACTATAATTAGCACTAAACAAAAGAAAGAAAGAAAGAAAGAAAGATTAAACAAATAAAAATACGAACAATTAAAAAATAAAAGCTTAAAACGTACAAACCTAAATATTTTTTACTTTTTTTTCTTTTTTTTTTGTAATTTATTTATATTTTTTATTTTGTAAGTTTTATGCTATTTAAAAATGTTAATACAATTTAATTTAAAAATTACAAATAAGTAATAAATAAAAAAAAATAAAAATATATATTACATTATTTATAAATTACATTACAAATAAAAATGTATATAATTAAATATAAAAATAATAATAAATTTAAAAAATAAAAATATTATAAGCTTACTTTATAAATAGCCAGTAAGTTTTGACGTGTTAGGTGCACCTAATATTGTTGTAGTTTCCCATATCCTGCATTTCCTTGACCATTTTTACCATTTTAATGAGATTTCTCTTTTTTCCCTTGTAGGTCAGTCTGCCCAACGACTCCAGCTGTGTGGAGGAGATTTTGCGGGTAAGTGAATAATTGCGCCTGGTCCCACACCTCTCACCGTTAGCCACAGTGACACTTAAGCTTCCCTAGCATGGGGTCTTAGCATGTAAGCCGTATTAAGAAGGAACACACAAAGGAAAGTTATTACATTTCATGGATTTGCAGCACAAATCTTCTTCTCTTCTGCTTGTTGGTTATTAAATGAAAAATTAGATGCTAATTTAGTTTCCTCATTAGTGATGTTGTTGATCAGAATGTGCAGCTGCTCGCAGTCTTCTATTACGTTCGTAGATCAGTTTATCTCATCCTCTGAATAGGTATTGAGTTACTGTGTTTGCTACATCTTAGTTTAGGCCCTGTTCGGTTAAGCGGTGTTTCCCAGGCAACCTGGAGTGTGTCTGTCAGTCAGAGTGCACGCAGAGCTTGCCGTGACTCAGATATGACTCACGATCATATTGCACTGCGTCAGTGATGCGAACAAAGCCACGAGCTTCGGACACTTGTGATGTCAAACAGTAAAGCAGCTTTCTTTAGATGAAAAGTCTCTGAATGATTTCAGATTTAGTCCTTGATTTGAGAACGTGCTAATCTCATGTAATCATGGCTAAGAAGCTGTTAAGCCTGGGAAAATGAACGTCAGTATTAATTATTAGAGATGCGGAGCACAAGCAAGGCTCATTCGTTTACATTTATTCATTTGGCGGGTGCTTTTATCCAAAGTGACTTTAAAATGAACCAGAATGTAAGACAGTCCTGGGATTTGAACCCACAACCTTCTGGTCACTAGCACAGATCCTTAATGCTCTGAAGTTGCAAATCCTCTTGGCAGTAACCAGCCATGATCAATACTAGAAATTTATGTTAATTATTTCTTGCTTGTTGCTTGTAAAAAGTCAAGTTTTAGAGATTTTACTTCAATGTCTTTATAATGTTAATAGCAATGAACCTCATTTATCAATCTGTCCAGAAAGCTGTTTTCATAGTCTAAACAGAACTAAAAATTCCCACGAAATTTAGAAACATTTCAGCACTGCTTTTATTATTTCTTCATACTCACGTGTCTATGTTGATAAATGCCAATCACCTGTTAATTACCATGCATGTTCATGGCAATGCTGATTTACATTTGACCACGCCCACAAAACTGCATAAAAGGCAAAGCTCACAGAGAGCTGAAAATGACAAAATGACAACTAAATGGCAAAAGAATGACTCCAGTAATGTCATGATATTCCAGTAATGCAGCTCAGCCATTGCAGCACGACGTACATTAACCCTTCCACCTTTTTACAACGTGCCATTACTTTTGTCCTAATTGAATCTTATTGTTGAGTTATTATTGAGTCTTATTTCTCTTAATGCAAGGAGTGGTTTTGTCATTTTGTCATTTTGCTTTCTTTCTAGGTATTAATGTGAAATGACGAAGTTTCTCAAAATTTCTATTAAATTTGTGAATGTGATTAAAATAAATAAGCGATTTAAACTTGACAGCATAATCTGCATATAAAATTGCAGTAACTCGCGTCAATTATATGATTTGAAGCCGATCCCAAACACAAACATAGGAGCTCTTGTAGGGTATGAACATTTTTGCGAGCTAGCTGGATTATCACGAATACCGCATTTTTTGTATATAAGCTCCTGCGAACAATTTACAAATAATTCCCTTCGTAGACAGCTTGATAAATGAGGCCCATTGTTTTTAATGTTCTTCAGTAAATATACGTAACTTTCTTTAGCTGCTGGTGGTTATTCAACTAACAAAAAAGTTAGAATTACAGCTGAATTTGTGCTATAAAATATATTACAAAGTCTGTTTTTAGGTGTTAAACAAGGAAAAAGACAAAAATCAGTCTGTACTTCTAAGGACTTTGAGGATCACATGATCCTTCTCTAACAAACAGTCTGAATTAAAGCTTATGATATAGATAACAATTTTCCAAATCTGCATGTAACATTAGCAGACCAAACTGTAGCTGGACTGAGTTTTGAAGTGTAAAAGCATCACCTCTTTAACGCACTAGACTCAAAAACATATCTAAAGGCTCTGCTTTGCACTGGTTACCATTAGCTTTAAAAATGGAGCAGATGAAAGAGGCTTGACCTGCTTTCTTCACCCCTATCTGACATTTTCTTTCACTCTTCTGTTCGGTAGCGCTCCAGCCCTCAGGGCCTAGTTTATCACAGCTAGAAATGTTTATAGATTGATATCACCTCTACACAGAGAAAGGAACAAGATTGTATCTTACCCAGAGAAACATGAGTAAACAGAAGGAAAACAAAGGCACGGAGATTATTCCATACTAACCGAGGATTTAGATAAAACCTGCAACATTTACAAATTGAGACTGTCTCATAATTTAGTTGTTTTGCATTGTTAATGTGAAATATTTAATATATTGATTATAATGTGTAATTGCACAGGAAAAGTGTAACTAAGAGCAGCCTTTTGTGAATCGTCATAATGGATAACATGAAAGCATGATGCATGTTGTCTTTCTGTCTTACACACACACACACACACACACACACACCGGGTGGTCTCTCCCTAGACTGCCATTAATTGCAGTGGAATTGTTTTTGTCTTGACTCAGGTGTGTTCATTAGGGCAGATGAATGCAATAGAAGTAGTAGTAGGAGGAGGAGGAGGAGGAGGAGGAGCAGGAGGAGGAATAGAGTTGGAAGTAGTAGTGGGAGGAGTGGAAGAAGCACTAGTAGTAGTAGAGGTAGCAGGAGTAGCAGCAGTAGTAGTACTGGTGGTGGTAGTAGCAGTAGTATCAGTAATAAAAGTAGCAATAGTGGCAGTAGTATAAGTAGCAGTAATAGTAGTAGTAACAATAATAATAGTAGTAGTAGAAGTAGCAGTAGCAGTAATAGTAGAAGTAACAGTAATGGTAGTAGTAGAAGTAGCAGTAATAGTAGTAGTATAAGTAGCAGTAATAGTAGTAGTAACATAACGGTAGTAGTAGAAGTAGTAGTAATAATATTAGTAGTAGTAGTAGTAGTAATAATATTAGTAGTAGTAGTAGTAGTAATAATATTAGTAGTAGTAATAGTAGTAGTATTAGTAGCAGTAGTAGTAGTAGTAGTAATAGTGACTGTGTGTCTGTTTTACATTAAAAGATCACTCATACATTGAGTATGACTTTGTTGCAGTATTATTATTCACAGCTTTATCCGTTTGCAGAAATTAGAGTGTACAATGTGAAGTAGAAATTAAATGTTTTTCTCTGTTTATTCAAACTCATAAAGTGTGAATTGATTTTGTCCCTATGTGAGCTAAATTATTGTGACAATCATGGTTTATAATCATGGTTCTAATTGCAGTTTGTAAATAATGCTGGTAATCCGTTAAGCGATTACGGCGCAGAGCTAACACTGTTTACTCGAGACATTTAAACTTTTCAAGTGTAGAGGTGCAAATTGGTTAAATTGGTGTGTGTCAGGTACTTGCAATTTTCTGTGTCCTGGGAAGCTGAGTGGTTAAGGACTCGCACCGTTGACCAGAGGATTGTGAGTTAAATTCTCCAGGCTGGACATGGACTGAGCATGCAGGACTGAGGGATACCACTGTTGTCTTCACTTGCTTTGGTTTTCGAGCTAAACCCTTATCCTTCCGATGCTCCTGCAATGTCCAAGAGTCTGACCCTAAATTCTGACTATGTACTTCCATGTGTGTGAGATGGGGCAAAGGGACACGACCTCAAGGATACTCTATTCTACTGTATAAATAATTTAGGTGTCTGGTATAGATTGCTGAGAAGAAAGCACACATGCGTATTTATGTTGATTTCTGAGTGTGTGTGTGTCTGTGTGCGTAAGCTTGCTCCTGTGCTGACCAACAGAATAGCTGCAGATTCATCATATCGGGCAGTAAGGTTCCAGCGCCGGTAGCATTATCCGTGGCTTTTATGAAAGGTAATGCTTCATCGCTTGCATTAACGCCGAGGTGGCAGTATGAAAGACCCGGCACCTCATTTATCTCAGCCTGTCTCCGTGACTCAGACTGATCAGGCCAGAGGGGAAGAGGACAAAATAACGTTTAGGAAGAATCCGAGTGCGTGAAGCCACTGTATTATAAACACGCAGCAATAACTGGGCTCTCGAATTGGCTCTTGTGAAAAATATTAGGAAAGCGATCCGGTTGAAAGGATTCGGAGCATAAGATAGAATTAGATGGAAATCAGGTTAAAGTATGGGTGTTTGCTAGAGAAACAAAAAGCCTACATTAAACACCATTGTGTGTATATCTACATCTATATATATATATATATATATATATATGTATGTATATATATATTATCAGCTAATCAAATAATTTCAGCCTAATAGACAGATTAAAAACGTGTCGTAATTTAACAAAGAAAAATATAATTGTTGATATGGTGAAGGTTTTAGTTAGGAGATGCATATTTAGTGTTCATGGAAGGAGTCTCCAGTGTCAGTGCTTTGTAACTGTAGGTTTTCCGGCACAGTTTATCAGGACAGGAGTCTTTGCGCTTTGTGATTTCAAGCTACATTTTTGTTTTTTTGTTAACTTCAAGAGAAAGACAAAAGAGAGACTGGTACGACTGTTTATACGTAGCTGCTATAGCGTAAGTGATAACAGGAACTTGTCTTGTATGTCTTGTAGACATTCCACAAAGAAAGGACTCTATAAACAAATAAAAAGTACATGATATTATTTAATTAATAAAAATCGAACAATTGGCAAATGGCTGTGGTATAAGCAGAATAAAACACTTCAGGATGTGCTGTTTTAGAAAACTTCTCTGTTATTGCTTACTTTCCTATAACATCCTGAAGTGTTTTGTTCCTTACTTGGAGAACAGGGAAATGGAATTCCTTAAAGTCTTTTCAAAAATAGGGTTTTTTTCAACCATGACAGCTGCAGTTGTTCAAAGAACAAGCATACCAGGCAAAAAAAAAAAAAAAAAGGAAAATCATATTTCTACCTTGCATTGATAAACTACTGGAGGCAACTACAAGTATTTTTCTTTGAAATATAGTGAAGACTTGTAGGTTTTTGTGTAAATGGGTGAAGTAGGGGGTTGGTCCAGATGTAAGCTGCTCATGGATTAATGCAGTCTGACTCACTTCATGCATGCTGATAGTTAAACAGTGCATCACAAATGTGTGTGTGTGTGTGTTGCCGATGTACACAGGAGCAGCAGATGATACATGCATCTTCAGGGCATTTGGGAAACAGCACATACACACAGCACACGCACTAAAATTTAACACTTCACACACTCTCTAAAAGGATATATCATACCTCTTTGTTCTACTATGGACCACTCATCTTTTTATTATTATAGTATTCTGTATGTTTATAGTAACATTTTTTAAGGAAGAAATATAATATAAGGGGTTAATTAAGGTCTTGTTATTTGTTTAGTAAAACCATTTCACTATTTATAAAGACCTACTGTATATTGCTACATAACTGGAGAACTTTTATATAAAAATGAGCAATAATTGCATTATTAGTGCTATTAGTGTTAGTGATCATGTGCAATAAACACTTTGTTATAGAAATTATGGAGCATGGAATAAACTAAATTTGCAATAACAACAATTTATTAGTCTTCATTCGATATGTTAGACCTTTAGGTTCTAGGTATGGCTTGAAAAGATCTCAGTGTTTGTCTTGGTGTTCATCAGCTAACATAGACACAGGCTGTGGATGAAACAAACTGGCCTATACATGAACTAAGGAACAACACATGACAGATCATGCTGTTATATGAAATTATATGAAAATATGGATTATTTTCGTATAACAGCATGGTCTAAAGTGTGTTATTCTGCTTATACCACAGAGATTTGCTAAACAATTCCTAATTCAGTTACTAATACAATTTTAATTCATTACTAAATGACATACAGTGCTTTTTAATGGTTTAGATTTACATTTAATGTTATGGAACTATAGTTTCTATTCACCTGTTTTCTCTCTCTTGAAGTTAATGAGACCAAAAAAAAAAAAAACGCAGCCTGACTTTTTGCCAAGAAACCAGAAAAGCATAAACTCCTCTGTCCTGAAGACTTTCCCATGCTTGGAAAATTTACAAAGCATCATGACCGTTACAAAGCACTGACACCCATTACATAAAGTCTCCTAACTAAAAAAACTTCACCACATCAATAATCATACATTTTTCTTTGTTCTTTTTGGTGTTTTTTTTTTTTGTTTTTTTTTATTAATCTTAGATTATGTGGAACGTCTGCCATACACAAGCTGTTAGAATATAGAAACAATAATGTATTAGAATGAGCGCATTTATACAGTATAAACCTATAAACCTACTGTCTGAGCTGTTCAGTTATATCAAATTAAACCACACATTCTGACCAATCAGATCTGAGAATTCAACCGTGCTATGCTATAAATAAATAATAATATGAAGAATAAAAAGAAGTACCTATTATAAGACCTTATAAGTATGTATTTTAATACCTAAGACCTTTATTGACCCCTAATATGTCAATAAAGAGGTCTTTAAATGTCCTAATTTCACTATTACAACACTTTTTGATGTAAGAAAATGGAAATAAAACTAACGTATTTTATGAGAAATTCATTATATACATTATATATATATATAGATAGATAGATAGATAGATAGATAGATAGATATAGATATAAAACACAAGGGATTGGATTGGATTTTGTGGGTTATGCCCTAACCCTGACCTTAACCTTCAGAACTTTTGACATGAATTGATTTGTGCAAATTGTTTCCAAATTTTGTGTAAGAGTATGTTGGAAGAAAATTAAATGATGCTACTTCATATTGCAGTTCGGTAAATCTCCAGTAGTTTACCAGCACATGAGGACTCGAAATCTTTGAGTACAAAAACAAAGATATTTGGATCCAAAGTCTCACTGTCTGAGAGGAGTGAGATTAAGCACTGTGTGTGTTGTGTGTGTGTGTGTGCGGATGAGTGCGTTTGGCTTTGAGGGCCACGCTCTGCTGCTCTTAATCTGATTCATTTACAAATCAAAGCTTACAAAAAAAAAAGCCTGGACCCCCACTGCAGCTCAGACAAATGAATGAATTTGTGTGCGTGTTTTTTCCTAGAATACACTATTGTCAGTCCAGCATACTCCAGTGTAACCTGGGATATTCCTAAGCTTATGACTTCATTAGGCAGGAATGACACATGATCAGCGAGAACAGCTAAGAGATGCTATTCACTGTTGTTTTTATCACCAGTGTAATACAACATTATTTTAATACTAGCCTTTTCATGTTGATAATCTAGTTAACGTATTTTCCAGACTTCTAGAAGTTCTCTCTACCACATACTACAATTTGTACGCTGAAGTAAAAACCATATTATATTTTTCCCCTTAAACCTACTAGTAATATACCCATGTGTTAGCGCATTAACGTTAGACGTACTACTGCAGGAGTTACGGTCGCATTAAAATTTTTATTATCTGACAAACAAATTGAAATGATAAAGTACATTATCAGGTCTACAGCTAAGGGAGCAACACAATTTACTGAACTATGACAATATTAAAAATGAAAATAATAAATTACACACTTGATGTGTGAGATCCTGTAAAAACTCTAAAAATATAGAATACTTGTTGCCCGTTAAATATGGCCTTAAAACATTTTGGATTTGAAAGATTTGTAAGATTAGTCTTTTTTTTCAAGATTAGGTCTCTAACAGTTAAGTAAGTGGGTTCGACATGTTTGACATAGGTTCGAGCCTGCCCCTCATTCCCACCCATGTTTATGAAGCTCCGCCCCCAGGGACTATGAGAGCCGATAGAGTAGAGTATCTATAAAATGACTAACAAGACGCGGATCCAAACACAAACAAGCGTTCTGGACTGGAAGTCAGTTTTTCAAATGGGTTTTCTCAGCCACTTAATACACTTGTGCTAAGACATCTAAAAAATATTTCTCCTAATTATTTTTTTGTCATGTGTTGCATATTTTTCAGGTACAAGAAATAAATATATTTTAAAGAAATAAATATTTTTTAAAAAAAAATCAACTATTGCACCTTTAAGTGTTGGTCATTTTATTATGAGAAATCTTTCTTCAAACTTTGACCTTATATAACGACAGCAACAAACAGAGTTTAAAGTTTCTATCTTGGTGGGGACCAAATGTCCCAACAAGGATAGAAATATATCTGACAGTTTATGGGGACATTTGGCTGGTTCCCATAAGGAAAACTATTTTAATACAAAAAAATGCAGCTTTGATTTAAAAAACTAAAAGAGCCAAAAGATTTAGTTTTGGTTTCTGAGATTAAGATTATGGTTGGACTTAGGTGTAGGCATATCATTAATTAGCTGCATTAATGATTTTCCCAACAGAAGGTCTTCATAACGATAGTAAGATAAACCTGTGTGTGTGTGTGTGTGTGCGTGTGTGTGTGTGTGTGCACGCTTGCTTAGGTGATAAGTGAGGAATATGTGTGCTCTAAATGCTTAATTCTGGCTCACACACATTCAGTTGAACCTGAGGGCAGCTACCCACACCTACAAACCCACACACACACCACACACACACACACACACACACACATACACACAGTGATATGCACACATGCACATTCACTCAGTTAAAACTAATTCAGTAGACACACAGATGCATAAACACACAAGCTTTTCTCTACTCTCTGTAGTCTGCTTTATGACATGTTGCTGTATCAGACCATACACCTGGACGGACACACACACAAACACACACACACACACAAACACACACATATGCACGTGTGCACACAGAGTCTGGAATCAATCAAAAAGACCACATGAAAGACAATCTTTGAAAGCGAGAAACGTGCAGCGTACAATTACACAGAAGCTTAAGGAGCTGATTACACGCAATGCTTTTTCATCTCACGCATGAATATGGATGAGTTTCTATTTGCTTATGAGCAGCAGTAATTACAGGATTCTTCTGCCTCCATCTCTGTAGGTATTTCATGCTGATGTTGATATTTAACACATGCAAACAGTGTGTGTGTGTATGTGTGTGTGTGTGTAATTAAGAAAGTTAACCTGTGTGAACATTGTTGCCTTACAGGAAATGACCCATTCCTGGCCTCCTCCCCTCACTGCCATACACACACCGGGCAAAGCGGAACAGACCAAGTTTCCCATTCCCAACAAGGTGACACATACACACACACACACACGCACACACACACACACACGAACACCTGCATTTTCATGTAATGTTATTGCTATCCCTACACATTCTGCACTTATGCTAAGTAGTTTCTTTTTTTCCAATATACTTTTAAATGTACATTTTAAAGTTGTACATGCTGTATAAACCATTATTTTAGAAAAACTGGTGTAAATCATGGCCAGTGATGCATTATGATCCTGAAATATATACTAGCTTTAGTATTAATTAGCCAAAAGATGAAGGTACTCACATATTTTTAAAAACAGGTCTCTGTGTAACTGCATATTTATTGCTGCATAAAAGTTAAGCTATGAACCATGCATTTATTTTCAATTATACAATTACAGTACATTTAAAGTTTTGGAACGTCTGAGCAACAAGGTAGTTTGTGTTATCACTTACGTTATAGCAGCTGCAACTATATGGAACGAGAAATGTGCTACTACAATCTGGATTTAAAATGTCTAAATCTGAATTTTATGCCTTTATTTGAATTTGCAAATGAAGTTTTGTAGTTGAATTACATCAGAATGAAATTGTAGTCCATGATATGAATTTGTGTGCAAAGTTTCAAACTCAACCTTACAGTAATGAAGTGTAAAAAATTCAGTTATTCAAATTCAAATTCAAATTTTCTACATCACTGACAATAGATTTGTTTTGGGTTTTTTTTTTTTTTTTTTTTTGTTTTTT
>CM040460.1:6323817-6335066 GCA_022758105.1 Pangasianodon gigas | reverse complement strand
TTGTTAAGGTAAATGGTTCATGTTTTAATTGATGGTTAAGATATCAATGATTGAAGGAAGTGGAATTCACTACATTACAATTTATTTAAAAAAACACTTGAATAATAATAAAACAGAGATTTATTATAATCGTCTAATAAGAAATATTAGATTGATTGGCTTGTAGTCAAGATATTTTGACCTTATAAGATATTACTGTTTGCCATGTAAATGACTCCTCTATGAGTGAGACAGTTTGTTCGTTAAAACTTTCATAGAACCAGGGTTTCGTGAAGGATATATCCAATACTACTCTCAAATTTGTCCAAAAATAAAGTACCCCAAAGGCCAGCTGCCATCCAATTTGGACAGCTTTTTTATCTCAGGAGCTTGTAAATGCTGCCCAAAAATGCTGTCTCTCTAAGAAGCTTCTCTCCAGTTGGAATGAAATGAAAGTCTTCTACTTTCTGAGCTGTCCAGCATACACACTCGTAAAACGTTATTAAGACAGTTCACTTTCCTCACTCAGGAAGTGTTCAGGAACTGTTTTGTTAAGTTTTTATTTCAGTCGAACACTTGGCTGTTGTCATAACTACCGCCTGTCTCTCTTTGCCCTCTGATGTCACCTGACAAGCGTCCAGAGACGGCGTCAGGGGCTCGGGGGCCAAAGCGACGTCACTGGGATGATCTGACAGAAATATTGGCTAAGGCGCCATGGTTTGGCAGGGCTTTTCCACTGAGAAGATCTTTTGGCTTTGCTTCACGTCGACATCATCGCTGAGTTAAATCTATCGCCGCGTGGACCATTCCTGAGCCTGACTGGAATAGTCTTAGTGTAGCAGTTATGTTCTGGTCACTGTGAGGCAATGAATGACCCATATCTATATTTTAAATACAAAAAAAAATGATATGTATGGGAACTGACACTTTTTCCTTTTTCCATGCCTGCTTATGATAGGTGTGTGTAGAGGCGGAAGTGTAAATAAAGAATGCAAATTAAATTCAGTTATTTGAAGCTACACATACATTTTGTTTTGTTCTTCCCAAGCAAAAATAAGTCATTAAAGGTTTACCTCCAAGACTTAACCATAATCTCTGAAATATAATTAAAGTAATTTACGTTACATCATTTACATGAACTCTTGAATTTGATTGGTCAGAAATTGTTGTTAAATTTTCTATAGGTTTATTAATGCATCTGGTGTAATACTTTATCATTTCTACAGCAACGGCTATTTCACGGGAACTTATATGGCGGACGCTCCACATAATCTAAGTTTAGTAATAAATCGATTAAAAATGTGTCATATGGTGAAGTTTTCTGTAAGGAGAAGTTTATTTAACATTTATGGAAGGAGTCTTCAGTGTCAGCACTTTGTAACACTAAAGAGGTAAAGAAAAAAGGAAAAAGTCACGTTTTCCCCCACAAGAAAGTCTTCAGGACTTTGTACTTTGCGGTTTCTTAGTAACAAACTGCATTTTTGTCTTGTTACCTTTAAAGGATTGTGAGAGAATGACTGTTTATAGCTGATATAATGTAAGATGAACTAATATGTTTTGCAAACAATTTTCAACATTTAATGTAACTATAAATGGATAAAAAGTACGACATAAAAAAAAATTAATTGTTGGCAAATTGCTGTTGTTTAAAAGGAATAAAACACTTCAGCATGTGCTATTATAGGAGAATAATCAACTTAGTGGTGGTAGCAGTATCATACTGCCCTGTCATTTATTATTTTCCTGGAACAGCATGCCACAAAGTGTTTTACTCCTTCCTTAGCATTTTCGTATTGTTTGGACATCTAAGCTAAACATCCAAGATCTTCATTATATTATTGGTTTGATATGCATGTTGCAGATTATTAGAATATAACTATTATTACACAGATTTTATCTTTAAATAAAAATCATTTACCTGTGAGAGATATCCTTGTGCTTTAGCAATAATAATCCACTATGAAATAATGGGCCTATTAAAATGAATCATTGTGCTGCAGTGTCACAATTTTGCCTTCGGGATGTCATCTACTGTATATGTGTGTGCGTTCTCAAGTTCCACTCAAATCCCATGACACTTCATTGTCAGTGCTAAAGCCTCTGTTATTTGCCTTGTAATAGGACATGGTCTGATTGGCGTAAGTTGACCCAGGTGACACAGCTAATAATAAAGCTCACTCTATAAATCCTGGTTTAATGGCGCCGCCTACGAGCGTAGTCATCTCTCCACTGCTCTCTCGGCAGTGTGTGATTTGTGTAATGCTTCTAATTGTATTAGTGTAAAATCAATTAAAGCAATCAGTAGGAATTGTGGCTATCCACAGCTCCTCCATGTGTGTGAAACGTCAAGGTTGTAACTTTGCTTTGGACAATAAGGTCATAATCTCTTTCTCTCTCTCTCTCTCTCTCTCTCTTTCTGTCAGGACCCCCAACACGTAACACCAGCGTACAATGGGCAAAGTGAGTACAAACCTCCATCCGCATCATGCATATAAATGGTATCAGTCATGTCACAAAACAGGCGCTAATGGCTTAGAAATGAAAAGGCCAATGCTGTGCCCCATGCCAGGCTGCAAGCTCTTGGCCAGGGCTTAATCAAAAACCAGTTCTAACATCTCTGTGTGCTTTCTTTTGGCAGAACGCTGCAACGTTCCTGGTAACAAGCCCTCGACCAAGCCAGTGCCACAGAAGTCGTGAGTATTCATTCGATTAATTATTTGAGAAAAGTGCCATGGGGAGATGGAGAGACGGGGAAAGTAGCGTGTGTGTGCACTTTGTTTCCCTGCAAAACAAGTCCCCATGCTTACCTCCCAGCGAAAAAGAAAGAGACGAATAAACAATGTTGTTGGCACTGCTTCACTTTAACTCCTGTGTTGACTTTACTGTGAAATGCGCTGATAGACAGGTGTGCAGTACCTCTAGTTTCGCTTTCACCAGCACTGAAATGGTATAAAGTGCCATGAAGATTGTGATAAGCTCTTCATAACACTGTGTTTTGTCCTTTGTATCAGGAATACGTATTTCAGCCAACACTACAATTTGAATATGATTTGAATTCGCTTTCAAAAGATTTTGCATAGATGGTGAATTATAATGTGCCAGCTTTAACCAACAAAGTTTGCACTGTATTTTATTTTTTATATATTATTATTAAAGAATTGTCCCATAGGACTCATAGACAATGGGTACTCATTTAGGGATTATATGGTTGTGACACTTTTAAGACTTTATGCACAGTGAAGTTACCAAATTTGCACTGATTCATGTGATAATTACAACTAGGGCTATTCATGTAGCAATATATTGGCAATATACTAGACTCCCATAAGTTATTTACTTCAATGCTTACCATCTTCTCTTTCATATATCATCATATTAGTCTTTGTATTTTTCA
This sequence comes from Pangasianodon gigas, assembly GCA_022758105.1. Classification (NCBI taxonomy): domain Eukaryota; kingdom Metazoa; phylum Chordata; class Actinopteri; order Siluriformes; family Pangasiidae; genus Pangasianodon; species Pangasianodon gigas. The sequence goes on along the minus strand of CM040460.1, from coordinate 6,331,693 downwards.
TTTAAAATCTTGTTTTTGTGTTACAATGTATTACATTTGACAGCATGATCTGCTTCTTCAGTCTGCATTTTCTATCCCTGATTTTTTACGGGTTTAAAGGCAAGTGCTTGTCTTTAAAGATGGTGGTCTAGACGATATTGAAAAGCCCTGTCTTGGATGCTTCTACCCAAGAAACAACCTTGGAGGCATGCGCTACATGCAGTTAATTTGCATAATCTGAATGGGAAGCCCTGAAAAACAACTTAAGCATGTGTATAACCTGATTCTGAATACAAGGAACTTTTCCTGTGTAAATATTAATGTACCCTTTTGACTGAATTGCAGATTTTGAATACAGCCCTAAGTTCTTACAGTCACCATATGTGTAGCACAACTATAATACTCAATAACTACTAATTTACTGTTTAATCTTTCAATTAAATATTCAAAATTTAAATTAAAAATTCAAATACTAGAATAATAATGACCCAGCAATACTGCGTGTATGCACATACAGTATAGTGCCATATAATGGACGTGTGTATGATGCATGTACTATATGGAATGTGTAATTAGCACATATATATGTAAGCTTTGCTTGTCATAACATCAACAGCACGTTAACCCAATGATGCATTTTTGAAGAAAATTCCAGAAGATTGCTAATATGCATAATAGCATATCATTCCACTCTTCTCTCACAAGTGTTTACAGGAAAACGTTTACATAGTAAGGAAGAAAAAGGTCTAAAATGCAAATTTATCAATTTATCAGAATAATAGAATGACAGAGACCTCAGTACGTATCATGATAATCCATTAAGGAAATATTGCTGTACTGTTACAGAGAAAAATGTAGCCTTAGGTGCAGTTGCCTTTCCATTTTTTTGATTCTCAGTATTTCTTGGCCGTGTCCTGTTTCTGTGAAACTGTTAATGAAACAAAAACTGTTCCCCGTATGCGTTCTTCCTAAGTAAGTGTGAGCATGTTCAAGGAAAGCTGGAGCAAAATAGTAACTGGCAGATTTTACATCTAATTCTACGTGCTGCATGAACGTCCGTGTGCTAACGCACAGCTGAGAGAGCGTGAGCTGCAATCTGACTGGCTAAGCAGAAGTGACAGATCCAGATGAATTGAATCAGAGCTTAATGTGTCTATCAGCTCACTAAAAGAGATATTTTCTCGTGAAGGCACGAGGGTTAAAGGGTCAGAACCGGCAACAATAAAGAAGAACGGCGCATTGTTAGCTGCTGAAGCAAGCTGAAAAGAGCCAGTTATCTGCTGATCTGGCCACAGACTGAGAAACGCACGTCTTTATTCGAAGGCCAAAGGGGTTTTTCATCAACATCTGTTTGATTCTCTTCCGCCACTGTGCTTGCGCTCGGTTTCTTTTTGCCCACTGAAGTCAAGATGACTCGGCTTTTGTTCCCCTCAATTGCTCACCAGTTATTCGAGGGAAGTCTTAAATGATTTAACCAGTCAAAATATTTAGAAGGAGACCGCCTCGGGGCGAGAACATTTCTGTCAATACTAGCTTTGTCTGAGCACACTGACTATAGGTCGAGGCATGAGTCTTTGTTTCCTGCCAGTGTTACTAACACTAGATGAACATCTTAGACAGAAATTAGTGCTACACTACAGCACATTGAAGAGCTGCTAGAGCTTTAATAATCAGAACTACAAAGGTCCATAAGATAAAATGTGACTTACAATACTGCCATGATAGAAGATTTCTTAATGGCGCCACCCCCATGTTGAACAGAACTACTTAACTCCTCCCCTTCACTTCACAAAGTAAACGTATACATGAAATATCTAGAATTGCAATTGTGATTTTCCATCACAGGCAGCAAGAGGGCTTGAAAATTACAAACTGCTTCTTTAAACTCTGGATTATTGATCTTTCTGGTTTCCTTCTGGCTCATGCAATTTACTTTTGTCGTTTTGCTGTGCATCGTGCATCGATGTAGTTTAGTTTTTAACAGTGTATGCTTTGTGTTTATGTACTAATAATAATAATTTATACATATTTTTTATATTAAAATTTTATTTTATTTATATATGTAACAGAGAAATAACTAAACAAAAGGTAGTCAGAAATAAAATATTAAATATAGGTAAAGAAATGCAACAAGTAATACCAGTAACAGAAAGAATAGAATAATGATATAAAATATAAAAATATATAATAAAAGCCTGTAAAAATTGAATTAAAGTGTAGTCAGGTTTTTTTTTTTTTTTACACAATATATGGAGTCTGACGAATGTTTATAGGTAATGTGATCCAGATCTCTGATAAAAACAAAAGGCTGCTTCACCACTCTTTTTATGTTTTATATGTGGAATATGGAGAAGACTAGCACCAGATGATCTTAAGATACGATTTGGACCATAGTTTATGAGACATTCACAAATGTATAAAATGAAGTTGCTGTACCATTAAAAGATTTAAAAACTAGTAATAAATTTTTAATGTCAATTCTAAGAGAAACTTTTTATGGATTACAGCACATTGTCAAATGATTCAGATTATTTGTAGGTTCTAAAATTATGTACATTTGCACATGTTTTACACACATACACACACACATGCACACACATTGTCACACTGGATGTCTGCATGTCACCATGATCATCATCATCCCATGATCTGTAGCCATGCCTAGATGAGATAAGCTATTGGAAAGACATGGCAATCCACTTCCCGTGACTCCATTAGATAATTGGTGTTGCGTCTCACAAGTCTCTCATCCTTCAGCTGAGTCATTTCCCTCCAAGCGTTTCGCAGACACTTTAAGGCTAAAGCAGTGCATTCTGACACGCTGTCGTATAAACCTTTAACGCTTCAATATGTCCCTCTTGAGCCACAATCGTCCATTAGGCAGAGGGCACAGTGACATTAATTTGAAGTTTACCGTGTTGGAAGTCATAAAATGGCACTTTTCCTCAGTGGATTGACTCTTTCGTAAGCTCCTTGCAAAGTGCTGGTGATCAGCACCGTAATTTACTCCAACCCTGACATTAGCCACACTCAGACCCTGCCATTCTCCCTGACTGAGGGACTGCGAGGACAATAATGTCTGCCATTCTCACCCAGATATCTTCTGCTGTTTTCAGATTTGTAGTACTAGACATTCAGTCACTATAATTCTGCTGCATATGTACTAATGCTGCATATGTACATATGTACTATATCTAATATGTTAGTAGGATTAATGCAAGGTATTTGTTACAATTATACAATTACAAATTCATCTAGATTATTGTGCATATAATCTAGATTCATTTATTCATCTTTAGTTGAAGTGGATCCGAAGCCTATCCCAGGACCACTGGGCGTGAGGTGGGAATACACCCTGAATAGGATGCAGATCACACAACCAGAAGTAATGTTCTAAAATCTGGTTACCCCCAAAAGTGAAAACGGAGAAAATTGCACTTAAATATTTCATTGAAAGACACAGCACCTACCTCTACATTTTTAACTTAATCTACTTATGGAAAAACAGAGTTATAAGTTTACAATGTGAAATGCGCAAGTTTGATATTCAGCATCATCCACATCAGTGTCTGTCTCATCACCTGAGGTTAAAGTCTGTCAGGGCATATAAACAAAAGCTTCATCAAAAGCCTCAAACTCGAACAATCCCTCTTAACGCTAACAATAATATCACTGATTCATTTCCCCATTAATTTCTTGTCTCTTTAATAAGTTTTTTTAAATCTTGCCGTCGTCCATTCAGAGTGTGTAAACGTGTGTGCTCTTCTCTGTTTTGATGATGATGTGATGGTGCAGGTGTATTGCAGCCATTTTGACAGCCGGTGTCTGATTACAAACTAAACTGAGGTTATTGAGGATTATGTTGGTTTTGCTATGGCAGGTAACTATCCAAAAAACTTGATCAATTTGTGAGAAAAATCACACTTAGGTAGCAAGGTTTTAGACATATTTAGGCAGACTGACTGTTTTTACCCCTCTGTTTATTAAACAACATCCTTGCAGGCAGACGCCAAGGCGAGGTTAGAAAGTAGACAAAAATAAAAACATTTCCATGTTGTTTTGGTAAAGTGTGTGTTTGTGTGTGTATGTGTGTGTTTTTAAAGTAGAGGCGTCAAAGTATATTATTGGCAGAAAAATTCTGTCTCTTTTTGGATGTTTTCTGAAATTCAGCTACATTTCTGCAGACAGCAACACGTATAATAACTGAATAATAAGCCATGAGCTTTAAGGGGTTAAGATTACAGGCAACATTATGATAAAAAAAACACGAGGGAAAAGATCCATTTAGCAAAAAGGGAGCTCAGACTTGCCGCCTTCCCTTGAATCAGATTTACTTAAAAAGATTGATGTTCAGTGCAGTTTTCGTCTAACGGAAAGCTTGTCTTTTATTCCAACAAATATATTTATCATAAGGAGTTTCTCTCGGATGGTTTTTCTCGGCGAGATGTTGCATCTCCATCCTGCCCCGCCATAAATTTGCATTCACAACACAGCAAAGTGCTCGTTTTATCCTTGTTAGGCAGGGATCTTAAAAAGCCCTGACGTTGCCTCAGTTGTGAAGATAAATTCAGACAACCAAACCCTGCCTCTGGAAGACAAGAGGAGGAGGAGGAGGAGGGAGAGAGCGTGGGCAAGTTTTCTTTTCTTTTTTTTCCAGCCCAAACATTAATGCAGGCTCTCAATGTGACACTTGAGCAGACCCTGAAACCGGAAATGGCTGAGGGCCAATCTAAATAATCCAGAGGATGGAGGTTGTGTGATGATGGATGGAGCCTCTGGAGTCAGTGTCTATCATGGGCTCCTTAATTAAACGTCCCCGGGGTGAAAGATGGACTAAGAATGGGAAGGACTGGGTGGAAGGGTATCTGTACACTTTGATAACTCGTCCTGCATTTCCCTTAATTTTATTTCATTATGTTTTCTTTCCAAGACTGTAGTAACACCTCAGAGAACAATTCTCATTAGCTACCGTGTATATATACACACTTGCTTTTCTATACTCTATCCTACACACAAGTGTCAAATCTTGTATTCACAGTGCTAAATTGTGAAACTGTTTTAGATTTAAAATGTTTAACAGTATTCCTTATGAAGCTTTGCACACTCTCGGCTTCATGAGCGAGCTTCACCCAGGAGACTTTTTTTAAGACTCGTAACCAAATCGTCATGAATTCCCCCTCTCAGTGCATTACAGTTTGTTGTTTTTGTGATGTTTTGGTCTCACATCATGGGCTTTTATTTACATTTCCATGTGTTTACACTTCTGTTCTAGCCCTGTCTCCGCCCCTGTCCTGGCGTTCGTGTGTTACCCAAGTGTGTCCACCTGTCCTGTGTTAGCTCATTGATTAGTTTGTTGTTTCTTCATCTGTACGTGAAGACTTATCATACATTTATGGTGTTACACAAGTCTAAGCCGTGACTGCTTGGTTTCTAGTTCCATGTGTAGCATTTCCAGGTTGTTGGCTCACACCTGTATTACTGTGTATGATTGTTGATTGTCCTATGATGACCCTGCTTGTCTGTGTTTAGACCCACGCTACAGAATTTGACTGTGATATTCGGATTTGCCCTAATAATGCTTAGAAATGAACAAAAAAATAAATAAAAAAGGAAGAAAATCTGATTTTACGCACTTGTATCCCTCCTCTACGCATATAGGCCGAGCTCCTCACTGCTTCTCCTAAGCTCTAAAATGAAAACTTCTTGTTCAGGGAAAACAATTTAATTTTAAGTAAAAAGTACTTATTGTACGTAAAACTGCATATTACACAAAGTAACGCATTTTGATTCTAAAATCAATTTGGATATGGATGTTAACTGCACTGTTTACATTTGTTCTAGACACAAATTTCAACCATAAGCCATTTTGAAAATGTCTTTAAAATGATCTTGTGTGTCCAAACTTTTAACTGGAAGTGTATGACTTTTTCTTTGAATGACTGTTACAGAAAAAGTTAAAGAATGTAATCTGAATTGTTTCGTATTTTGTCTCAGCACAACTACAACTTATTGTTTAACAGCAATCCTCCAAAATAGTTCACACTAGCCAGCTAGCTAAGATGACCTAACCTAAAAGGATTTCTGCAATTTCAGACAAAAAGCCCATTATACTGTACTTTTCCTTGTTTCTGGGGCAGTACCCTTATCTTTTGTACCTTTAATATTTACCGTTTAGAGTAAACATGCACCTGTTTAGGTACAAGACACTGTACTTGATAAAGCTGCAAATGGTGTACGATTGAGTCAAAAAGGATGGTAATATTTAGTACACTTTTTTTTCTGACAGTGTGAGTAGAATTTAGGCCATAAATATATACACAAAGAACTTTGAGATTTCAACCTAAGCCTTTGTAAGAAGCTAATAAATATATAATATTTATATATATAAATATATATATATATATATATATATATTCAATCTCATGTATCCAGAATTTTGACTGGTTGTGTGTGTTTGTACTTTTTATTAGGCTTGTGACTGGCAGAGACATTAGAAGTGTGTTGTATCTCTTGAGTTGCACTCCAGACAAGTGTAGTGTTGACAGATCTGGAGCAGAGCTGATCTCAGGGCACCACTGGCTAGACGCGTGTGTGTATGTGTGTGTGTGTTTGAGAGAGACGAAAAAACACACTGTGTGTTTGTTTATCACCATGTGAGTCCAAGTGCAATTCCGTGTTCCTGCCTGTGATTGACACGATGAGGCCAGGCTCGGATGCTTATTTAAAGCCTCGCTCTGTTTCCTTACACTTTCCTCAGAGATCACCAGGGATGGAAGGAAGCGTGAGTCAGCATCAGGCAACTCGGCCTCCCTGTACCTCACATGCAGCGTGTTAAGTGTTTCCCACTTTAAAACGAGGTGCTGCGCAGTAAAGCCGAAGCCGCAGAAGTTATACGTCACGTAATGAAAGAGAACTCTGCTTTACGATTCCCATAACAAGCGTATGGTGTTCTTAAACTTAACAGCCTTCCACACAGCGGTGTGTTATATCATAACACGCCAAGCAGATGCTTAGCCCTGGGATGTGTTCTCTTATTTGTTGGAATAAATATTCCCTCCAAATATTCCCTTCTCATTGAGAAGTCCCAACACAACCACAGCAACCCAGAGCACAGTGGTAACAGGCGTCTACTGTGTGGTTACCCACAAACCCCTGCTCCTCCAGGGAGCTTTTTCTCAACGCTGTTGCTCGCCTCAGGAAAACGGTAGCTCCCGAAGTGAGCTAAACAGACAAAAGCAGGAGCACTGCTAAAGCACTACGATATATTTACATATCTTTTGCAGTGAGATAAACACGTTTTAGTTAAAAATGCACATTACTAGCTTGACATTCTTCAGGATCCTCAAAAGGCCTGGAACATTAGCTCTATAATATAAAGATCTTTAGGAGACATTGTTAAAATTAAAATGCTTTAAACCATTTTTATGTCTTAGTTTTAAATAAAACTGAAAAATGGTTTGATTTTCATCAACCCTAAAACAGGGTTTAACGAACAAGCCTGTTGTTTGCAAATAACACCACAAGAGAGAATAACACCACAGGGAGAAAGCCCATAGGGCAGTTAGAAACAGCTACATGGCTCCATGACGCAACTATTGCTAACGATAATAGCCACGCAAAGGAAAAACAGGAGGCTGTTTATCCGAAGGTGCAAGGGCAGACGTATTCACAGCAGAGGTGAGAAGTGTGCTGATGAATAATGCACTTGTGATAGATGGGAATACTGGCTTATTGAAACAACACAAGCAGTCTGATGGGATTTTCACCAAGGCACTACAGGGAGTATTGTGATATTAATGACACTAATATTTTCTAAAGCCAAATTATCAAGTATCTCTGCACTTTAAATTCTCAGTGTATGAACTATTTGCTTAATAAAAAAAAAAAAAAAAAAAAA
>CM040460.1:6243980-6323717 GCA_022758105.1 Pangasianodon gigas | reverse complement strand
CTCTACGGGACACCAGGCATCAGTAATGAACAGTGAATGCTCTGTCGCCACAATGCCTCACAGAGATACCCATTAGATACTCAGACCAATATACAATCCAAAATCCATTACGGTTTTTATTTCATGAGCTAGGAAAGATGGGACTACAACAAAGATACACATACATGGGTGTGGTGTGTGCAGTATTTTGCACACACTCCTAGAAGTTTTTGAGTGATTTGTTGTTCCAAAACAACACTAGTAAGTGTCTTAGTTCCTGTAAGCACCCAAAAGCTATGACATGAAGTGTATTAAATCTGTGAAGTTAAGTGTAATGGAGTAAAGTTTAGTGGATGGAATTGTTTATTATCACAGGAGACGATTGTATTGTACAAAAAATTGTATGACTAAAAATAGAGTTTGTAAAATATAAATAAAAAATAAAATCATAACCAATCATAAAAAATAGTTTACAGAGTTTGTAAAATAAAAAGAATGGGATTAAATTAAATGTAAAAAAAAAAATGCAATCATAAGAAATATTGTTTGTAAGGCGAAAACAAGAAGGAGATGAAATAAAATAAAAAATATAAATAATAAAAAATGAGTTTGTACAATAAAAACAACGACCGCTGCTTTGCCACATCTTTTCTTGGTCACTTTGTGTACATCGAACCTGCAGCACTGGATCTTACTGAATGATTTGGAACAGATGAGGATTTCTCAAAGATCTAATAGCATGAATCATCAGTTTTGAATAATGTAATAATGAATAGTAAGTGTCACCTGAGACACATTTTGTGGACTCAGACAGGAGATCCTGAAAGAGGACAGACTTGGTGTGATCTTGCTGCTCATTGACTAGACGCCTTTCTCTGGTTTACATCGAGGCGGCGCAGCGGCGCAGCAGGTAGCAGTGGTGCCTCACAGCCGCAGGGTTCGATCCTGAGCTCCGGTTACTGGTTTCCTGTGCTGAGTTTCACATGTTCTCCGTGTGTCCATATGGGTTCCCTCCGGTTCTCTGCTTTGCTCCTACCTTACAAAAACATGGCTGTTAATGGATTGGCTACGCTAAATTGCCCTGCGGTCAGAGTGAGTGAGTGTGTGCATGTGTGATGGACTGCAGTGGATTTTTCACCCGTCTAGGCTGAACTGCTACTGCTGTTTCTGCAGTTAGTTACAGCTTCACCACAAATCAGAGACATGATGATGGAGAATGAATGAATGAATTATTTGTTTGTTTGTTTGTTTACTTATTTACTTATTTATTTGTTTATTTTTTGTAAAATAGAGAATATTTTGTGACCCTAGCCAATGTTTTGTTTGTTTGTTTGTTTGTTTGTTTGTTTTTGTAAGATGACTTTTTTAAATTATTACCCTTATTTGTGGGGATTTTAATTTTTTAAATTACTATTATTTTATTTTTTTTACGTTTGTCCTTTTCGGTGTTTGGTGGGTTTTCATTTGTTCTTTTGTTGTTGTTGAGTTTGTTTGTTTATTTTTGAAATAAAGAATTTTTTTAATGGGATTTTTTGTTTGATTGTTTCTTTGGGTTTTTTGTCCATTTTGCAGTTTTTGTAAAAGAACGAATATTTTGTTACCCTTGATTTTGTTTTTTTGTTTTTGTAAAATAATATTTGTTAATCTTATTTATGGGGATATTTGCTTGGCTTTTTTGGCTTTTTTGTTCTTCGTTCTAACCTGCAGTAACTTTTATTTCATGCCCATACAGACCTGCTCTCTGCTCATTTCAAGAGAGCTCAGTATAAACACGCACACTTGTTTTAAATATTCATCCTGTTACTGTGTCATTATGCCAAGTTATGTAATGAGGGAATGGTAGGATGAACATTTTATTGCACAGTTTTTGGCACGTCCCCTTTCTCTTTTGTCAGAAAAAAGAAAGACAAAGTCATTAAGTGAATCCACACCGGAACAAATTGAGTTCCTTTGCATTTTAGATCAACTTTCACTAATGAAACTATGCCTCAGTGACGCCAGGGAAAAACTGAACACAACTCAGGTTTCTCCTGTCAGATGTTAACACTTATGCCTTTTACGCCATCAGCATCATGATTTTTCTTGCCTTCGTATCCAACACAAATAAAGCTGCTCTCCATTTATAATCTGTTCTTGTTGTATTTATGTTTTTGGGTTCCTTTTCAAGTACAACTATGTCATGTTGAATATTGCGACCTTTAGATGACTGTCTTCTCACTGCAGAAAGGAGATTTTGAGTTAACTAATTTATCTGCATTATTTCCATAATGATGTTTTTACACAATATAAACATCATGTCACTAGCATGGATGAAAATCATTTACTTATTGTTTATATTTCACATGTTTCCCTCCTCATATCTTCCAATAAACCAGCCAGCTCTTCCTTTTTCCATGTATTAGAACCTATAAACTTCATATTTTCTACATGTCCTTGTGGTTAAGAGGTTAATTTAGCAGACTGGTAAACACTGGAGCAATTAGTCATTAAATATAGCTCCACTCTTAAACCAAAATTGCCCAGATGGGATCTTGTTCTGGAATAATATGTCTAATAAAGTCTGGTGTATTAGATCACTAGTTTAGGAGTTTTCCTTTCCAAATGAGGCCACAAGCTGATTGTTTGTGTCGGCGACCTTGTTTAATCAGTAGTCAAACGCTGGGTAAAAACAGATGTTCAACCAAAATGTCGCATTTGCTTTCAAGAGCTGGAGGACGTCGCATTGTTTTTACACAACCCTTTGCGGTGCCGTAAAATTCAGGAGCCACGTCGCTTCCCAGAATGCAAAGCAGTCTGTAACCTCAACCCTACACCCAGTCAGGCGTCTCTCCTCCCCCTCTTTTATTTGTTCTCTTCTCTCAGCTTTTGTCTTGTGCCATATTGATCCATGGCCAGATTGTTGAAATAACCCTGTCTCGGTCTGGAGGATAGACAAATAGGAATTGAACACCAATTAGTCAGAATATATGTCAAAATTTGGAATGTAGAATGTCTGAAATGATTTGGGCCGTAAATCTGTGTACCTTCCGTTCAATCAGTGTCCGGATAAAGAAAAAAACATTTTCGTGTTTCCCATTTTCCATTCTTAACACAAAAATAGGAAAATTTAAGTCTAAAAAAACACCTTTTTGAACTCCTTTCATCAACAAACACAAAGATCTCCAGCTGAGAAAGCACAAGGATTTGAACAGGGAAAGACGCAGAAGTAATAATCTAATAGAAAAAGACTAAGGAATGATGGCTTCATCATGGTATTGAAGCCATATACGAATGTGATCGTCAAAATGTTTAAAGTTTACTAACGTTTCTGTCTCAAGTAGTATACAGAAATTCTAGAGTGTCTGCACAACTTAAGAAAAGGACAAGTGGATGGCAACTTCCTAGAAATGGTGGTGACTAGATCGATAAATGAGGAGTTTATGTCTCTGTTTTCATGACGTCTTTCTTTAAAATAACGTTCTTTGAGCCTCTGCAAACGATATATCTATCCATATTTACATTAAGAAATGCAGCGAGATCGTATATAAGGTTGAAATGTAAATTTGACTCCCATCTGACACGGACCACCTGAACTTCTGGGTCATAACAGATGAACTGTCAAAATATAAATCTAAAATTCAATATTTAGGGTTAATATTTAGAATCTGGGTTGTATACTAAAATAAATAAAAAGCAAAAGTTTTTCACTTGCTTGATTTGATTGCAAAATAGATATGGACTGAACAGAAGACACACATATTGTCTTAGTATGGACACATCACTAGAGCTAATTATACAATTTAAATGATTCTAGAGTCACTTACACTTACACTCACTGGCTTTTTGGTAAACCTACAATATAGGTTCACTTTGTAGGTGTACAATTACAGTCTGCTGTCTTCCCTGCAATTCTAGACATGACTTTTTTAATTCAGGCCAGTCAGAATCAAAATAAAGGCCAATATCCACCACTTGCATCACTGTCTAAAATACCCAGATGCTAAATTCATTTAGTTTGTGCGAGATGAATCATTTCAGCATGTGGAATCAACTCCAGTGCTTTGCCATTGACTCATAGTTTCTCTTAGACTCTTAGACTCTTAGTACTATTTCTGACTTGTTCAATTCTGACAGTCAGATTAAAAATAAAGGCCAATGTCCACTACTTGTATCATTGTCTACTTGTATTCTTGTCTACTTGTATCGCTGTCAGATGCTAAAATCATTTGGTTTGTGCAAGACGAATCATTTTGGTGTGTGGAATCAACTCCAAAGCTTTGCCTGGAATCAGTGAATCGACTCTTTTTGGAAATGACTCCCAGCACTTTTGGTGTTAGCTGAAAACAGGATTGTGTCTTGATGACTTGACGCATCAGTTACATTAAAAATATTTGTACACATTAAGAAAATTAAATGCTAAAATGATTGATGTTGCTGGGGTGAAAAAAATAGTTTAACTAACTATAAGTTAACTGATTCAAATAGTGTGTGCCAAATTTTTGCTTCATAACATAGATCATAGAAATCTATAATGAAATTTGTTTAAAGACAGGTGTACCCAATAAACTGGTGTTTTCAATGTTACTTATGGCATTTCTAGAACTTTTTGAAACTTGTTTAATCCCACCAAACCACACTCTAAATCCCACACAGATAAACACACACGCTGGCCATGGATCAGCCACTATAAACTGAAAATCCTGCCTGATTGCACCTCCAGCACCTGGTCTCCTGTGCAGGCCGACGCTGACATCTGTTAGGTATTACGAGGGTAATGACTGGGAGTTTTGTTCAAAGTTCCTCACGATCTGTGCTGCCGCACGACAGCTTAGGTCATAGAAAACTAAACCTTAAACACATTTCCCCCGTTTATGGAGCCTGTTTTTATTGTTCCAGTGTTAGGAGGAAAATTCCTTACTTGGCCCTTTTTTTTTACAGCCCTGTTGTGTTCTGGTGGCCATCAGGACCTGACATTCAGAAATATCGCTCAACAAGCTGTCGGGATGATGTCATGTGACCCTCATAACTACAACACAGATGACATCATGCTCTGATTCTTGTGTTTTAACGAGGTCATGGCTTGGTGTATTTTATATACTGTATCACAAGGTTATATTTACAGGATGGGAGATTAGCTAGCAGTCTGCCACACAGTGCTTGTAGGACAGTAGAGGCAAAATACCCATCTTGAACAGGTGATTAGGAATGAATAAGACTAATGAGACTTAGAAGACCCTGAAATTCTGTCTGCTCAGAGAAGAAAAAAAAATCAATACGTATTCATTTTTACATCTTGTTTATCGAAGATTACAATCGGTGCCTACCAAGGACTAATGTTCAATAAATTAATTTAAATAAAGTTAAAATGGTGTTCAAAAATTGGTTTACAATCTCATATAATGTGTTGAGTCATTTTCAATAACAACATTTCGGACAGTAGTGACCATTTGAGACAAATCACATGTATATATTAATGCGCTCCTTCTATTAGGTTAATAATTTATCATTTTTATAACAGCAACTAATTCAGGGAGACTCGTTAGTCAAATATAGCCAAATGAAGTCTTCTAGGTCAGGGAAAGACTTTGAGAGAATGAAAAAAGAGGTGAATGTTGGTGAGGAATCAAATGTTTATAGGTTATACTGTATGTCATAAGTGAAAAGTAAGGAATAAATAAATGCTGATTACTTAAAGTTACAGCTTTACCTCTGACTGTTGCAAAGTTCTGACACTGGAGACTCCTTCCAAAATGCTAAATAAACCTTTCCTCACAAAAACATCCACCATGTCAACAACTGCTCATATTTTTATCTGCTTATGTGGAGCGTCTGAGATAAATCTCTGGGTACGCTGGTACTATAGAAACTATAACGTATTTGAGCGAGTGTGTTAATTAATTAGTAAGATTTGTCTTGGAGCAGGCACTATTGTTAGTGCTGTCACAGAAAATTAATCAACAACTTCTGACCAATCTGATTTGAGAATTTGAGAACACCATCGTGTTGTGCTTTATTCCTTACTTGTTGCCTGTGAGGTAAATAAGGAATATCAGGGCCCTTAAAAATGTAGTTTACAGATTTTTTTTCTTGCCTTTTGTCCTTTCAGATGACAAAGCTTTCTGTCATTCATGATTTTGATTATGTTTTTTGCTTGTATTTCAGAATGCTGGAAGATGACCTGAAGATCAGCAGTGATGAAGAAGACAGTGAACAGGTGAGACACAGTACAAATTCTATTGGAAAAAAAAAATCACTACTCATTTAAAGCTTTAATTGACGCTTAAATGAAGGTCCCCAGAAAATGGACCACATAGAAAATTTTCACCTCTGGTGTATCTGGTGTATCATGAAGTGATTTCTGTGCTGTTGGCAATGTTGCGAGGAGGCATACTGATTGTGTAAATACTCACTGATTAGCTTTGACCTTTCTTTTGTGCTTAGGAACCACCTTTTTATCATTTATATTTGATTTGTTTTGATTGAGCATGCAAATTAGCAGTGTTCTATTCTCATGACATGAGACATTTTCATAGACAATTGAATCACCCCACAGACCCACCCACACATACACACACAAACACACACACACACACTGTTGTCTTAGTATCCTTGTGAGGACCTTCCATTGATATAGCTGTGTACCATACCTTTATCTCAGTAACCAAAAGGAAACCTTTTGGCTCTTTTAATTAGTTTTTTTGGTCCCCAGTTTTCCTTGTGGGGACCAGCCAAAGGTCCCCTGAAACCTGTATCCCAACAAGATATAAAAACTTGTGCACACTCACACACACACACACACACTCTCACTCACTCTGTCTCACCATGCACTCCTTCATGTGCTCATCTCACTTACATGTACACACTTACACACACAAACATACAACCCCCACACTGGGTCAACAGTGAACTAGAGAAGGGATAACGAGCATGTTTTCCAAAATAACGTGTGCGTGTGTGTGTGTGTGTGTGTGTGTGTCTGCTATCTTACTGTGCCCACATAAAACCATGTCCAAACCAATTAACCTCCCTCTCACTACACCCTCTCTCTCTCTCTTTCTCAGACACACACACATTTTTGCTCTCTTATGATTGAATACAGATACAACACCATCTGATACAAATTACCTGAAAAAATACAGACAAAAAAGTGTAAGCAGATCCTCAGGGTGCATTTATTTGTCCCTTGCTTGTGACCCTTGCCCTTCCCTTTGCAATTCTTTACACTTCAGTTTTCTCTAGCTTTTTTTTATCTTGCTATAGCACAATAACAGTCACACAGTCTCCTGACACACATAGTTGGGCAAAAAGCAGCCATTTCCCTAAAGCACAGTCTCTGCTATGCTTTTATTAGACTCATGATTATATCAACATTGTTTCTCCCAAATGGTTAGAGAGCAAGGTGGGATTACACAGAGGCCTCAGAGATAAGACACCTCCAAACCCACTTTGCGAATTAGTGCTGTCTTTATTTACGAGTTTCCTTATTAATCAGTCAGTGTCTTGCTCCATCCTCTGTGATTGGAAAGGATACTGAGGACAATGTTGGAGGAGCTAATGGCATTTTTACAAGATTGTATTCAAGTCTGGGTTTTCATTTTGGGTTTAAATCAGTGCTGTATTTGTGGGTGTGGTGCTGATACAAGTGTATCAGGTGCACTGTGTACATTTACTGGCCATCTACACATGATCTGTGTATGTATCTGACTGTGTGTGTGTGTGTGTGTATTGGTTGGTTAGTTGGCCAGCTAGCTGGTTGGCTGGCAGGTTGGTTGCTTGGTTATTTTACAATATTATGTTGTTGTTTTTTGTTTTTTTTTTTGGTTTTTTTGCTACTTTGAAATCCTGCCTGTGTGTGTGTGTGTGTGTGTGCTCGCATTCTATACATTCCATGTATCTCCAAAATGGATCAATCAAGTATAGGAATACCTGATCATTTTGACCTTGTGTGGACATTTGGCTGTTCCCCATGTGGAAAACAGCTTTTTCACAAAAAATAAAGCTTTTGTGTGTGTGTATGTGTGTGTGTGTGTGTGTGTGTGTGCATAATTAAGGCCTCGTGTCTCCAAAATGGCAGCTTTGGAGGAGAAAATATACTGTGTACTTATAAAAAGCTGATTTCAAAAAAAAAAAAAAAAAAGTCAGTGTTTGATAGTTATATAATGAGTAGTGTTAGAAAAACGTAATCTTTGGACAGTGACCACTCAGAGATGTTAGATAGCTAGCTACCTCAAACTGTCAGCATGTGTCTTTTTTAGTAAGACATAACTTTAGAGCAACGTGTCAGACAGATTGTTTGGCCAATGCACTTAATTTGGAGTAATTTCGGACCTTGGGCTGAAGCGTTTAACATTAAAAGGGCAGCCACTACTTTCAAATGGTGTAAAAAAAACCGGATGTCACTGTCAGTGGAGTTGACAGTGATAGCTGTTTTCAACAAAATTACTCTGCAATTTTTATAACCTCCACATTTATTACTGAATTTCTCAGTAATAAATCCCTTCTTGTTCCTGATGTTCAGAGAATGGAGCACTTAGTGAAAAAGGAACAAAAATGGATGAATGTATTATTTTGTGTATTTTGATAAATACACTAATTTTGCTGTTTGATGCTGCTTTGTTCAGTGCACTGCATGACCATTTTGCAGTGTTTCCAAATAATTTCATATTCACTGTACGTTTTATTTAGCTAATTGATGCCTTGTCCCCCCTGTTGTTCAGAACGGAACATTTGAGTTGTGCCATTCATCATGCTGTGAATAGCTTCAGCTTAGGCTTGATTTCACTCTGCTAAAATCTTTTGTCATGCTGCCTTTTTGGAATCCTAATGTGATCCATAGCAAAATAGTAGCTCACACACACACACACACACACACACACATTGCCATCTCAGTCTGCTGTGAGAAACGTTCCCTGCTTCTCTCAAGCAGAAAAGCCCAAAACAACACAAACACACCAAGAGGGCACGAAATTGTATGTGTTTATGTGTGAGCTTGTATCCTTGTGTGTGTATGTGTTTGTGTGTGTCCACCTGTTTGTGTGTGTGTGTACTATATATGTGTGTGGTCATGTGCCTATGCCCACGTGCATGTGTGTGTGCGTGTGTGTGTGCCCACACATGCCGCGCTATCCTTACTGCCCCCAGCCGGGTTGCCTAGCAACGCCGGAACGTGTGCGGCTTGGAAGAAGCCCAAATTCCCCGCAGAGCAGGAAACAGCAATAAGAGCCTCTGTGACAAACGATCTGCGCTCTTTCATCTAATACACTGTGAAGATCACTGGCTCCTCTCACTGAATGATAAATGGACTGTATACAGATCAATGGCCACAGCAATAAGCCCGGGACGCCAGTCTGTGCCCGCTTAGGCGGCCCAGGTAGCGCCAGACGAGCGCCACATTCACATACAGCTCAGATATCTCAATCCATCCCCATTTACTCCGATACACCCAGTTCTGACCATCAAGTAGTGTCATTTATTATTGTAGTCAAATATACACATGTATAGCACAATGAAATATTGTGCCTCACTGACCACAGTAAAACACACATGACCATACACAAAAACATCTGCAATATCTACTTGAAAATGACTGTTTCAGAGTATGATACATATATATATATATATATATAGTGTAAGTATGCTAGCCGTAGCTAGCTAACAAAACAAGAGACGTGATTTTACCACGCTTTAAATTATGAGTTTAATAATTAATAATTAAATAATGGCAGTGTTTTTGCTGCACTCTCCTGTAAAGAAAACATGGCCACAGTTTGAAGGATAAGCTGACCATGCAAACGTATGTTTTCTATAAAAAAATGTGGTCCTCAAGATAATGTCTCTTGTTAAGGTACTGTCTCCTTCAATGTCCTCCATGTGGAAAAAAAAAGCAAGATACTATAGGCAAGATACTATTAATTAGCTAATAGTGTCATATTTATGTATTTAATATTGGGCTCAAATGGCAGTCCATGTACTTTTGAGTGTACATATTTACAGCTGAAAACATAAATTTCAGCATGACATTCATGCAGTTACATAAAACTGTCAGAGGCAGTGGACTTAATACCGCTCCTCACTCGAGCTGATATAGTGCAAGAAAACTACATGCACTTAACTCTGAATACAGCCCAGCGTTAGTTACCTCAGCATACTAGCTAACACCAGCATGCTAGCTAATTTAGATAATATAACCTATGTTTTTTTCGTGTTTTGATTACTTTTTGTTAGATAGTTAGCTGTTCGTAGCTAGCTCACCGACACTAACAGAAACACCTCCAGAGATTAAGAAGCGCTTTGTGTTTGGCTAAATGTAGTTCATGGTGAAAATAATTTGTGTGACAGTATCTACCACAAATTGCTGATTCAAAGTATAATAAATATACGATATTATGTAACTAAGCTAGCAGTAGCTAGCTAACACGCAAACACACACACACACACACACTGAAAGACTGGATATAAGCTAGTCAGATTTGTGTAAATATAAACATAACTTATGTAATGGCATGCTAATTTACTTTTACGAACCATGTTAGTTGTTTCAGCTACATCAGCACGCTAGCTCACTTAGATATTGTTACCTACAAGTTGCAGTTGGTGTTTCAACTACTTTCAGTTAGCTAGTTAGATGCTGATAGCTAGCTAACCAACATTCAGCTAACTTAGCTTACTTAGATTCTTACACCAGATGTAAAATGTTTTTCATAAATAAATATTTTTCAGGGAAAGCAGTTTTGTGTTTGGTTAAATGTTGTTTTGTGAAAATAATATGTTTGTTATTATGAGGTAAAATGTACTGTTAATGCCCATATGAGTAAATTGTAAAGTTGGGGTTTCTGAACAATTCTGTTTTGATCTGAATACGTTCAAATGTCATTTATCTTACAACTTTCCTGCATTTACTGTTTGCTTAGCATGGTGTTAATTTCTTAGCATGCATGTTAATTGTGGGACTACAACTAACTACATGCTAACAGTACTGAGGTGGAGGATAAAAGGGCTGTGTAATTGTGTTAACCTGAGGTTCCTGACTGTGTAAATTGCATGTGATTGCACATTCTCTGTCCACCCACTTTGTATAAGTTAAATGTGTAACAGCAAAACAATCACAAACTTGCATTTGCACTTGCGTGTGACCAGTGTTTTTATATAAACCATTTTTATATCCAACTGTTTGTTCTTATAAAGAGGAGACCTTGTAAAAAGTCAGACCCAAAACAGTTAGTGATACCTAATTCAGGGTTTGCTAACTGCTTTAACTTGTGTTAAATTTTTTTTTTTAAAATTCTGAAACAAAAGTGAAACACGAATGGGGTTTTTTGGCATTTTTTTAATGGTTTTGGTATTTTTTTGGTTGTTATCAGGTAATATCAAGATGATATTTCTGTTTATTATTTTTATATTTTTTTCCTCAAAAAATTCCAGTGCAGTTTGTGGGTAATTGAACAGTTTGTGTTGTTTTGGCTCTTTGCTCCTGCACATTGGATTTGCTATAAACAGGTATGAGGATAAAGTACATTATGCCAGCTTTAATATAAGCATGTTTATATATATATATAATATAGTTGAAGTACACAGGAGCTGACGTTCTGCACTTTAATCTCAAATATGATGGAATTCAGAGCCAACAAAAATTCTGCCACTGTCCAAATACTTATATACGGAGCTGTAATTCAATCACTTTTTATATTGCCCTTTAAGCAACACTTTTCAACTTTACTGGTGTTGTATTGCTGCTTATAGACCCACAAAACACTTACAAATAAACTACAAAACAATCAAGAATTCTCTGTTAGGATGAAAATCCATTTGTTAGCCTCAAGCTAACATTGATCTACTGTCTAAAGTGATCATACAATACCAGCCTTGAGCAGTTGTGTTAATTAAATTTGTATGTATGATACACTCAATCCTGCATTGCTCTTCATCTAATTGACATTTTGTCTCGTTCACAGACTGCAGAGAAACCCAAAACCAGGAGCACACCTCCAAAGTAAGTGACTGTTTCAGGCTGATTTGTTTCATCACGCACCCAGATGGACTATTAGACACAGTCCTGCTTCAACTTTTTCACAGCTGGAGGATTGTGAAGTATGAGTCTTGAACATGAGAGTTAATTTTCAAGAACCGTTATTTTTCCATCTGTTATCGAAAACTAAAATAGTCTCTAACAGGAATTCTTCACTATTTATATACTGATATCTTTTTTTTTAAAGTCTGTTCTTATCGTCTTAAATCGTTAATTGAGGAAATACGATGTCCACTCACCGGCCACTTTATTAGGAACACTTATGCACCTGCTTATTTATGCAATTATCCAATTAACTGTAGCAGCACAATGCATAAAAGCATGCAGATACACATCTAGAGCTTCAGTTCATGTTCACATCAAATATCAGAATGGAAAAAAATAACCTCAGGGATTTGACCTGTTGGTGGTTTGAGTATTTCAGAAACTGATGATATCACACGCAACAGTCTCTAGAGTTTACACAGAAAAAAAAACACATCCAGTGAGTGGAGGTGCTGTGGGTGGAAATGCCTTGTTCATGAGAGAGATCGGAGGAGAATGGCCAGACTGGTTTGAACAGCAAGGTTACGGTAACTCAAATAACCACTCTTTACAACTGTGGTGAGCAGAAAAGCAGCTTAAGTATTTGAGTTGTAAAAATGACCAAAATACTCAGTTCTGTATCATGTCTACTGGCAAATATTGACTGTTTTTCTATGGTTGACCACCCGGCTCCTTTTGTCAATGGTGACATAGATGTGATCGGAGATAGGGGCATAACAACAGGGAAGAAAAAGCCATCGTGCATTAAAAGAGATATGACAACAGTTTTAAAAATTAGCTAAATGATGTGAACAGGACATAAAAATGTAGTTTAATTTTATGCAAGGATTTTAGCAAACAGCTAAAAAAGTAATGTATTCTTGCATAATAAGTATTACTGGAATAAAATAGTGTATCTGTTAATTAGATAAATATTCAAATCAAAAACTGTGGGTTATATGGTATAGCTATTTATAAGCGAAACCCAAAGTGTTACACACATTTAGCAAGCATTAGCTAATCTACTTAAACACAATACTGTGTTATTATTACCAGCTAAGCAGCTTATTTAGTTTGTATGTCAATGTAAATAGGACCATTATCCAACTTACACTTTGTTAACTGTGTTATTAGAGAAATATCCTATTTCATTATTTAATTAGCTATCATTAGGCTGACCATTAGATAGTGTCATTAAAACAGTAGCCAAATTAACCCTTAGCATCCCTGATTGTTGGCCATCATGCGATAAACTATCGCATGGGATTTGCTAACAAGTAAATAAGGTGCAAATTGTATTTTTAAGTGGATGCAAATAGCCATTCTCCTTTACTCAGCCTTCCCCCCAAATCCCATCACCACCACTATATAAAGGATTATGTAATACATTATATACAGTGCGCCATTTTTGTAGATTCTAGTCTAGAATGATGAAAGATAACGAGATGCTGTATGTCACATTATGAAGAAATTTCCTCACTATCCACTGGAGAATCACTGCGACTGGTATTGCTCCTGTTATTAAGTCTCCAGCGTTTATTTCCCAGCATCCTCTCCTCTCTCCTTCATCTCTGACGATGCCTCTGTTGGCTTCTCAGAGGCAGTGTAAGGTGCAGACGGGGTCTCATTAAGGAGACGGAGAGAGAAATATGGCCTGCAGCTCTGTTCTCAGCCAGGGAGCCTGGCAGTGGAGGAGCTGTGAGCGATCCTGGGGCCACGACTGCATTCCTCTAACAAAAGCAAAGAGTAGGGAGCAGAGACAGAGCTGCAGGGGGTGGAGGGAGGCTGGAGGAGAGAGTTAAAGGGGTGGAGGGTCTTATGGAGAAGGCAGTTAGTGAGCGGGAGCTGGAACATAAGTGGCAATTAGACTAGTGGTGGCTTAGACTGTGTGATCATTTACTAATGAGGTCTTGAATACTGCTTAAGAGGTCTTTGATAGCTTTGCTTGATATTAATTCTTATGTTTTGTTCTCTACCTAGTAATACACTTCATTGTACGCCCTACTGACTTTATACTTTATATGAGTACTCATACCAATACTAGTACCTAAATTAGCAAGCCACTTAGTATTAAGCAACAAGGGGCATCAAGGAACATTTAGCTCTGTTTATGTTGGTTGCTGCTGTGTGCTGCTAGCAACAAACTCCTCATGCTGAGTTTTATGTTTAAGATATTACAGTGTTTAAATAGTATCTTTAATAGAGCACATGACACTGAGCAGCGAGCATTGCCGTTAAAAATAAGTGCAAGGTACCATGAAATGCACCTTGACTCACAAGTAAAGTGTAGACCCTGGCAAAATGAAGCGTGTGTCTCAGTGCTCAGTGCTCGCTGAACTGAAGTGCTCTCACATGCGTCATTTTCTCTGCACACTCGCTTCACTGCTCCATGCTTGTAAATATATTTGATATATAAGCGCAATAAATGAACACGGTATTGGACTTATACCCGTTGCCAGTATTGGTACTGGTCCATTACCCAAAGTCCTACCTCTGTTTCGATTTTTAAGAAGTGGACCCACAGAGACAGCGACAGATCCCAGTAATTTTAAGACTGATTTCACCTTGTTACATTCATTTCAAAAAGATTTGATCATACTCTCCATCAAAGAATATTTTAGAAATTAATTTTGCACCATGTGCTTGAGGTATAGCGTTGGAAAATTCATTTTTAGTAGAGTTCCACTTTTAGTAATAATTGAAAGTGTGTCATTTCGGTCCAAACCTCACACTAAATGTCCTGCAGCTCACTTTGGGACATTATGGGTATGTTGTTAGGCAGCTGCTCTTGCAATAAAGTCCAATTTAGTTCCACGTCTAAATGACGGCTCTTAAAAAATGGCATTCAGAATTGCATACCAAGTCAAATTTAGAATGTTTTTAAAGCCAGGAGTGTCAGATCAGCACTAGGGTTCGACTTAGACATGATCTCTGTCACATCCATGGGGGCCTGTATGAAGAGCCTAGCTATTCCCTACTTCCACAGTGAGGCAATGTGCCCATTAAAACGTAGCCCACAGTTCAGCCTAGGGCACCATGCTGCAGAAAATCCAGCTACATGACTGCATGGGTTTCACACAGCCCTAAAATCAGCACTCCTGTGGTGTGGAATCAGGCTTCACGTGGTCAGTAGTTTTACTTGTACTGAAAGATCAGGCTGATCCTGGAACAGCTCTCACTGACAAGTCAGATCCAATTTTTTTTACAGCAGAACACAAACATATCCACAGGGAAGGCGTTATTTAGGGCACAGCGTGTACATTTTGCCCATATGTATTATGTGACATGGTACCACAGGCTAGTGCAGTTCATCTTTAATAGCATGACATCAACCATGTGCTCAAGTACACTACCACTGTTAGCTTTTGGCTAAGATCCTACGCATCTGCATCGTTGCTAAGTGGTATTGGCAGGATCTGAAAGGGAATTGATTGACACTGAGCAATGTGATTGACACTGAGCAATTGTACTGACCTGCTAATTGAAGCGATATCTGCTTATGTTTTAATGATTTAAAGAACGCCAAATTCACAAAAATGCATGGATATGGTTTCTAAATAAAATACGTTAGCATTGTGATCTTCCTGCCTAAAAGCAGAAGGACTGCAACTGTTTTCTTTAGCTTAGCAAGGCTAAACTCATTCATCACTCAGGAATTCCTCTCCTTTTCAGAGGTTTTCTGTGTGTGACATTGGCCATCTGGTTTAATATTTTGAAGTCTCTGATAAGTGTGGTGGCGTTCCACAGCTTAGCATAAAAAGTCCTTTTAGAAATCCTTTTACTCAGTGCCTTTGAGTTTAGTTAGAGACTGTTATTCAGTGTAACAGGTTTTCTTTAGCTCGGCTTCTTGTTTAGATTTGAACGGTTGAGACGTTATTGTTCTGTTGTTTAGTCTTTTAGTTTTTTCCCCTTTGTTTTGGTACATTTTTTACACCAAACTGTCATTTAATTTTTTTTTTCATCCTTTAAGAGTGCTAAGATTAATGTTTTAGCATAGATACTATATGAAACCTAGATTGTGCATTAGCTGTTTTATTACAGATGTCATTCCGCACAGGTAACACAATTAAAGAATTAAACGTGGTGTGGTGCAACCCATTTCTCACATAATTTCATAAAAAACAAAAAAAAAAAAAAAAAAATTTAAACCAAGGTAAAAACTTCAGTGTTTACATCTGTTCATCTGTGTTTTGAATTTTTTTTAATTAAAATTTTTTTAAAAAAAAAAAAAAAAAAAAAAAAAAATTGTATTTCAATGAACAGCTGTTGAAATAAACAACATGGATTTAGGCCTAACAACTAACAAATGGTGGTTACATTTTTGGTTCGAAGCCAAATGAAAAAGGACCACAAACTTAAAAACCTCCGAACATTTGAACACAGAAGGACACTAAAAGCTGTAGTTCCTGGCACTTGTGAGTATCTATTTATTACTGAGACAGTATTAAATGATTTACTTTAACAGACAATGAGGTGCCTATACTATAAAATGGACCAAAAAGACAATTACATTGCTAATCGCTATTATTTTAGTTACAATTTAATTTGTGTGGTGATCTGGGAAAACGCATCAGATGTTTACTGCGGCTGAATTCTGGGCTTTTTCTGGGCTCTAGTTTAAGAGAACATAAATATATTTTCCCAAAATGATGAAGAAAGGCAGTTTATCAAGCGTGGTTGCAAAAACAGCTGTAGGCTATGAAAATACAGACAGGTGGATATACAGACATAATGTTTGTATATGACATTTATTCATATATTTCATTCATATATTTTATTTATTACATGTTAAATTAAATGCATATTCAATCAAATTGCTATATATTGCAGCTGCTTTTAGAAATTCAGTGTGTTTTGGTGTCTTTCAGTGGAGTGGGATCTTTAAATGCAGTTTTCTCTCTCTTCCCTTTTGGGGGTAACCAGATTTTAAAGTGCTAGAACTATACTTGTGGTTGAGATTCAGGTATATTCAACAGGGAAACATATTTTGTGTAGTTTTCAGAACTATATACAGTAGAAAACGTCAAAATTTCACCATGTAAAGGGATTTCCTAGGCTGGTACTACTTAATAATGAAATCAAGTCAGTGCTGAAAGCTTCTGGAAATTTGACAAGTGACAGTTTAAAGAGGTTATGACTGAAATACTTCTTCTTGTTAATGTTGTAGATTATAATTGTACTGATCCAGCTTGAGTGAGTGTTTTATAGAAAAACTCTTGCACTAGAAACCATTTCTCTGTGATGAGTCAGTCAAACACATTGTATATTTCACATCCAGCATTATAAACAAACAGTAATTAGACTTACACTTCAATCTTTCTATTAAGCGCACCTTATTATACACTATATAACACTCTAATTGATTTTATATGGAGCGTCTCTTTAAGGCTAAAGCAAGCAGACATATTTCTTATTTCTCCGTAGGACTGAAAGTTACACCCACACACGGCCAATCTAAAAGTAAATGTTATGATGGTTGGTGGTAGAAAAAAAATGTGCGTATTGAGTTTACCTCCGCAGACGGGTTTTGGCTGATAGCAATCTCTGTGAGCAGTCAAGCAGCAAATACATCACCGGCTTCACCAACCAGCAAAAAGGAGAGGCAGATGAGGGAGAGGAGTGGAAAAAAAATGGCTCCCCTGTCCTCGCTTTTCAGTCTGACTACTTGCTTCTCCATCATTATTCATATCTTCTCACCCCACACTGTTGTGTATCATATCAGACGGTGTATCACCATCATCGCAGCTCGTTCCAAACAATATGTTTTAATGTGCTGACGCTGAAATGGCTGCCATATTTCAGAAGCGTTTGTGCCACAACGAGACAGAACGGCAGGGTGCTATAAAGCACATGGCATATATTGTTTGAAATAACACACTCTGGAGAATGCTGTTATACTGTATATACTGTAGTCGATTGTTTTCTATTGACAACATGTTCCAGTGTGTTTTATTCCTCTTACATACATATTTTATTCCTCTTTATACCATAGCCAATTTGCCAACAATTTTTAATCTATTAGAATAAAAATGACACGTACTTTTTATCCATTTCTAGTTTTATATATAATGTTGTAGAACACCCATGAAGCAAGTTAGTTCCTGTTATCAGTTACGTTATAGGATGTATAAGTGGGCGTTTCCTCTCCAGTCGCTCTTTTGTCCTTCTTAAAGTCAATAAGATGAAGAAACTCAGTTTGTCATGTTGCAGAGAAACCGGAAAGTGCACTCAACCCTTCATCTTGAAGACTTTCCAATGGTGGAAAACTTACTTGTTATCAAATAAATGTCAAATAAACATCTACTTACAGAAAACTTTACAACTTTATATAAATGACTACATGTTTATCTTTGTTTAATAATGTCTGTTATTATTCTTATTTATTCTTATTTATTATTAGTCTTAGATTAGGTGTAGTGTTTGCCATACATGTCCCTTTGAATTAGCTGTTACTATAGAAATGCTAACATATTTAACATATTTAAACAAGTGTATTAATATAAACCTGTGTAATTAGTATAAACCTGTGCTGTTAAAGAACAACTTCTGATCAATCAGATTCAAGAATTCAGTAGCACTGTGGTATAAGAATATCTTGTTCAGTAGGTTTTCACTTAGTTTACTCTTTAACCTCAGTCTTAAGAGAGACGTGCTAGTGAAATAGCTTGTATATATAGAATGATAGGGTTACACTAAAGCACACAATATCTGTGAGAGCTAGAGACCTGCAGTGACATTCAGCACATGGAACCTTATAAAGAGATGATTTTCAGGCTAATGAAAGATAGTCATCTTTCATCATCCTGGCATGAAGGGAGGTAATTGTATGCCGTGGCAAGCGCCCATGTTTAATGTGAAGGAGCCCTTTAGCAAGTTAAGGCAATTCAAAGGTTCCTCAGATGAAACTCCAATTGCTCTCAGTTTAATCTTTGACCCAATCGGAACCACTCGGGGTGTGTGTTGTATGTGCTCTCTAGTGCAACACTGGGTGTTAATGGCTCGAGTAGAGAATGTCAGCACGGTCTGATACTGGAGTAAACACTCAGTACTGTGTACTCTGACCCAGACCTTCATGGGGTTTTAAAGACAACATCTGTTGTAGTCAAGCTGCCAGTGCGTATGTGTATGTATGTGAGAGGGAGAAGTAGCTAAAAGACAGGGTGTAACATGACATAAAACAATACAGATCCTGGAAACAAACATCCCTCTGACAAAGACATGACTACAGAGGAAGAAAAGACAGTAGTAACAGGAAGAGATCATCATAAGGGCAGAGAGAGAGAGAGAGAGAGAGAGAAAGAGAGAGGAGGAAGGAACCAGAGCCAGTCGGAGAGGTGTATGCTTTCAGCACCGCTCTTTTTGAGCAATGTGATCCATCACTTGCTGTCTGTGAAGTCTGGCCCTATGTCGGCGGAGGACAGAAAAATTATCCCTCCTACCACTTTCTATCATGCAGCAACTCCCCCACCTCCTGATCCTGCCAAAGCTCAGTGTAACTCCAGATCCATATGCAGACAGTAGAAAAACTAAACACAAGGCCTGAGGTCTGGTTTCATCTTGTAGAGACAGGAGAGGAGTACAGAATAGAGGGAGCTTTTGTGTAAAACTCCATTAGCCCTTCATAATCTTATATGAACATAATCATAGATAATCGTACATAGATAAACTTATTTGATTTGTTTTTGTAATAGAGCCTATTCCAGCTCTGCGTGTGAGTGTGTGTTAACTCTATGTTCACACTAATTAAGTGACAGGAATCAGGTGACCCATAATTTCCTATGGGGAAAAAATAGAAATGAAGAAAAGAGCTGTGGCATCGTAATAAGGTGACAAGCGTCAAACTTTAATTTTCTAAATGTTATTCAAATTAGTTCTATTAGTTCTACTGTAAAGCGGCAAATACCCAATAGTTGGCAATCACACTTTCTAATATCTGACCATTAGTTAGTTATTAGAATATATGTATATATGCATATAAAGCCAGTGGTGAAAATTGAAGAAGAAGAATTATGAAATTTTTGTACAAAAATCAATTTTCACAAAAAACAAAAAGCAAAATTCTAAGTTCTAAGTTTTTTATTTATTTATTTATTTTTTAAACAACTTTTCCATAAAATCTCTTAAACTGTCAGTATTTATCACGTTGTTGTTATAAGCTGAAAGAGAGAGTGGCTGCGAGAAAAGGTGGCGTACTGAGACACGAAATTTCTAACCAGTGCAGTAATGCGCAGTGCTGCTTAGCTGAAAAATAGATCATTGTTTTGTTAAGTTCTGGTCAGCAATGTCATGTTCTTCTGTGTGATAGATAGATAGCCATTGTGTATAATAACGTTTCAAACATGATAGGTGTGGCAGCAGAGGTAGCAGTTTATAACATGTTTATAACAGTAATGGATCACACAGCCAAAGGGTTATCACTGGCATCCCCATCCCTTACACTGAGAAATGGAGGTTGTAGTATGATTTAGGGGGAGTCCAGATGTCCCGATGTCCAGAAATCCAATCCACAGTTCAGCGAGTCATAGCCAGACACAAAACAAATGAGAACTACTGGAGTAAAAACCAACAGGTTATAGACAAAAATGCATTTGAATTAGTATTTGAAAAGGCATTGGTGAGGTAACTGCTCGATTATGCTCTTAATCTTGTTTAATTGTCTTAAACATGGTTAAGAGCATAAATTCTAGCAAGTTTCCCTATTTAGCTAGTTCATTTTGAAACGATGATATTTATAAGTTGTAAAGTAGCTGAGCTTAGCTATTTCTTAGCATTTGAGCTTAGCTATTTCTTATCAGAACCTCATAATAGCCATTGCATGCCTATGAAGGATGGCATTAGCAGTGGATACACCTATAACAGACAAACCTGAAATAACGTCAGTGACTTTCTAGTGCAGGATTAGCTCTTTTTTTAGTTCTTTTTTCTGGATTCTGGTCGGTTGGTGGAAACTTGCAGCACTTGTATCACTGTCATTTCCTTTAGCAGCCCTGTGCTTGAATTACGTCTCAATGCATCTTCCCAATGAATTAATATAAATCCATAAAGTCTTATTAGTAGTAGACTTATTTATAGAGGTATAGCAGCACTTCTGTTGATTACCTGGCCATCAGTTAATTGCTTACTGGTTAGATTTTACTAATATTCTGTTTTTTTGTCTGTGACTGGCTACTGAGAACTTTCTTCACTGAGGTAAAGAGGAATGAATACTTGATCTCACTGCCACATTAGATTAATGTCACTTTTTTCCTCTGGCCAGGATTGAAATTGGATGTAATTTTGATGATCTGGCCAAAGCAAATACAGCAAAGTTACAGCAGATACATCAAATATCGAGTTGATTATGCCGTAATCTCTCTCAGATGTTATTACCATCCAAGTCCAAAGGAGCAGGTGGTCGACTTGCTTTCCAAAATCAAAGTACAAACCGTTCGGTCTGTGTTTGTTTATGCCAAGAATTCTTCATCAACTACAACAGATGCTCAGTCTTTCTATTACCGCAACATCACTTGAAACTAATAACATGTTATTGAAATATTCGTCATGCATGGATATGAGAGTCGCAAACAGAAGTAAGGACTAAATTATGCTGTTAACGGATTTATGATTTGTTTTGATAGAATGTATTGGAATATTTCAGTTTGATGGTCTGGGACAAATGTGTACTTGAAACCTCAGAATGGCTTAAAATGATATTATGTATGAAAAATGAGTATTTTAAATAACTGTTGGTTTGAATGGAATGATGACTGCTGTGTGTTTTACTAGTGATCTGGAAACTTCCAACATTCTCACGCTCGCATTCAGCTGCAAAATAGTTGTGTTTATTCAGCATGTTATTTTTCAAGATTTAAGCAAATCGAAATGTTTCTGCCTTTCAGACATTCAGACCTAAAAAAACTGCCAAGGTGCTCATGGTAATATCTTTTACCTTTTCCAACACGAAAACGACAGAAGTAGATGTTGGCGTGACTGCATTAGAAGGGGAAAGGCTGTGGGCTTTCTCGGGTCGATAGGACTGGACGTGTTGACGTGAACATAGAGTCAGCTTTGATTTACGTGTTGAATGTGTCAGTAGAGTGATGTGAACTTGGCAGGACGGAGCTAACCACCACTTGGCAGCCAAAACGCCCTCACAGCTGGCCCTCCAGCCTTTGATACTGATATAACCGTAACTCAAACCAGTCAGACGGGTAGACGGGTAGACGGGTAGACACACACATTCACACACACACACACAGACACACACACTCTGATGTAGAGACTGTTCCATCACTGTAACCACAGACTGAACCATTGTAACACAACCCACAAATGTAATACGCGAGTAAGTGCATATATACAGGAGATGTGTATGAACACTGATCTGAGAGCAGTCAGAAGATTCCTGCCCAGAAGACTTCAAAACCTTCTTTTGATGCTTTTTGATGTGTAGCTCTCTTTCTCGCTGCTTTGGCCCATCTGGATTTTGAGATGAAGAATCGTTAAGTAAGGAATAAAACATTTTGAGAGGTGCTGTTATAGAAAAATATTCTATTGTTGCCACTTTTAAGTTTAAAAAAAACCTATTGAAAGAACATATATTTTTATCCATTTGTAGTTATATTAATCTTACAGAACATCCTCTAAAGTTTGTTCTTGTCATTTTCATCATAGCACCTGTAAATGGCCTCTTCTAATCTCTCTTTCTTGAAGTTAATAAGATTTAAAAAAAAAAAAAAAAAAAAAAAGCAGCTTGTCATGTTAGTAAGAAACTGGTAAAAGTGGAAAACCTTTCGTCCTGAAAACTTTTCCATGGTGGAAAACTTTCTCGCTATTACAAAGCACTGACACTCCTTCGTTAAATAACTTTACAACAACAAAAATTCTCCATATCAACAATTTTATTTCTTAAACAACATCAATAATAACAATAATAATAATAATAATAATAATAATAATAATAATAATAATTTTTAATTCATTTACTAGTAGACTTAAATTATGTGGAGCTTTAGCCATAAAAGTCCCCATGTATTTGTTGTTATTGTAGAAATGATAGGTAAGGAATAACACATGACAAACCATGCAGCTATATGAATGTAATCTACGCCTGGGTTGTGTGATACAACCCGACTTGAAGTGGAGGGTCATTACTACCCTGAAGTGGATTATTTTCTTATAAGAGCACGCTCTGAAGTCTCTTATTCCTCATTTAATGCAATGATTTGCCAACAATTAAGATTTTTTATTTATTAATGAATGACACATCACACTTACCTTTTATAGTTATATTTAATGTTATAGAATGTCCATGACACAAGTTAGTTCCTGTTATGACTTATGTTATAGCACGTATAAACACTCATTCCCTCAGTAGCCTCTTTTTCTTTCTCTCTCATCGTTAATTAGACAAAAAAAAGCAGCTTGTCAAGTTACCAAGAAACCAGAAAGCACAAAATCTTCTATCCTGAAGACTCTTCTTCCTGACTGACTGTTACAAAGCACTGACACTGAAGACTCCTTCAATAAACATTTAATAAACGTCTCCTTACAGAAAACTTGACCATAGAAACGGTTTTTCCTTGTTTAATAATAACAAGCTTTTAATATGTTTATCATTAACTTTAGATGATGTGGAGCGTCCGCCGTACAAGTCCCTGTGAAGGAGTTTTTACTATAGAAACGATAACATATTACAACAAGCACATTAATATAAACCTACATATGAATTTAGCTGGCACTACTGTCAGAGCTGCTGTTCCAGAAAATTAATCAACACCTTCTGACCAATCCGAATCGAGTACTCAAGATATAATGTGATATAATAACACTTAAGTAAGTTGGATCTCCAAATGATAGTCGTAGCACAAAAGAGCGTGTCTACAAATGAAGCTCAAGTTTAAATGCATTTGGCAAAAGTAATGGACCCCTACAAATAGAAACATGTCCTAATAAGGCTGAAGAACAGCTATAGATCAAAGCGCAACTCTGTTAACATGCTTGTTTAGTGGGGTTTCGCTTCTCTCTCTTTTTATCCATATCACAGAATTCCTGGCAGGGTGCTGTGTTTGTTATTATGCATTTGACTTGGATTTAGATATTTCTTTTTGTCCTCTGACTTTCTCTTCAAGACGTCTGCTGGCATTTTCTCTACTAATAAGTAGTGACAAACAGAACAAAACATTGCATAAAAAGCACAGCTGGATTATGATCTCCATAAAGCCTGGAAGGCTGTGCAAAAGAGCCAGCGCATTAGACTTGCAAATGATTTTCAGAATGAAACGATCTTAATGGTTTCAATATCCTTTCTCCATCTTGACCCGTGTGTTTGGCTCACAGACACACCGGCGAATCTGGCAAAATTTGACTGAATTTACCATTACCCGTGGAAATAAATATCCTGGTGCATTAACGTGACACTTTTATCATGTAGCTACATGACAACAACTGAATTATTACGTTCTGTTTGAAGATCTCTGTAGAGCGTCTTTACCTGTTAAGCAAATAAAGATTTTAAACTTACAACTAAACTATACAACTATAAAATGATACACTGTTTTTTTTTTGTTTTTTTTACATTGAAGTGAGTACAGAGATACTGGATATTGTAGAAGACACGCACACACACACACACACACACACACTACCTTCTGCTTCACTTTAAACCCCTGAAATCAAAACATAAGGGCTCAGCTTTTATGTCATCAAAGGAAAATTTGATTTCCCAATGCACAGGGCTGATTTTGTGTGTGTGTGTGTGTGTGTGTGCGTGTATGCTTGGGTGTACTGATGTGTGTGTGTGTTTGTGTGTGTGTATATGCTTGGTGTACTGATGTGTGTGTGTGTGTGTATGTGTGTGTGTGTATATTTGTGTGTATGAGTGTGTGCATGGGGGTGTGTATGCATGGGTGTACTGATGTTTGTGTGTGTGGGTGTGTGTATGCCTGTGTGTACTGATGTGTGTGTATGTGAGTGTGTGCGTTGGTGTACTGATGTGTGTGTGTGTATGTGAGTGTGTGCGTTAGTGTACTGATGTGTGTTTGTGTGGGTGTGTGTTTGTGTGTGTGTGTTTGTGTCTGTGTGTGTGTCTGCCTGCTGAAGTAAATGAACACATGTATATGGATCTATTACAATATCTAGTGTCTATATACACACTTCAAGTGAGCAAGTTAACAAGTGTGACTGTGTTTTGTGTGTGTGTGTGTGTGTGTGTGTGTGTATGTGTGTATAAGGTTAACTACTTGCATGTAATAGTATCTCTTACGGATACATATATATTTATATATTCAATTAGAAAGTTAGAAAGCATGTCATAAAATGACAGTGACTCTGAAAAGCTGATTTGGCCGAACAGTTTGCTTCAGCAGATGTCTGTTAGTCGCCTAAAAGTAGAACACAGGATCTTAAACATTTGAAAGTGGATCATGTTTTACATCTAAAAATATGAATAGTATTTGATCAGTGAAATGTAATGGACTAATCTTTATAAGCTCCTTCTGACAACCCTAACACACACACACACACAGTCAGGACAGAGTGTCTACAGGCAAACAGCTTTCTCTCTCTCTCTCTCTCTCTCTCACACACACACACACACACTTTATCTCTCTACCCCCCTGAATAATGTGCCCAGGAACAGAGGAGCCATTAGGGGAACAGCCAGATGTTGGCTTGGTGGATGCACACGAGTGAATCAGACACGAGGGCTACAGATTGTCCTGCGGTTCGGAAATGTCTCATTCTTCAACGCCATTGTAGACACGTACAGCACACGGCCCCCATTCCCTTTGTTGATGCAAATCCACCACTGTTCTGCATAGACCCCACACACACACACTGCAGGATACTGCACTACACAATGTGTTATGTAGTGCATTCCATCGAGATACATTCAGTATGAAGTTGTTGTATTCTTTTTTTGTGAACAATGACAGGATCTGGATTACTTTAGAAAAAAACTTGTTGTATGTAAAATGTATCTGTATATATGTTTTATATTATGAGTTAAAAAAAAATCCTCGTTGATGTAATGCATTATGAACAACACTTATAATGTTAACAGTTTATAATGCATAATAAAGTGTAAATAATTTTCATAAAACATTTATAACAATGTGTATAATTCCTTATGAATGCATTACATTCATGAATTCTAATATGAATGTGTTCATAGTTCATTATAAATATGACTTTAATAGAAAGTCTTCAGTCTTCTGTCAGTTGTCCCTGTCTTTCTCGCTGTCTCTGTCTCTCTCTCTCCCTCTGTCTCTGTCTCTTTTTTCACTTACATTCATACCCGCTCCAGTCCGCTAGGCTAAGCCTGCCTCCGTCAGCAGTATGTGCGTTTGTATTGTCTATTATTCAGTCGCTCCACATTTACTTAAATGACACCCAGACCATTTTTTTATTCCTATCACCGTGATGCTGTCAGACCTCCTTAAGCATTCCTCCATCACATCCCTTGATAAAAAATCCTTTCTTCCTCTCGTCTTCCCCCCTTCCTTTCCATTCCAGGCTGTAATTGTGCCGTGGGAGCTCTCTGTCACGCCTTAAGTGTGCCACCAATGTGACAATCCCGCATACTGCAGTAGAGAGATGAATGTGTTACAGTTCGAGGTTTTTTTCTCTGAGAATATTCAGTAAAACCACATATGGAAATGAAGAAATATTCTCCACTATGCACTATTTATGGATTAGCATCAAAAAGCACATTTCAAGGCTCACATGCTGAAAAATATGATGCAAATAATTAAGAAGTACATATATGTTGGAAGCACAGTGGTGCTCTTGAAGGAGTCAGTCCTATTCTGACTTCAGTAATCACTGTTATTAAAGCTTTTTTTTATTCCTCGTTTCTTACTGTCAGTCTCATTTAAGCTGTTTACGAGATCAGAAGATCTCAATAAAAGACCACTTCACCTCCTTTTTTTAACTTTATCTGACCAAAATTCCTGACTTTAAGAGAGATGCAGTTGTTCTTTTTTCAGTGGCTTGACTCTGACTAGGATTCATGAAAATGAACGAATGATGGCATCTTTCTCTTGTGAAACTAGCCAGTGTGTGTAGCCAGTGTCTCTTGTGTAACTAGCAAGTTCCAATTGTGGTCCATTTTCTTCCAACACAAAATTAGCAAATTAGCAAAATTAGCAAAGGTTTGTGGGAGAAAAAAAAACAGAGGTTATCTTGCTGTCATTTTGGTGGTAGATCAATTTTCATCCATCATGATTGCTGACTATGTACAGAGCCCTTTAGGTGACATGGTGGTTATTTTTTAATAAAGGTGTGGCCACAAATTAAGATATTGAGGCCACAAGTTAAGTGTCTTGTAATCTGTTTAGTGGCCATAAAATGAAATGTGGCCCCAGGAACCTTGGAATGGAGATGATGGATATGACACTTTACTTCAATCTTTATTTGATAAAGAAGGCATAATGGAGACACTGGAGTCGTAACATAGATTACCGTTAGCCCATATCATTCATTCATTTCCTTTATCTGATCAGGATCACAGTGGATCCTGGGAACACCAAGCGTGAGGTGGGAATACATCCTGGATGGGACACCAGTCCATCACAGGGCACCATGCACACACATTCACATCAAGCACCTGAAATTGGCAATATGGCAGTACTGGGGTTAGAACTCATGGCCTTCTGACCCACCACAGACCCACTGTTGCCTATTGGCCATTTTTTTCACCTGTTCTTCCCAAATAAATTGTATTAAGTATGATGTTCCCACAACATATTAAATTGTGGGCTCAAGTTACACAATTCATGACCACATAGATTGTGGCCTTAGAATATATTTATATATAACCTGTGGCCCTAATACATTATCACATGGTCTTAATATATTATCTTGTGGTCACACTTTATTAAACAATAACCACCATGTCACCTGAGTGGCACCGTAATTATATCTAGAGCAATCATCATTGTTTTTTTTCCAGTGTAAGATTTAACTACTGGAAAATTTCAGTGTTATGCTTTGATTTGCATCGCAATATACAGTTTTCTTGGTGACAGTTGGGTCTTCCAGTATTGGAGAAATGTTTTTATATGGTGTAATACTGAGTCATTTCCAAGTAAACATAAAAAAAAAGAAACAGAGAGCACTGCAACTCAGTAAAGGTGAAATCATTGTTGGTTTCTAAATCTGTTGAGTTGGTGGGCAGAGCCATATGGCACATCATTTATACACATTAGACTCATATTTAGGTGGATCCTTAGACCACTAGTGTCATAGTCAGAAGTTCAAAAATGGCATATATATATATATATATATATATATATATATATATATATATATATATATATATATGGCTCTGATATTCACCATTATTGGTGTGACGGTGAAACTGAGTGTCTTCTGTCTGACTGGAGGAACGTCTGGTTGGTTATATGATGATACATTAAGCTTTAAGGCTTTAAGGCTTTACTGGATGTGTTATTGTGCAGAATCACTGAAAGCAACAGCTGTAATGTTTAATCGTGAGCTCTTGGAGGCCATACAATATGAAGACCCAATATTGTAGAGACCTTTTATACCACAGAGCTGTTGATTTCTGAAATCAGAAGGTGTGGATTAATTTTCTGTAACTGCAGTAGTTCCAGCTGTAACATGAAGGATAAGGTCGTATTAATGTCCTCGTTCTAATATGTTATTGATTCAATGGTAACAGCTCATTCACATGGACACATAAACCAAGACAAACGATAAAGACATTAAGAAAGCGTGTTGATATTTAGCCAAAAAAAAAAGTACACTGAAAAAAGAGAGCATGTGGTCAGTCAGATTTAAGAGAACAAATTACGTGTAGTTTACATAAAAATATTATGTTTCGCATCAAAACGTGATTTAATTGCTTATACTAAATGCAATTTAAACAAGTTTCTAATTATTTGTTTCAGTTATGTAGAGTGAATGTAATCAGTTCACGCAGTATTAACATGATCCAGTTACATTATGAAATCGCACATGGATGTTGGCTTGACACAAAGAAATGACTGTAGTATGAAAATTAACCTCAATTAATCAGTTGTGGTTTAATAGTACAGTTGGATCTGTTGCCATCTTACAACGCCACAGGTCGGGGTTTGAGCCTCAGCTCGGGTGAGTGTGCAGTATTTGATTTTATTCAGGGCTTTGAAATTACACAATGTAATCATGTTGAATGTATAAAAACAATTGTGTTCATGTAAATCAGTTCAATCAAATGAAACCAATGTACACATTTGAATTAAGTAAATTCAATGATCTTTTTTTCAGTGTATATAATTGTTGACATTTATTTTACATTTATGGAAGGAGTCTCCAGTGTGACAGTAAGTTTTGTAACAGTAACAGTAAGTTTTCAGACAGAGAAGTTTGCACCTTCCAAGCTGCTTTTTTTTGACTTGTTAACTTTAAGAGAATGGATATAAAAGAGATGCTGGTGAGGGTCTTAGCTGCTATAACATAAGTGATATCAGGAACTAACTTGTCTTGTGGCCAATCCATAACATTAACTATAAAAGTTAATACATAGTATTACTGAGTTTTGCTGAGACATTTTTGTCAAAAGCTAGATACAGTATAATGTACTTGTTAATTGAGATCTGGAAAAGTGACGTAGAGATACAGTATATTATTTGCATACTATTATGCCCTGGAAGAAACAGATGTATTTCAAACTTACATTTTAAACACTTCACAAAGTGAGAAGGTGAAGTGTGAACACCCACTATTCACTTTCATGTTTCACATCTGTGTGATATCGGAGCTGCTAGCTCTGCGGTGACACATACATATACACACATAAACACACATAATTGGAGATGAGTCTGCAAGCCAATTCATCATTTGCAGTCATGCAGTCTACTTCATTTGTAGCATGATATGTATTTTAATCTCTTAAACATCTGTTATTTTGTTTTTTAATTTACAGTTAGTTATTCTGTAACTAATATGAATTACTCAGTAGCTGTAGTGAAGAATGTATTTTTTTCACCCCTCACTCTTTGGAGGACCTTTAAGACTATGTAATTGTTATTAGATGCTTCAAGCAATAAGGTTCCTCTTAAGACAGAGATTATAAAGTAATATGAACATGAAAACCAATGCTAAACAAATATCGTTCTAAAGATACTAGACAAAAAAAAAGGAACAAAAGAAACAAATATGGTATTATGGATAAAATATGATCTTAGATAATAATAGCAGTATGAATAGTAGCAACAATACCAATCTACACCATTCAGTGTGTGTGTGTATGTGTGTGTGTGTGTGTGTGTGTGTGTGTGTGTGTAGTGAAGAATGTATGTCTGGACCCACTAACAGTTTCTGATGGATAATTTTGGTCCGTTCAACTCTATTGCCATTTTGTGATCATTAAATTCTAGAAAATCTGATATGTATAATAAATCAGATATCATTTTTCTTTTTCTTGCCACACATGTAATATACAGGAAGCATGCATCATACACACACATACATTTGCACAAATGCTTCAAGACAACAAAGACATGTGCACGCACACACACACACACGCGCGCGCGCGCACACACACAGAGAGCCATGGAGCATAATGATGCAGACGCACTTTGTGCTGCAGACACACAGAGACACAGATTCCTTTTAAATGCACATGCTGGCCAATTTACCCGACTGACCCACATGGAGCACTGCTTTCTACCATCCTATTATTTTCTAACAGCACGTCTCATGCATGACTGCTTCCTTCCATTTCTGTAGTGTGTTCACATGTTGGTATCTTGTCTAAGCTCAAGGTAGGTGTTTATTATGATGATGGAGGGCTTTTAGTTCTGTTAATAGTCCAAGTACTTTATCTATTAACATCCATTTATCCAAGTCATCTATCTATACTATGTATATGTATATAAAATGGTCACGTTCCTGCTGAGGTCTACAACGTGATCAATGACACATAATATATATTACATGTTGCTGAAGAACAAAAATTTACGTCAGTAATTTCCAAATTACTGGGCATAGCGACTTACTTGAAATTGTGTGTTGTCATTGACTGATTTATATTAATTATTTTCTGATTTATCACAGTTTTTTTTTTCAACAAGTATTGTATACTAAAGAAAAAAAGGATAATCCAATCCCATTTTTCCATTTTCTATTTTTGATATGATACTGAGATCAGAGCTGTGTCAATACAATCCATTATGACTCTCTGCAAGCCTCTGTTGTGAAATGTGCAAAATCTGTGTCTTGTCAGTCGATATCACAGCACTCACAGCATGAAATATAAGAACTTCCGTAATTATGAACACTGTTCTGTTGAGAGTTTAACAGTTTTTACTTCAGGGATATGCCTAATTGCTTTTCGTGTAGCGACTTGTGAAACTTGGGACTCTGTATTCTCTTCTCGCAGCTGAATACTCTACATCTAATGCACGTAACTTTTGTAAACTTTTAAATGAGCCTGTTAAAATATTGGTGTTTAAAAAAAGAGAACTGACACTCTTTTTTAACAGTGGACACTACACATGGATTTTTTTTATTTATTTTTTTTTAGCTAGCTTTTTTGTGCGTTGTTTTTGGGGTCAACTTCACATTTTGGTTGTCTGGTAGCTCTAACAAAGCTCTGTTTTAGCACCAACATGGCACACAACTGTACCATATCTCTGGTGGATCTGGACAGCATTCAGCACTGTCAGAGCGATTAGCAGCCTGTGCGGGTGTCATGTTCACACACAGCCGAGGGGCAGTGGAACAGGAACACAAGTATGACCTGGAGGAGGTTAATCATATCAGGACCAACACTTATTGCCACACCACCAGGTGTCATCCACACCTCCGCTGCTGTGTGCATGTGTGTTTTGGCTGGCTGTTTGGCCTTAACAGCTGGACGGAGTTTGTTCAGGGTTGTGCAGCTTTGCAGGGCAAACGGCTCTCTAAAGTCAGGTGTTAGGCCACGCACGTGCAAAGCACAAACCAACAGCAACAAATAAAATACCCACATACACTAAGAGAATATGTGAATCTTTTGCAAGATTTGTGGTTTTACTCAAAGTCATTTATTTAAAGACAAACAGAAGTTAAAGTTTTGAAATAATCCAGGAAATTAGGTAAAAGCGACAAAATGAGACTGCTGCAGGTATTACACAATATAGTGAAGGAAGAATTTGCGATGTGAACGTTGGCTCACATCTCTTGAATGCTGTATTTTTATTTATCATTTTTACCACATTTTGTCCAAATTGCCAAATGCCATATCCCACCCACTACCTAATTCTCTCCAATGGCACAGCAGCTACCACCCCAAGAGGGTCAGGGTTAACACATGTTTCCTCTGAGATATGTAAAGCCTGCTAAAGCATCTGTTCAAACTGCTGCTCAGGCAGTATCATAGGACATACTTGAAGTGATAACTCTACTCGTTCCATCTACATAAGATTACAGACTTCTCCGTTCGGCTAGTGTTGCTCTAACTGAATACAATCCAATTACATTTTTATTCATATGGTCACAAAGCAGTTTTACAAAAAGCTGGATGTAGATTTAGATTCCTACTGAGCAAGCCAGAAGTGACATAGGCCAATAAAAACTCCCTGAGACAACATAAGGAAGAAATGTTGAGAGGAACCGGCGCCAAAAGGAACCCATTCTCTTCTGGGTGATAGTTCAATAGTTGGAATTTTCTAGTCATTACTCTTCTACAAGTGTATACTGTAAAATCAAACAGTACTAAGAGCTGAAAGGACTCCTGGGATGAGAAAAGGACAGACCTGATGATTACTGCAGCAATTCAAATTAATAGGGGAGAGATTAATGCTGTCCTAGAGAGAAGGGCCAAGTTGGCAACTATGGGATTTGTACTCGTGATATCCTGGCCAATGCCACTCAGGAATCCTAAATACTATCTTTAGCAAGTCACTGGTGTATATATTGGAGACAACCTGGGACAATTCTTGGGGGGGTTTGCAAGTTTGCAAGATAAAATCCAAGAACTGTCAGAGCCAGGGTTGCCAGGTCCCAGCAAAACTACATTTCAGAAACTGAACAAAAATTCTGAAACTAGCCCAAAATGCTGACGATATATGAGAGAACAGTGACAATATAGTTTAAGTTTGTTCATTCATTGGTTAAAAAAAAGATCCTACATTTTATATTAGAACTATGATTAGAATTATGTACAGTCATTCTCATTTCAGACTACAGTGCTCTCCTGGATGTGGCAATGGGGCTAGCCTACCTACTCAAAAAAGCATTCTGACCTAAATCCCTGTAATATCTGTATAGTTCCCACTACAACAGAAATGGTTCTGTACTTTGTGGATACACTGTATGCACTTACACTTTCCCTTTGTTCACAAAAATTGATTAGATTTAATTTTGATTGCCTGCTTTAAAATAAGATCTTGGTGGCCAAAAAAATGCTTCCTGCTGACTTGCTTTTTCCTTCCGCAACCTTGTTCCAAAGCTAGTCTAATTTGATGTAAAACCTGTGACCCTGGCATCCCCGCAAAGAGTCACTGTTGGGCTGTTGAGTGGACCCTTAGCCCTCATTTGCTTTGATTGTATTTTCTCATAATTGCAAGACACTTTGGATACAACATCTGCCAAAGGAGTTTAAATGTGAATGCAAATTAGCGCAAATGCCATTTCATAGACTTTCATAAACAGATTTAGTCGTATTGTTTTATCACATATGGCTTATTGCATGTAAACTTGTGAAGCAAAAATGGCTGCCAAAAGTTTTGCACCCCCCCTCTGCCCAAGCTCTACACGTCAGTTTTTGCATTTGAGTAGGTGACGTTGTTTCACGGGTTCACTCCTCCTACTCAACACTGTTTACCCTCCACCATCTGTCTTCAACAAATAACTTCAAGCACTGGCAGGGGTTTGTAAATACTTAATAGCTGCAAACTTGTCAATATTCAGCGAGTTTGGCTGGAATTTCCTCAGCTCCCATCACTTGCTACTTTCCCAAGCACTGAGCACACTCATAATCATCCTCTGTCCTCTTCAACTGTCAATCAAACTGCCAGGATAAGAAGTCTTAGGCAGGAATGGCAGCAGCTAGAGATGTGTAGGAAAACTTTGATGGTACAGCTTTAAGGGCTGTGCTACAGCTGTTATAAAGCAAAAAGAAGTCTTGCCACATATACACACATACAAACACTCGTACATGTTGATCAGTAGTGTAAATCTGTCTCATTTCCCCTTTTTTTCCACTGTCTGCAATTGTGCTTTCTCAGTAGCATCCATTGAAATCAATGTTGCATGCCTGCAGACAGTAAATATTTGATTGTATTTTATTACAGCACAAGGCTTACGGCTGTGTTCGAAGCGCTGGAGAGTGTTCATTAGCCATTACAATTATTACTGTGCCAGGTCAGTGTCTAATTCTCCTTGGACAGTGTCCAGATGCTAGCTGCATAAAAGGTACCGTTAGCACTGAATGAATGCACTGACACAATGGCTTCTGTGAGGATAATTGAGCTTCGTTAGCGATTAGCGGCACACCACTGCTGCGGCTCAGGTGCCAGGGTCAGCCACGTTAGCGCTAATGCGCAGTGGCATTGTAATAAGTGCAGCATTACCGTGTTGTTGCCTCCATCCCTGTGTCTGGTCAGAGGGGAGACTGTGTGAGGGAGGGAGAAACTACATTCAGCAGGGTAAAGCCGACCCGCTCGCACGCAATCAAATTAATTAGAGACGGCCGCATTAGTCAGATGGAATACATTAGAGCTACTGCAGGAAGTCCTCATCAGACCTGGCCAGATTGGTTGTTTTGCGAGGCTTGAAATGGTGACCCCGACATGATTACACCATCTAAGCTACAATTGTAGCTGTATTTGGTTGTTTGGAGATGTGTTTATGTCTGGTATGGTTGAACGTTTGGTCTGAAAGCATGTCCCTTAGTCTTTAGTTTGTTTTTCTTTTTAAATAAACAGAAGAAACACCATGGAGAATTATAGCCATTGTGTCAATGTTCCCTCACACAAATGACCCAAAAAAGATAACAACAATAAAATGTGCATGGTTTATGGCATGTGCCTTTTAGTCTTTTGTGTGTGTGTGTGTCGTCGTTAATATACAAAAAAAGACACATGGTCAGTCTTTTTTACACACACACACACACACACACAATTGTCTTACTTACTATTACCTTCCAGTGATGTAATTAGAAATGCAGTTAATTAATGCTACACTTAAATCTAACCCAAGCCTTAATTTCAGTAACCACAAAGAAACTTTTTGGCTCTTTAGTCTTTTTTTTTTAATTTAAAAAAAAAGTTATGCTTGCAGGGACATTTGGTCCCCACTACGACATAAAGAACATGCACACACACACACACACACACACACACACACACAAGCACAAACACACACTGATTAGGAAAGTGTGATGCTGGCTGGTCCACAGCAGCAGTAATTAGACTCATATCTCTCTGTTTTCTCTTTTCCCCTCTCTTTCTCTTTCACAGTTGGCTCTGTCTCCCTCTCTCCCTATGCACTCCAGATTTTCGACTCATTTATTGATGTGTTTTTCAGCGTGGATCCACTCTCCCCTTCAATTTATGTTCTCTCTCTCTGCTGTCAAAACACACTCTCTTTCCTCAGTCCTCACCCATCAAGTTTTACTGGATGAATTTTTCATTAAGCAGCCCTGCTTTTCTCCGCTACAACACAAAACCAGCCAGAAATGCCCCAAAGTGCAAGTGATTCATTTCGCTTGGGTCTGATCCCTTTGTTTTGTGAGGAGTAGCACTATTTTTTTTATCCTACACTGGGGTGATGGTGACTGTGGGGCGATTTGGAAATGCGCTTGCAGTAACCTGAAGGTCCAATGCATAGCCATTAATAAATTCAGTATTTGTAGCTGTTTGAGCCATTAAAAACTATAGAGAAAAAATGTGGTTAGTCATTTATTACAGGCTTTGACATTATGATACATGTACAATAACTCTTAGTAAATCTGTTCCTCTGAATTATCAGATGCTTTCACCATACAGGCATTAATAATACGATTATGCTCGCTGCTCTTTTTTATGTTTTGCACTAAAACCAGTGATGACTACAGACAGTGCATTTAAATCACAGGTAATGTTTTAATTTAAATATTAAAAAATAAATAAATAACTAGACCTCTCTGCGATGGTCTGGTGTTCCATATATCCCCAGATGAATTTATGAATGAATGAAATGCCTGCCAGTCTTACGATGGTGAAAAAGAGTACAAAACACACTGTATTGAGTGTAAGTGCTGCTACTGTAGTAATAATTCAGTTGCGTAAAAAGTAGTGATAAAAATCACTCAAGTAAGAGTAAATAAGCCATCTGTGGAAAAACTATTTGAGTAATTACTTTACAATGACGTTTTTCACATGTTTACAATTAACACAACTAATCTGAAAATGTTTCATATCTGAGAAATGCATTTTTGAACAATTATGTTAACTAACCAAGTGAGCTATGCTGAAGTGAACACCACGTTCATTATCGACAGTGTAAATATAAAGAAAGGTAACGTTAGCTGGCTTAACTTAACCACATGCTGTTGGGGTTTCAGTAGCTTGCTTAAGCAGCTCATGTTAATTCATACATGTTTCTAGCTACATAATTAGCTAGCTAGCAAAGATGCCCCTTATACATTATCCTGAGCGTTATCTATAGGCTATAGCGGCACTTTGATATATTTAACACAGCAAGCAATCGCGATTGAAAATTAAAGTGACACGTTAAGTGTAATACAGA
Source organism: Pangasianodon gigas (assembly GCA_022758105.1). Taxonomy (NCBI): domain Eukaryota; kingdom Metazoa; phylum Chordata; class Actinopteri; order Siluriformes; family Pangasiidae; genus Pangasianodon; species Pangasianodon gigas. The sequence continues at coordinate 6,287,011 of CM040460.1, read as the reverse complement.
GCTTTCGTAGTGTGAAACATCAAAATATCTGGCTAGCTAGTCTAGGTTACTCAGCTAGCTAATGGAATACCTGTACATTCTTTCGCAGGTTGGATGTTAAGCTGTGAAATGCCGATATCGCAAAATTTGCAGATTATTATGACCCTGTTTTCTTAGAAGCATTTAAAACTGAAGATATCTGATAAATTGGGTGAGAGACGCTCATCTGTCTTCACTGTCTCAGACATTGCTGCTAAGCAGTTATCTAGACTTTTGACAGGAAACTGCTTTGTTTGATTGGGTCTCAGAAATTCAATTATTTAAAATGAAAATTATTAGCACGTACTGTCTTTTAATTGTCTTATAGTCTTCTGGTGTTAAATCCATTATTATTTTTTTACTCTGTAATTAAATGTAGCAAAGTTGGATGTATATATATTTTTTAAAAACTCAAGTAAAAGTACTAGGATTTAATTATACTCAGAACAGTACCATTACAGTGAATCATGTACTCAAGTACTGTAACTTTAAACCACTGCATACAAACAATTGCAATTATTATATACTAATGATTATTAAATGGAATATTTTCTTGATTATATTCCATGTTTATAATATAAGATTGTAGTGAAATGTACTTGCATATGGGCCTTATTAAGATCAGCAATGTGTCAACATTGAACATAAATAAATGAAATCTCTGTCTGCCTTTTAGGCAATGAAAAAATATTACAAAGGGAAGACATGATCTGAGTTATAAGTTAAATGTATACAGTTGAAATACACAGAGTGGATACTGAACAGTTGAAGATGAGCAATAGAAGATCTACAAAGAAAAACAAATGAATGAATGAATGAATGAATGAAGGGATGAATGAATGAATGAATGAATGTAAGAAGAGATGAAGGAAGGAAGGAAGGAAGGAAGGAGGGGCTAAATGAATGAAAACAGGCTATAGCTCATCATTCACATCCAGTTTTTAGTGGCTAATTTACACTAAATATAATACACACTATGTTTACAAAGAGTTGATAGATGAAATGATAAATAAATAAATTATGGTTCAATGATATGAATCGTTTTCTGAACCTCTGCCTGAACGATTACATATATTTATATGAAAACATATGATTTTGGAATCTCGTGGTAATCATGATCAGCTCGAATGACAGTGATTAGGTGATTAGGTATAATTGTGACAGCTCCATTAGCATGTCTCTCTTTTACACTGTATCATCTGTCGCTTTAATGTTGCTAATGGTATTAAAACTAAAGTGAAGGGATTTCATCTGGTTTGAAAGAGCATGTAAATGGGATAAAGTCCTGCCCGTGTGCCAGAGGTCTTTTATAAAGCTGGATGTAGCGAGCCCATGAGGAACCATGTGCAAATTGCTGCTTCATTAGATTTTCAGCAGCGCTTAGAACAAGTGTGTCAGCATTTGGGCCTTTGCTGCTCCCAACTGAACTAAGGCTGGAGCTGTGTGTGTGTGTGTGTGTTATTTTCCAGTGGGTGGATTAGCATTTGTGGCCAAGTTGCCGTGGGGCAAAAGGTCAGTCTGGTGCATGCTTGGTAACAAAAGGTGGTGTCATGTGGGTGGTTGATGTGTAACACAGCAAATAACTGTACATTACATTTCATTATCACAGCATTGAATGCTTGAATGTCAGAAAGTGTAAATTAATTTTCTATAAAAGCAATTCTGACAGTAGTTCCAACTGCAAGGTTTATATTAATGTGCTCATTTCTAATACGTTATTGTTTCTGTAGTAACAGCTAACAATAGGACATGTTTAGTCCTATATCCGTATAAACATATAAAAAAAATTGTACTCATTGGTGTGGTGATGTTTTCTGCGAGGAAACATTTATTTAACAATGGTGTAAGGCGTCTCCGGTGTCAGCGCTTTGTAACAATCAGAGCTAAAGCTATAACTTTCAGTTTTCTTGCACAGGAAAGTCTTTGTGGTTTGTAAGTAACATGAAAAGCTGCATTTTGTCTTTGTAGCTTCATGAGAGAGAAAAAAAGAGAGGCTGGTGAAGGAACGTAAGCATTAACTGGAACTAACTTATTTCGCAGACTTTCCGCAATATTATCATAAATATAAATGGATAAAAAGTACAATGTGTCATTTGTTTTATTAATGAAACATTGTATTCGTTGGCAAATTCCAGTGGTGTAAGAAAAATAAAACGTTTCAGGGTGTGCTGTTATAGGAAAATAATCCACTTTGGTAGCTTGTAACAGTACCTCCACATGACACTGTTGTTGATTATTTTCCTATAACAGCACAAGCCAAGTGTTTTAATCCTTATATAGAACCTGCTTACCTTAGATTAAGCCTCAATCAGACACAAACAAACACACACATTCTCATCGGGATTGCACTTTCGTTCTGTTATCTCCGCTTGCATAAAAACTATTATGCGTTCTGATCACATCCAATTGAGCTGAACTAAAATATTACAGAGGTGAAATGTGCATATTGTCAATAGCTGATTTGCGTAATTAAAGGAATATTATTACACCTCATTCTTAATGGTTCTTTTAATCTCTTTTGGCCAGAGTTCCCCATTTTCAGTAGCTAAGGGCTTTCCGGTATTTATCATAGTCAGACTCCGTGCTTAATGTATGTAGCATTGTTTGCATCTTAATTCATTTATGGTTTTTCTTCAGTCAGAATCTATTACTCTCTCTCTCTCTCTCTCTCTCTCTCATTTATTATGCCCCCCCCTTCCTTAATCGCAAAAACACAGAGACGCACACGTGCGTACACAATGAAAAATTACCCCAGACTGAGTTTAGGGACTGTGTTTGTAACATCCAGAGGGAGAAAACACAATCTGAAAGCCTTCACCATATTAATGAGTTGTTTACTATGTGAACAGTGCCATTTTGTCTCTCGAAGGCAGCAGTGAATTAGATCAGACTGCTTATGTGATCTAATTGCTCATCATTATGGCAAATAGTATCAGGCAATAGTGTAATACCTTATGCTCTCCTGAGTCTGCTTTCTCAATGTTCTTCATTAGAATGAGATGTTTATTAATTAGCTTAACTGCAAATGTACAGTATGGCTGCTGTATCATTAATGAAAGGAGATACTTTTCTTCAGAGTTTTATGTTTGCAAACATTTTCCTGACACTCTTATGACTGTGAAATGATTTGGAAATAGCACAAATAATGAACAGACTGAATCTTATCTTCATGAATTTTTCGTGACATTGTGTCTCAAACCCAGTACTCGAAGTCTTGCCTCTTACACTGGGTCAATGGTGTCTTATTGTAATCCCAAACTAACAATTACCCTCAAATTGACACCAGCGAGCAGTGAGCACTGAAATTCTCCAATAACAGTGCATTGCATTTTGAAGTTACAAACTCATCAGTGGCTGGGAATTGTGTATAAGACTGGAAGCTGCACCTGTTAACCGCTTGTAATTAAAAAATTATTCTTTCCCAAACAATGTGTATCCTTATTCATTTGCAGGGTCTTTTTATACCACAGCACAGCTGAATTCTCAAATCTGATTAGTCAGAAGGTGTTGATTAATTTTCTATAACAGGAGCTTTGACAATATTTCTGACTGCAAGGTTTATATTAACAGCCGGTAACAGCTAATTCACAAGGACAAAAAAAGTGTATAATTGCTTATAAGGTGAAGTCTTGTGTAAGGAGATGTTTGTTTGGTCATTTTGGAAGGAGTCTCCAGTGTCAGCGCTTTGGTAACTTTAACTTTTTTTCGACATGTCCTTCAGGATAGAGAATAGTGCGTTTTGCAGTTTCTTGGTAACATGACAAGCTACTTTTGTTTGTTTGTTTGTTTGTTTGTTTGTTTGTTTGTTTGTTTTTGTCTTGTTGCTTCATGAGAGAGAAGAAAAAGAGGCTGTTGATAGCTGCTATAATGTAAGGGATAACAGGAACAATATTGTTTTGTGAATGTTCCACAACATTAAACGTTGATAAAATGGATAAAAATATGACATGTTGTTCTTTAATAAATACAAAATTGTAATCATTGTCAGGTTGATGTGGTGTAAGAGGAATAAAACAATTCTGGACGTGCTGTTATTGGAAAATAATCAACTTTGGGGTGGTAACAGTAACTGTTTCATGTTGGGCGTATCACACAACCCCACTGCTGATTATTTTCTTACCAAGTTATTCCTTACATATTGTTTTATACTTTCACAGCAGTGTGATCTTTAGTCATACGTTATAGAATGTAACATCTTGATTTTTTTTTCTGAACAAAAAAAAAACCTGTCTAGACCAGGGCTAAGTGTTAAAACATGTGGTGAGTAAGTCATACATATTACTGTATGACTCCATCTAAAATTAAGAGAGGTGAATACTTGCTTCTTCTACCATGTTCAAAAGCCCACAAGGGTCGTAAGTTCGCTTCATTCTGTTATAGCTGGCAAGCATGTGACAGAGGAACCTCATAACTGCATATATGCTTAATTTATGGCCTCAAGTCTCATATTAACTTTGACATTTTGCTCTTTGTTGGCTCTATTCATGACCATTGGCTTTCATTTAGCCCTTGTGGCATGGGGGAGAAAAACGTTCAAAGCCGGTGGAATTTTGTTTTTGCTCTTTTTCGCTTTCCAAATCGGTTGAAGATGAGCCAGCAGCAGGGCTGGGATTGTGTGCCACCCTTTGCAATGGCACGGATCCCGTTTTGTCAGGGAAAGCTGATACTTCTACTAGAGCCTGCTAGAGCCCCATTGAGATAAAACTACATCTGGAGGCATTGGGATATAATGCAATGCACTGACATTTAAGAGCTTTGGAGGATTTTAGACCCATTTGAGTCATGCTGTTAACCAGTCAACGCTTATTAAAAAACAAAGGGGGGGAGGGGGAGGGTGTTGACTATTTGAAACAGTTATTGTATTATATCATTGGTCTATTATTCATGTTAGTGGTGTTGGTGTTTCTTACCATCCCATTTCCCCTTAAACATTAAATGAACTTAATATTCAAGTATAAGACTTTGAATGCTATAGAAGACTGCTTAGTATAGACAGTGCAATTTTGTGTGTGTGTGTGTGTGTGTGTGGACTTTATTAAAAAGTTCATTATCTAGCCCACCACAAAAGTGAAAGCTCCAGTGTGATTCCCACTCCCATATGTTTTGGTTGCCTAGAAACCTAAGTGGTTCCTGATTCTTGTCCTGGTTACGCCTGGTAAAAATTGCTCTGCCGAACAGCCTATTAGTGCGCAGTATCGTAACAGGATCAAGGTGCATCGCACCACCATGAAGCCTGTTAGGTTTTAACATATCAAATGCAAAACTCAGTTATAAGTTGGTTGTTGAATCTATTTGTCTGCCAGCCATCTACAAATCTATAAATAAAAAAAAGAAGAAGAGCCGCAACATGAAATCTGTTTGTCCTGGGCTCTTGGGCTACTGATTTGTCAACTCTGTATCATATAAACTTTACTGTAAACCATCATCCTATGCTAAGCATTCCTTAAATCCCACAGGTTTATATGCTCTTACTTTATATCTCTGATTTCTGCTTAAAGTACTTAAAGGAAACTGAATAATTACTGACTCACACTGAATAATCTTGCACAACTAACTACAGTTGCACCAACTCTTCTTATTAATGCAATAAATCATCGTTTTACGCTTACTCTTTTTCTTCTGCTTTTTATAATTCATACTGCTCAGATGTTTCAAACTTCTTACACACTGTAAGATCTTATCGTCTGATTCCATTTTTGTATTATTTTCTGCTGTCTCTCTTTTTCTGTTCGCTGTTATTTTTGTGAATGACTTGCTTTTTTTCTTTGCTGAAATGTAGGTTAAAAGTGTCTTTTTTAACTCGCTCGATCCTGAAATGCACTCTGTAAATGGGATTTTTCCTTTATACAGAGGCGACCCTAGCAGCGACTGCTACACATTCTTAGTGAAAAAGGGCTGATGATTTAATCAATTAAAGGCTGTAATAGATTTAGGGGCCGAGGAAAGCTGTGGTGATCATTTTGGAGATGTTATTCTTTGGGGTGATTTATAAAAATAATGTAGTACGGCACATGCTGAAGATCATTTAATAAAGTGCTGTGCTGAGTGAGGACAGCTAAATTATAGATGACACCCCTCCAGCATAGTCTCGATCTTTCTCTCTCTCTCTCTCTCTCTCTCTCTCTCTCACACACACACCGTCTCATGCTCTCCTCCTTTCTTTCAAGACACATAAATACGCACACAGTATGGACATCCTACTTCTCATCTTTTTTTTTTTTAATGTAAGCCATATACACACATAGACAAGCATATACTTTTCTTTCCTGTAACTTTTCTTTATCATTTAATTTTTATGCATTCTCATGCTAACTCATGAGAATTCATCATAAATTCAAGCCTCATGAAAACACCAGTGTTGTACAGTGTGGAGGTCTGGCTGCTTGCTGTCCAAGCTGGAAATGTGTCAAACCAGACTTATCTGTCAGAAGGGAATCAAATCAAACGTAGACTTCTGAGCTTCTGCCCGGGTCTCAGCCTGCTGAGACGACTGCAGAATTCATTCATCTATAATTAAGTATTAAACTTCACTGAAGGGTAGACTGGGAGAAAGAAGAAAAAAAAACTCCAGCTCTGCCCTTGGATACAAGAAGTGGTAGAAGATAGTCGAATGCTAATGCGAGGCTGCTCAGGGTCGCCTGAGGCACCTTGTCTCTGAAAGATGTTTAAATAATTAGAAGCTGCAAACAAATACAGAATGAGCCAGCCGAGGTAGGCAGGAGGCCTTCACCCGTATTTCTGAATCAACAGGGACCCTAAAGCCCTCCCGCTCAACTGAATATCTGTATGAGCCCAGATTTAATGACTCTCTCTAACTGAGTGCTTACTACCTGACGCCTGAGCTCTTCTGGCTGCTTGGACACATCCCTATTTTTCCAAGCTGGGCCCGCGGGCTTTCTCACCTCCTCATTCGCAGCTTTCAGGTGCATTGATCTAAGATTATGGTATCAGTGTATATAGGGGAAGAAAGTCAAGAGTCAGTGCGAGTAGGTTTCTCAAGCTGTCAATTCAGCAGCAGATGTGCCAACCCTGAAGAGGAATAATGCGTAGTCCTGTGGAAGGAAGGAAAGTGGGGTAAAAATGCTTCAGTTAAAAAAATAATAATTTTAAAGCTTAGTGGTTTTTAAAGAAAAGACATTGGATGGGTATCAGCTGATACGTAAGGTTTCAGTATCCATATTGGTATCATTCCATCTCCATCTACATCACAAAACCTTTTGAATATATTCTTTTTACAAATGGCTTGTCTAGTGTTACTTATAGAAATTGTGAAATGGTTCCACACGGCTAGCATTTTTTCACTGTTGATCTGCTGCTCAGACTGTTTGAACACGTCTGCGCACAGCATTTTTAATGGTAATTTTTTTATATTATTTGTAAAGTGGTAGATTTTACATTTTGTTTTAGGCCTAATCTGTTTTCTTGGTCAAAATTTCTGTCTTTTTTTTGTCATTTTTTGACCAGTGTCAGCCAAATATATTATAAATATAGCTAAACTGTGTTAACTATTGTATATAGTTGTCTAATGTGGATTTTATTTCACACTAATGAACTCAAAACATTCTACATTTCCCTTGACAGAAAGCAAGAGAACTGCATCTTTAAAGCAGTAAAAGCAAGTCAAGATGAGGTTATCAGAGAGTTCAAAACACCTACACAATTGTCAATCATTTGTAAATTCATATATCGAATGACTCATCTGGAGGTTTTATTTGGGGGGAAAAAAGAAAACTGCTCTTTTGGCATATTTTTGAGTGATAATTTGTGCTTTGACCACTAATTATCTCTGATTAGAGGATCTCTGCGACTGTTATGTCTACCTCAGCCACGAAATTGCCTTTTCCTACTACTGCCGAGGAGGGTTGGGCGATACAACAATATGATGTCCATATTGTAATATAATAACATCATGATACACTTTCCTAAGTATCTAAATAATAATAAATATTATCCTAAATGCTATTGTCAGATGTCGTGATATTTTATAACTCGTTTCTTACTCACTGTAAAAAGTAACTGTCTAGACATTAAAAACTGTTCTTTTGCATCTATTCTTTCATTTTCCCTCCTTTTCTTCATGAAATGCTTTAATTTGTATAAATCCTGGACATAAATCTCTGACCCTATTCGAGCCCTTGTTGGCACTTTGTTTGCAAAACCTCAGCAGAAATATATATTTTGATGTATACTATAGTGTATCAGGAAGATGTCTTTCAGTATTGTGATGATATTTTTTGCCATATCGCCCACCCTTACACTGTCTCTGTGAGCTTAGTCTTTTATTTCTCTCTTTTTCCGATATGAAGTATCCTGTAAAATTGCTTCATTACGAAACATTGAATATTTATGCAATAAATAGTTATAATGTCACCACATTATTTATTTATTGGAGATTTTATTGAATGCTTGGAATCATTTGGTTTGCGCAGTGACTACATCAGTGCATTCTAAGCAGTGGAGTGTTTTAAGGGAAGAAAATCTGATGATCAGCAGCATAATTTTGCAGCTTTCTTGCTTACTTAAAGTTAATAAGTGCTTTGACAGCATTCAGATGTTATTATGCCTAGTAGATCTGTGTGTGTGCGTGTGTGTGTGGGTCTAGAAGTGCATGCGTTTTTGCTTTGCCATGAATTATTCAAGTGGTGAGTGTTTGGGGTTGTGAATATATATTTGTATGTTATCATCTTTACATTGATGTTTCTGCTGCTGTGTAACTCTGAATTCGAAGTATCACAGAGTTCAGCTGAAATTGACTTGAATGATTTGGTGGGTTTGAACGCTTAAATATGTCGAGAGGAAATAAAGACCTTTTATGTGCAATGTGATAGCACCACAGCCTATAGCCAAACGTTGGCCAACAACTTGCTGACTTTTGTTCAAGGGCGCAAAAACACAATGTGTTACCTCACAGACTTTTTTTAGAAAAGGATAAGGACTATGGCCAAGTCATTGTGTCTGTATTTATGCACTTAACTAGCTAACTAGCTCACCATACTTTATTAAATTATGTTAGCTGCCATTTGTTTTGTCTAGTCAGTTAGGTTTTTGGGCAACCAAACATGAGACTGGGCAGCACACTGGAGGTTTTACTTCCTGGTAGGCTAGCTATCAATTCATGATTTTTCAACCTCTGATACATACACTGTGCTAGATCAGTGTAAAAAAAACCTTCAAAATTGAATCTGTGTAGATAACGCAATGCCTGAACACTTCCTTTGCCTTGGAGTTCTATTTCTAGCACTTCATGCTGTTTGAGGACTAGCTGCAATTATGAATGATGCTGCTTTATTTACTTATTACACTATATGCACTGCAGATCTTCAGGATCTGTTGTGTATGCTGCTGATTAATGGTTCATCCACCACGTCACTCAGGACAGATTGAGTGTGTTATAACAGAATGCCTTGGCAGGATGACTAGGCCTTGCTGGAGAGACGGTGCACTTGCACCAAACATGTAAACATTTAATAAGATCATTTAATTTTGGCATGTTATTGCACACTGGTCAGAAATGACATTTTAAAAATGAAAACAAGTACTATGTTATCAGATAATGTAGTATTTGAAGTTTATATACATGTACTTCGGGATTTCCTTTTCTACCATTCAGAATGATTCTTTTTTTAATACATCATGGAATTGTATAAATAATATCTGCTCAACAGTATGTGTTTGTTTTTGGGGGTGGGCTTGGGGATCATTGGGATGACATAATGCGATATGTTTTCCACTTGTAATCCTGTCAGTGGAAGACATGTGAGACAGACAGCTACAAAGCCTGTGGATCAGAGGTCAGCACTCAAGGTCAAGGTGAACAATGATATCCTCAATACAAGTGAAAAAACTGGCAGGCATTGTTTCCATAATTCTCCCAGCTTGTCATCAGCCGTCAGCCAAAGGTCAACCCCATTAAGGCAAAAACGAAGGGTTGAAAATGTCTTTCACGGGCTTCCAAGTGAATCTGGGAGATCGTGAGTTTGAATCCCAGAGTAGCCACAGCCTTCTTTTTTGAATATCCCGTGATTTGTATAGCGGCTTCATGCACAGTAGTTACCAGAGGTTCTTAAACATTCTAAGCATTGTCATAAAATAAATAAAGAAATAAGCCACTTGAGGATGTGCGCTACAGTAATTTTATTATGCATCTGCATAAGCAGATTGCCTAAAACCTTCTTAACCATGAAAAAAATCACTGTAAAGCATGCCATAGAGTGGCTTATTTCTTTTAAAAAACAGTGACAAAAACAATATGATCAAATCCAGTGTTCAATCCATTACTTCATTTATTATTAATAATATTAAAGCCTGGCATTAATACAGAATTTACTTGTTGTGCTGCGGTCACAGGTGTGCATTTATCGAGGATTTTACAGCGGCTTCGATCACAGCTCAAGAAATCGGATTTTAGAACTGAGAGGTTAAAAACTTATAATGTTATAAGTTTTTAATATGAATGTGTGGCTTCAGTGATGGCTCAGGGGTTAAGGTTCAAGCCCCAGCACTGCCAAGCTGCCACTTTTGGGCCCTTGAGCAAGGCCCTTAACCCTCTCTAACCCTATCATGCTCTGACCCCCAACGTCCTAACAAGCTGGCATATGCGAAGATAAGAATTTCACTGTGCTGTAATGTATATGTGACAAATAAAGGCTTCTTCTTCTAGAAGTATCAGTGGTAAAGTAACAATTGTTCACTGTGGGTTTTTTTTTGTGAAACACATTTTTGAAAATGTGTCTTTTGTAGCACTTCTGTGTTGTTTTTGCATTATGAAAATAATTCCTAGGCCTCCTGCCTTTGCTCTGTGGGACAATCCTCTGGAGATATTTGTCTGTCTTCTTGGTCGCCTCCAGCATTGGCAATGCTTTGGCTGACACAATCTGCTAACATATTACAGCTTGATCAGAAACGTGGGTCTCTCTTGCCCATCTCTCGCAAAACATAGGGGTAAAACATGCACAGGCAGATACAAAATGATGCCATCACTACACACTGCCAAACTCTTTGGTCTCTTGAGTTAGCTATGGTCTCAATCCACACCCCAGGCCCAAAGCAATGACTAATATATGCTCTCCCTCTAGCTCCTCTTCATTGTAGAGCAGTTATTTTACTGGCTATAGTTCATTTTTTCACTGAGACCAAATCATTATTGGCCCAGCAAGAGATGATGCATCTCTCTGTCACAATATAATCACTAACAAAGTGTTGACAATAAAGAAGCCCAATCTGACCTTTGGGAAGGGATTTAATTTGCCTCCCTCTAGCACATTTAACTCCCATGTAAAGCAATCACAGGCGTCAGAGGCCGAGGACATGTTGAGACGCAGAATTTTATTGGATTAGAGATCTCCGGTCTTTCATGAAGTGATAAATAATGGTGAGCAGCAGTGGAGAACAGTGAGATGATATAGAATAATAACTGAGTAGGTGGGGGAGCAAGATGCCCATGTGTTTTTCTCTTTTTCAGTCATAAATCACACATTCTCTAATAGCTTCTTGGTTAGCTGGACCTTAGCAATCACTTAAGGCGTGTTTGACATATGCTGCATGTATTACAGAAGTTGATTTTCTAAGATACTTTCCACAAGCTCCGGGCATTATTGACCTTAGATTGCTTCTTTACGTTCACACTATTATAAATGGTGGGAGTACGGTGCAGTGATGTAACATCTCTGCAAATAACATATTTATTCATTGCGACTCCCATTTGCAGACTCTTGTATTTAATGGTACAACATATGAATAATGTTCTGCTCATTTGTGTGTGTGTTTGCAGCCTTCCAGGGCCCACACCACGGAGCAGTGATCCAGGTGGCCACTCCAGCGGGGCTTCTGGGAGTTCCAGCGAATCAGAAAGCAGCTCTGAGTCTGACTCTGACAGCGAGAGCAGTTCCAGTGACAGCGAATGCAACCGAGCGTCCCGCGCCACTACACCAGAGGTATAAACCCTAGGCAAAAATTAAAGCACAGTATGTTCCTCAAGGCGCACTAGGGAGCATTTCCTCCTCACAGCTTCAGGGTCTCCAGTTCGATCCTGAACCTAGGTTACTATCTCTGTGGAATTTTCCCCATGTTTACATGGATTTCTCTGGGTTCTGCATTTCACTCCTACCCAAATTGGGTATTCTAGTGGTGAATGAGTGTGTGAATGTGTGTGTATGGTGTCCCGAGGTAAATTGGAATCACATCCAGAGTATCTTACTGCCTGATGTCCAGTGCTCCCGGCTTAAGGCTGTGGGTCCTCCATGACCCTGGGTAAAGTAGTTACTGAAAATGAATGAATGGATAGATGGATGGATGAATGAATGAATGAATGACTGAATGAATGAATGAATGATTGAATTTCTCAATCATGTCAGTTATCCTCCCCAGTAGGTAGCTGTCATGCAGTAGGGGATAACTAGATTGTGAGTGAGAATTGGCATTTAACAAATTTTGGAGAAAATGGGATAAAGTCCAAGAAAAAAGAAATAATTTCTGAGAGATATATTAATATATGTTGGATTTGGTCACCAGACAGTGATAGCTCAATAGTGAAGGCACTGGGACCAGTCGGAAGGTGGTGAGTTCAATTGAGCAGGGCCCTTAATCCCTAAACTGCTGGTTGTATCCTGTCCCAGTTGTAAGTCGCTTTGGATGAAAAGCAGCAGGCAAATGAGTAAAAATGTAAAATTATTAGTCATAAATTTTGACGACTCAACATAGCAGAAATGCCCCTGGGATCAAGGTGAAGAGGTTTTTTTCTGCTTTGAACTACTGCAAAAGACAGAGGACAAAGTATACCATGTTCCGAGCATGGGAGTAAAGCCAGATGTCTGAAAAGCTGTTTTAAATGCTTAATTGGTAGCTTTAAAGTTGCCCCACCATGGCCTGCCCTGGGCTTCCTGAGTGCATTCACCAAAAGCGAACACCCCTGTTCTCATCACCTCAGTATATAGCTGTCTGCGGTCCACCTAGGATATCCATATCTGCAGGCTGCAAATGCTTTGCCCGGTGGAAAGATATTTCTTTTTTCTTTCAATCTGCAATTCACAGCTGTATTGTTTTAACAGGAACGATCCAGGAGGCCTGTAAAATGTGGACATGCACGATTGTCAATTTGTCATCTCTGCTTGTACTGTTCAACTTCCAATTTTGCAGTTTGTACTGGCATAAATCTATAGCAGATAAGATAAGAAAAAAGTGTGGCTTTTAAATGTGAAATAGGATGGAAGGAGGGATTTTTTTCTGTGCAAAGGCAGGTACAGATCAGATGGAAAAGTCTATCCAACATCATCCACCCTCTCTGGTTTTAATTGTTCATTTGGATGCCTGTTCATCTTTGTGGCTTCCTTTTCCAAGTGATTTACTATCATTCAAGGCAGGTTTTATGGTTCCAAATGAAAGATTTTTACATGTCTTAGAGCATAATGGTACAAAACAAATGATGTGAGATAATATGGGTGATGAAAACATCATCTTCTTTGCAGTCAAGAGTTGAGGACAATGCACCACTGAGTTTATCTGCCATTCAGGAGTTTTACGATTTCCTATTGTAATTGCCTCTTCACATCTTCATAGTAACGCACTGGTCTGTGAAAGTCAAATGACTGAATCATCATCATTCTTATGAATCACCATTGAGACAGATGATGTTCATGTAGATATGGACCATTAGAATTATTGGTTGAATATGTTTTGAGACAGTTATTCTATTACATTTGTATTCAACAATGTTAATTCATCACTAAGCATTGCATTGCTGAGAAAGTCCAACAAATTATGTAACAAATGATGACATACAGATGAGATTTCTCAACACATTTACAAAGGAATTTCTTTCTTCTAAAGCCTGAACCACCGTCAACAAACAAGTGGCAGCTGGATAAATGGTTGAACAAAGTCAACCCTCACAATAAGCCCCTTGCCAGTACACAGTCAGAAAGCCATGGACTTGGAAGCTCTCAGCCTGAGGATGGCCAAGCTACAGAGAACCAAAGCTGTAGTAAGAGCAAGCCCAGTGCAGCTCTGGCACAAGCAGACCCCAAAGACCGGGCCTTGCTCAGTCCCATCCGAGAGAAGGCCAAGCCTAAAACAGGCCAGAAAGGTCCTGATGGTAAGGGTACCAAAGTGAAGGCCCCAGCTTCAGTTGATCTGCCCCCTTCCAGGAGAAGCACAGGCAAGAAACAACCGAAGAAAGTCGAACAGTCCTCCAACAGTGAGGAGCACAACTGGCCCAGACCTGTCAACTCCAGCACCACACCAAAGGAGAAAGAACCTCCACCTTTAGAACCACCCAAACCTAGAGGCAAGGCTCCAGGGGGCAAGACTGCCCCCAGAAAGGAACCCCGATCCACTACAGTAACTACACCTGCTGTCCCCACCACCTCCACTATCAGCACAGCTCCAGACAAGAAGAAGCACAGAGGGCCTAGTAAGATCGTCCCCAAGTCGAAGGAGTTTATTGAAACAGAGTCGTCCTCATCAGAGTGCCACTCGGACCCTGAGGACCTTTCAAAAGTGCATCTTCCCTGCCCTGGCCCTAGCAGCCTGAACTTTAAATCCAAGGACTGTAACAGCAATATCCTGAGTGTCAGCAGTCTTGCCAGCACCAGCAGTACCTCCATTCCAGACCCAGCTGCCACTGACCTGCTGGAAGAGCCCCTGTTCTCCCCCATCTCCATGGTACAGAATGAGCTTCTGTCACCACTGCGAGACTTTGAGGACATTAAGTCCCTGTGGGTTAAGATTGAGCTCAGCCTGCTGTCACGGATTCCTGGGCAGGATCCACCTGAGCCGCTTCCTGCCAAGGCTGAGTGTCGAGAGGCCACCTTCAAGCACAGGAGACAGCAGTCACCCGCCTCCATTCCGTCAGAGAAACCCACCAGCAAGTCAAAGAGGAAACACAAGGCAAGTGCCTGCTCTCTTGTAACATCTTACAAGATTTTCACATTATATTTAGTGCAATATTGGAATAACAATAATGCAACTTAAGTTTATAGAGGTATTTGAGGAATTTATAACCCCTACTTTCTTTTTCGTGGATGTTTTTTCCAATGTAAAATAATCCTACTTTCAAACACAGAACGATGATTATAGTCTTAAAACTTAAAAGCTTGGTTTTACTGAAAAGTAACAACTTAGAACAGCTGGACATCCTCTGTAACCCTTTATTTACACTGATGGATTTCTGTTACTTTGTACAGTTCCAGGTGCAGGACACAGATTGAGTTCAGCCTCCCTGTAGCCTTGACCAATACTTGTAATCCAAGCATACCTTGGGTTCTTATTGCCTCCCATTTCCTTTACATTCCACTAATGTTCTTAATGTTTAAGTTTTCTGGTTCAGTCCATAATTTCCCTGAAATATGACTGTGAAATACAGTGCAAGTGTTTATATACCCTTACTGCAAAATTATTATGAAAGAAAAAGGACTATTCTTTTATGATGCCAGCAATTTCTGAATTATGGATTTCACTGTTAAGAATGGCTTTATATCTGCTTATTCAGCTTTATGACGGTGTTTCAGGTTTAGGGTTTGTTTTAGATAGCTGAAACTGTTGTAAGTAAGTTTGAGCAGGTTTGACTTATACAAAAATACAAAATCTTATGCAAATTTACTTAGACAAGGCCTCATTTGCAAACATAAATGTAAATTTTTGTTCCAATACAGAAAATACTGTATTGTATTGTAGTAAGGATATCGTAGGATTGGAAGGATAGGAAAGATATTGTAAGATTGTTGTAAGATAGTTTGTGATATCTATTATTATTTTTTTAAATACCCTATTCACCTTGCCTTAAATGAACATGGATTTTTTTTTCACCTATAAACCAAGAGGGATTTTTGTACTCGACTGTAGGTTAGATTAGATTAGATTAGGTCACATAGACTGTACTTAGTCTATAAATAAAAGCAAAGGTAGATGAACAAATATGTCTTTTGTACCTGCAGTCAGATCATTGTGAGGTGTTGAGTGGGACCAAGAAGTTAAAACTGGAGAAAGAGGCCCTGCTCCTCCCTCCCTGTATCTCTCCCATCCACAACCACAAAGTCTCGAACACAAAAGAGTAAGTATTTAAGCCCCTTGACACAAACTATATACACTATTACACGTTATTGATTTCTTCTGCATGAAAGCCCTGATGTAATAAGTGACCATTTGGTTGGAAGTACTTTTTTTCTCTATAGTAACAAATGCAGTCTGCTTACTGGAATAAACTGGAAAAAAACCAAAACATTCCTAAGAAAAAAATCATACAATATTATGTCTTTAACATTTGTATCATCAAGTCTTCTTAGCCCTTGTGCACTGCAACAACCTGAGCTAAGATGTGCTAGTGCTAGCTCGGCTAAGTTCCTTACTCCGTATTCTGTGAATTACAGCAGGTTAGTTCCTATACCCAGCTTTAACTTCATTTTCCTATGTCCCTTTGAATTATCATAATAGAACTCTGGCATGACTGCACCAGCTTGCTCTAATTTTAGATATTCAATTAATTCCTGAGCGGACATGCACCCACCAAAGACATGCTCATAACAGAGGTCATGGGGCCGTCCTGTCTGTCTGGGTGTCCACTGTCAGGAGACATGACTAATTGTTGCAGATCTCAACAATGTGATAAGCAGCTCCAGGCTAAAATATTAGCCTTCACTAATGCTCGTTACAGGAAGCACTGAGCACCTCAGGGACTTTTTAATGATATCACCTTCCCGCTGGGTTTTAAATCAGTTCAGCTCAGACAGCATCAATGCGCACACGCTACATTGCCCCTCTTAATCAGATTAGAAAAGGAAATGCACCTTTTATTATTGTTGTAAAGGTTCTGGACATGTTCACATAAAACATGCTGGGAAAAAGTTTTTTTAATAACTTTGCTAGTTATTTAGGACTGTGAGCTAAGATGAGCATGCTCAGCATATTTTCATCTACAATATGCAGTCCTCGTTGATCTCCAGAACATTAATTGTGCATGGATAGATAGACTATATTAGTAATTATAAGTTGCATGACTATTAATTTTTACTAGTTGACCAATCAACTTTTTCATAGTAAAAGCAAAAATTGATTCATGGCATTGCTCTTTTTAGGCTAATAGTGCAAATAAATGTGAACAACAGCAAAGAACATGTCAAACATCACTTCAGTTAACAACCCTTGATTCTGAAACTGAGAGTGCACAGCACAGAAGCTCACGTCCATCAACAGAGCATCCTTATAGCTTATATCCTTATAGCTAAATGATCGCCCTTCCTTGGACGGAGGCTGATAGCATTACAACGGCATCCTGGAGGCTTCTTCAAGCTCATAATGACCCCAAATTTGAATTCATCTCCAGCCTCAATAGCATCCAAAAATGAGACAAGCATACACCTCTAAATTAGCTGAGTGGGAATGGATTGGTCATTCACACACAACTTTCAAAAACACCTGTGAGAGGAATGCCTTTAGGAGCGGGTGGTATTGAGATAACTTATAAAGATATCACTTCATACAAAGTGATATAAAAGTGATAACATTCCATTAAAGGAAAAGAAAATTAGCAAATACTTTTCCCCATGTGTAGTTGACTGTAAAATTGGTTTCATCCAATCTGAAATATTTTAAAACCTGCTTATTTATTGCTTCCATTTCTTTCCTGTCATCTTGTCGCTGCTTTTTTTTTTTTTTCCACCAACCTGATTAGTTGACATCTTCCCCCAGCAGGGACAAGTGAATGTATTAGTCGACTAGTCTACTTGTTTATGCAACCCCTATTAATAATATCTCAGTATTAGCCATGTATGTTAAATTATCAGTTAATCCATAAGTGGCTCATGCTAAATTGCATTCTGCAGCCTCATTAATCAATACACCTGAAGCATTTACTGTACAGGTTCATTTTTTTTCCTTCTGTCCCCTGATATTTGGCCTGATATTTTAACAAAACTACTGCGAATAAAATTCTACTGCATCCAGTGATTAGTATTTCAGAAGCCCATAAAAAAAACATTTACTAACCAGAGGAATGGAAGAAATGAGAAAAGTACTAAATGACATCTTATCTATTTTTAGCCAAATTATGGCCCAAGGCTGTGTAGAAATTGACATCGCATTTCAGCGGTTGTTTACTTAAACCTTGGAGAGGCTTTTCTCTCTCTAATTAGAGCTTAGTTAAATGCTAAAACACAGCCTAGACCCTCAGGCATTCTGCTCCTGAAGCTGCCACCTTACAGCTCTCTTCATTTTAACACACATTTGCATCATGGCCTAACAGCTATTTTAGCAGCAGTACTGACATTATGTTAGGTCAGTCTGCTCCTGTTGAGAGTTGTAATGAGTGTTTATAGCCCAAACACATCTTACCACTTGCTCAGTGAGTGGCTTACCTCAATAACAGTGTATTCACAAATCACAGAGCCTGGTTAGTCAGTTAACCTTTCTTCAGTTCACTTCAGTACACAACCTCAGGCGGAGACGTGAACCTGAGATTGGGTTTATCTTTCCCTCTAAACCTGCATATAGGGTCTCGACTGCTATTTAGTGTTTCAGTAGCATTACTGATCCTCAACCATGTCCAAGAGAACCAAGCGTTAAAAACGGACAATGGTTCTCAAACTTTTTGTAGCCAGGGACCACTTTAAATGTAAAATAAACATTTTCAGGCCCCGCTTACATCTGTATTGTTTCTGAAAAGCTCTTCGAAGAAGCAGCCGAGGAAGCTCCTTCCACCTTTGCTCTCCCCGCTGTCGGACGAGCCCATGGGTCGCCAGCGAAGAAGCAGCGAGAGCAGTTCTCTCAGTATGGAAGGAAGCACAGCTGTTCCCACAACTTTACAGCCCACTCACTCCCTTCCACCTTCTTCCTCTTCGTCATCCTCATCATCGTCTCACAAGCACCGCAAAGGAGAGAGCAAGTCTCACTCCAAGACCAGCAGTGTAAGTATGAGCGTATGTTCATGCTCTGATGTGATCTATGCATTTTGCCTGTTGTGTCATTAACATCTTAGCAACGATTAATTATTGTTGTTAAATATTCGTCTCATTAGTAATGAAGCGTGATATTGTTATACCTGCATTCTTGTTACATCTCATTAATCTGTTGTACTATTTTCAAAACACATGCTTACAGAAATAATTAGTGTTATACTCTTCTTCACTCGGCACTGGAGGTGTTAATTTAACTGTGTGTAAGAAATGAATTGGTTGTGATTCTAAAGAATACAAGTCATTACTTTTAATCACTCAGTAAATATTATTTAGTAGAATTATAGACTGAAATGTGTTTATATTATAGACTGAAAAGTGTCATTTTAACTGATCATTTCTCTTAAATTGCATTACAAATACAAGCGACTACAATAAATACGGGGTCTGGTAGAAATAAATAATTACATAGCAGAATTTGAAACTCATAGATGATTTCTTCCTTGCTTGAGGCTTCAACCACATTTCCTGTGTTTTGGCAAACAAATTACCCTTTTGGCAGGGATTTCAAAATAGCCTTGAAGACAAGAAAATAGATGCCATGTGCCAAGTCATCTAAACTTGAACTCTCAACACCAGCCCCTGAAACAAAGCCAGATAGCCTTCATGACTCCTTTCTGTATTATTCAATTTGCCAAATGCTGATTTTAATGGATTCTTCATATAGCAGGAGGAAGACAGCCATGCAAAGACCTCCGGGGGTTTCCATGCCAATGGTCAGTCCGAGTCGAACATGTGGCCGAACCCTTCAGCTCTGTCTATGGAGAATTTGGAGCACAGGAGACCTAAACTCACATTCAACAACACGTATGTACTATGTTTCAACTGAATAAGAAAATCCGTATTGAACAGAAACTGTTCTAAAGGGATACAAATACATATACGTATAGGAGGCGTACTATCTTGCTAGAAAGGTTCATAGAGTGTCTGGTTGAGACTAGAGATGTGGATCGGGACTTGGATCCCGCAGGACACAACCAAAAAGTTGCACAAACAGGAGGTTTTCACTTTCATGTGGGCGTGATCAGACTAGCTCTTGGGACAAAACACAAATTGTGCCATGCATTTATAGCTTTTATTTATGATTTTCTGACAATGCTGGGTTTTTCCAGTGTTTCTGGGGGTGTAATAGTAGAGTTCATATTTAATTAATAAAACACCTTCCAACTTAGGCACACCCATTTCTTTTTTGTTTAAAGCCAAACACAGATAAAGATATGGATATTTGGAGCACTAAACAGATACAGACAGTGGCATTGCATTACACCCCTAGTTTGTATTTATTCACTTAACTAGCTAACTAGATTGTCATATGTTATTACATTACATTAGCTACCAATTTTTAGGGTAGTTAATTAGGTTTTCAGGAACCAAAACATTAGACTGGGCAGCACTGGAGCCTTTATTTTCCTGATGGACTAGCTAATATGATTTGACCACCTGTGGGTCAGGGTCTAAGGATACTACAAAGCTGAAACAAGTTAGTACAGTAATGAAAGGTGATTTAATGCTTAGTGAAGGGAAGAAGTTCAGTCTTCATTTGAAGACAGCCAGTGAGTCAGCTATTTGGACATCCAGGGGAAGTTCATTCCACCACCTTGTTTCCAGTACAGAGAAGAGTCTTGTATCTTGCCTGTCTTCCTTGAATGGTGTGTCAGGTCGAGGGAGGGTTCTTACTATGTGCACATGCCTTTCCTGAGCCCAGGTAATATATTTCCTCTTCCACAGTGTTCACAATGCGGACTACTACATGCAGGAAGCCAAGAAACTAAAGCACAAAGCTGATGCGCTGGTAAGCCTGGCCTTTCTTCTGCTCTGTGTTTCGTAATAAATTCTGTGTTAGAACCTCTTTACACATGTCTGAAAAGAAAAGCCTTAATCGCCTTCCCCTGTCCTTTAATAATTTCCTCTAGTGATGTCATTAACGCATGTGTCAAACTCAGAATTAATCCAGATCGACTATTAGGAGTGGTGTAAGAGCAGGAGGACAGAACTACACCTCTTTGTCAAGTTTAATTGCTGCTTTTAATTGCAAGCAGAGAACCATTGACAGTGAAAAGCGCATTCCAGAGCTAAGACCTTTACTGAAGAAGCTCAGAAAAAGCTCTCTTAAAGGACTTCAAAGAAGAGGATCATGATTTACTAAACAGCCTGTCGCAGCCCTAATAATCCACTTCCAGCAATTATATCTCAGAGTGTTGTCCTTTGTAGAAAGTTACATCCACTCCATCATAAATCATCAGGGTGATGTAAAAACCTGGTCATGAATACACAGTAAAGGGAATTGATTGCCTGTGTTGCCGTAGTGTAATTGCCAGAATGTAATGAATCTCGGGCTGCGGTCTGGCTCATATTAAAGGGTTTATTTGGAAATGGATGGAACCTGTTCAAGGGGTGCCTGCTAAGACAAGTGGTCAGTAAATCAGTTTTACGTTCTCCCATGCATGAAGTACGGATTAGGAATTGTGTTTCCTAGGGCTGCAATGGTTAGCACTATTGATGACTATTTGATTAATGGAAACTTCCGGATAAGTATCCATGGCAACAAATCAATGATATGAAAGGGTATAAAAAGGTACATCTGATATGGACAGGGTATTAAAACAAAAAATATCTATTCGACATTTGTCATCCATAAATTCATACAGTGGGCCTCATCAATTTCTTTGCTAAAGTTGTGTATAATTTTTTTTAAAGATTTTCAAAAGTTTTATCTTTTTTTTTTAATACTCATGTGCAAAAGTTGATGAATGCCAATCATCCGTAAAATGCAAATCGTGCGCATGCCACAGCTCATTTGCATTTAGTGACCCCTACAAAACTCCATAAAAGGTAAAGCTCACAGTGAGGTGAATGCACAAACTGGCAAAAGACAAGGTATTTCTCAGAGGCAGAAGTGAACGTTATTTTGGCTCATGTCTACACCAAAAAAATGATTATTTAGCAACGTAACAGCACCTGAAAAGGCTAAAATCATGAGACAGATTACAGTGAAGGTGAATTAGGTGTACCCAGGTGATGGACACTAAAAACATCACACAGAGAGACTGCTATGTTTAATTGTTGTAAGTGTCTCAGTGACTGTCTGCCAGACATCCCTCACACCGACACGCTTTTCAACTCTACAGCTCATGTTTGTAATTGAAATAAATAAGCGAGTTAAACCTGATGGCGTAATCCATATATAAAATTGCAGTAATCAATCAAGGTCTACTTCTTATACATAAACGTACTCTTGTAGGATATGAATTTGTTTCTGAACTTACAGGATTTTCATGAAAACCACATTTCTTGTGTAAATAAATAAACAGACAATTTACAAATAATTTCATTTGTATCCAGCTTGATAAATGAGGCCCAATGTCCGAAACTTTTTTTTTTAAAAGTCAATTGCTTTCTAAACATCTTCAGATGATTTTTACGCAAAGCTCCAAAACTTTGAAACTGAACAGCTGTCTGTTCATATCATCAGTCTTCTTTCTCATCCTCTCACACTTGATTGCTGTCTCCTTTTCCCCCCTGTACAGATGGAGAAGTTTGGCAAAGCTGTCAATTACGCAGACGGTGCACTCTCCTTCATCGAGTGTGGCAATGCCATGGAACGAGACCCGTTAGAGGCCAAGTCGCCGTACACCATGTACTCGGAAACTGTGGAGCTCATTAGGTCAGTGCTGCCAAAAGCCAGCTTCTCATCTCTCCCTCTGTCTCTCACTCCCTCTTTTCTCCCGCCCTCCGGCATGGCCACCCTACCTGCCGTGATTAAAATAAAAGCGATGATTGCCATTAGGGCCACCGCAAGGCAACTCCATGTTACAAGCCGTGCAATTAGCAGCCCTTGTTTTATTAATGTCACACAGAATGAAAATAGATGGACCTCGAAGCTCATCAGCGTACTTGGCAAATCAGCTGGCGGTGATTGAAATCGGAGCTCAGAGGAAACCGTGTGTGGTCGTGCACACACACACGCACACACACACACACGCATACACGCACAGAAGAATCGCTCATACCATACGCAAACATAAAATGGGGTTGCATTAGATCATTAAGGCATTTCATTTATGCTGAAAGGGAAATGATATTTTGATAATTCTCCATTCTATAATCATTAACAATAGTATTGCAAGCAGCAGGGTCATTTAAGCGACGCTCCATAGAAAGAAATAAACTATAACGATATTAGATGTCTCACTGCTTTTGCTCATTAAGTTGCTTTGTTTCATATCATTTAAGGTATGCAATGAGATTAAAGAACTTCACCAGTCACTCAGCCACGCTGGCGGAGAAGAAATTAGCGGTGCTGTGGTGAGTTTGAGTTTTTATGTGTTTTCTCTGTACATTACAACCATTCTCTGTGCACATGCATTACACGTACATTATATTGCAGAGTATTACAGATGCCTAGAAGATTCTGAAAAAAATTAATACCACAGAGCTACTGAATTCTCGATTCTCATTGGTCTTAAGTTGTTGTTGTTTTTTTTTTCTATAACAGCAGCACACAGTATATTAACGCAATGTAGAATCATTTCTGTAGTAACACCTTACACAGGGATTACACAGCTTAAAAACATGTGTAAATGTTGATATGGTGAGGCTTTCTGTGAGGAGATATTTGTTTAACATGGAAGGAGTCTCCAGTGTTAGCACTTTGTAACAGTCAGAGGTAAAGCTGTAATTTTAGGTTTTCCGCCACAAGAAAGTCTTCATGATGAAGGCGGCTTTGCTGTAACATGATCAGCTGCAATTTTTTATTTTTTTGTCTATACTAACTTCAAGAAAGAGATGACTAGAGGCTGGTGAGGGAACGAATGTTTATTTCTGCTATAATGTAAGTGGTGATGGGAACATGGTATGTTCCATGACATTAAATGTAACTATAAATGAATAAATAGTACAAAGTGTCATTTTTAATGTATTAACAATGTTCATCGTTGGCAAATTGCTGTGGTATAAGAGGGAAAAACACATCGGAACACGATATTATCGGAAACTAATCAACATCGGAGTTGTAACAGTAACTCCAATTCGCATCAGGACACATCAGACCACCCTGTCATTTATTCTTTTCCTATAACTGCATACTCCTTTGTTTTTTACTCCTTACTTATGCTGCACACTCACTATAAAGCAAAGACACATCCTTTTCTGCTTTAGGTTTTAATACAGTAACCATGAGCGTCCAGTAAATGCCACTGCATGTTTGAAAAGCCTATTGTTTGGCAGTATAAAAATCCTGAGTGCGACACAAGGTGCTAGCCGTCAACAGCCTGATGTGCCACTTTGCCGCTGCTCCACTTTGTCTAAATCTCCCCTCAGCCATCACCCATCTACAATCGGTCCTATCTGGGAGCTTTAAAACACTGCTAAAGCACTTAATCAGCTTAGACCGGATCATTATTCTTGTATTTCATTAAGCCGTTAGCGGATAATGAAAGATTTCCGTGCTGCTGCAGTGGGGATGTGTACTCGAGGCCAGATAAAAGACACCCACATGCCAATCTGCCTGTCACATCACCAACACTTGTTTATGTTGAATGTCAAGGTTAGATTTGTGCTCACAGCAGGGTGACAGTCAAAAGGCCGGATTGATATGTAGCTTCCAGCTTTGTGCTTTTGTTAATCAAAGTCTTTTAGTATTTAAAGAGAACGTTCAAAAGCTCCTTTAGGTAAATTTCAGAGACGTGGTTAAATTTCATTCAAACATTTTCACTGCTTCACACTTGAGGAAAAATCCACCCTGAACAACTTGCATATTAATCTTTGTAATTAACATGTGATCTTCAATGGCAGGGATTGGTTGTGTAATGAAATTCCAAGCTGACTTTTTTTGTTTAAACTTCTTGGTCTATTTTCACTTTGGTTAACATTTTCCTAGGGGAGTATTGCCCACAATGCTCTTTGAGTACCTGGTGCCACTGGGAATTAGCACTCATCATCATTCATCTATACCTAAAGCGAGCGATGCAGTGGTGCTTTAGTCCTTTAGTCTCTCCAGTTCTCTCAACTCCTCATCTGTACATTCTGCTCAAACAGATTCAACTTTCATGCTGATACCGTCATCAACACCATCGTGTTTGATATCTCGTAGATCACTAACTAGGTGAGCCGGGTCTGTGTCGTAACTCAGCTGCGTCGTATAGCTACTATCAGCTACAGTCCAATGTTTGCGCCAATGTTTTCACTACTTCTGTGTTGGATTTCTCATTAATATGACGTTAAAAATGTTGCTGAAAAATGGTGAGCAAGAAAAGAAGCTCTTGCTCAACCAAAAAATTGGCACTAGAATCGCTAAACCCATTACAAACATTTCAATATAAACATATTCAATGTGTGTCAGGATGGAGTTTTCCTTTATCGGTGCCTGGAATTGTCATGTAGGGTAAAAAGAAGTGTGGCAGCCTGTTACGAAACCTGACCTAGATCTGAGTGTCCATGAGTACACAGTGTTACAGCTCCAACACGAGGAGTCTGCTCTTATTAGAATTGACAGAGGGCTAGTTCAGTTTCATGGGGCGGTGCATATGTCCCGAGCATCTGGTGTCTCACAAGCATTGGACTGAAAGGTCAGTCACTCCACGCTACTGGCTGTGTCCTAGCCAACACGCTCATCCATGCACACCAGGATGAGGTTTGTTTACCTGTTCTGAAGTCACATCCTATCAAGAACATTCTCAAGAAACCTGCCAGTGTTTACTCGTGTTTGTTCCGTTGTTTTGTACGTGTGTAACCATTGCACATATTTCCTTCTCGACAGCAATCGGTGTTTATCCCTGCTGTACTTGCGGATGTTCAAACTGAAAAAGGATCACGCAATGAAGTATTCACGCTCCTTAATGGAGTACTTCAAGGTGAAATCCTTACCCATGATCTGCATTCTCTTTTTTAATTTAAAGCAGTTTATATTTTAGAAGTAGCATGTTCTGATGAATTTTGCATGCCATTATTAAAAGTTGTCATTTGTTTGGTTAGTGTACAAATGAATACCATTAATTATCTGCTCATATTGTCAGAGAGACCATTATGATTAATCATGTTTGAGAGCTTGAACATGCTCCGTCATTCACTTAATTTTTTATTTTTTTTATTTTTTCTTCACAGAATTCAGCGAAAAGTTCTCAAGCACCTTCACCGTGGGGCTCCAATGGAAAGTATGTCCTTTCTCTATATCTATATCCAGCATCTTTTCACCTCTAGCCTCAGTTTGCACTAACAAATTACTCGTCACTTGTATTTTTGCTACATATGACTAAAACTCATAACTTCCAAACTCCAACTAGGAAAAAACAAAGAAAACACACCCTCAACTCAGAATTCCTACACGGAAAGTCAGGAAGATGTCCTCATGTAATGTCATATCAGCATGGCTGCTCACATCATCAGCAGTAAACAAAGCAGAATACTATTAAATGAGTTATACTGTATATTTCAGTATTTGCTTTAGACCAATTAACATACAGACATATTAGCTTGTTAAATCTGTAACATTCACTATACAGTTAGGTATTTTGAGGAGGAAACTCACTTTTTTGCAGTGGTACAAATGGTCATAACTATATACGGTATATGACAGAATAAGATGAAACCCATTTTTGCACATCAAACAATAAATGGGAGCTGAAGTTGTGAATGGGGAACTGAAGAAATGGCAGACCGTACGCACTATAGGATTGGTCTGAGGAATCATTCAAGCCAATTCTTTGGATTTGTCGCTTTACCACGTCATAGCTAATTGAGAAAAAATTGACAGAAAATCCTGCCGTCACTGATATCATGGCTATATGTACATAGAAAATGAACAGTCCTTTGGTTTGACGCTTGCTAGTGCTAATGTAGGGTTACTTCAAGCAAAAAAATGAAGACAGGAGCGGAGCTCTTCCATGCCAACACCATGGAAACCTAATGTTTGGTGCTGGCTGGGGAGGCATGCTTTGTGAGTGTGCGTGTGTGTGTGTGTGTGTGTGTGTGGGAGAGAAAAAGAGAGACTTGGCCTCTGGCTGGACACTACACAGGCCTGCTGCTCTGCAGCCATCGCACCTGTCAAAACCAATTAGCTCCGGCAGCCAGAGCCCTCTAGTCTTCTACCTTACCAGTAAAGAGAGCTTTCTAATCTTCCCCTACCTGCTGATCAACACCAGCTCCCTTACACTCTCTCTCTCTCTCTCCCACACACACACACACACACACACACACACCCCTACTCCCTGCTCTCCCTTCTGCACTTTGTTTACCTTCTTTACTGTCATGAATCTTTCCTCTCCTTCCTGCTGTCTCTGCTGTCTCTCTCCCTCACTGATGGTCTGTTTATTTGAGTAAAAACCTGCACTGCCCCAAGAATGGGCCTTGCTGTTGACAGCGAACATAATTTAGCCCCGCAGGGCGCGAGTGCAGTTCAATTTATCGCTGGATTACAGGCAACGTGGCTTGATTGTTTAGGTTTAAGCACTGAAAGACAGATGTGTGTGTGTTGACAGGAGGACAATTTAGCTGTGCTTGTGTGCTAGAAAAACTCCAGGCTTGATGCTAGTAACATTTTACAAGATGCTAAACAGCTAAGCTAGTGAAGGACTGTTTTTTTTCTGTTAAATGCTTAAAAAACAAGATTTCTTTTATGCAAATCTTATAATAGTTGTAAGAATAAATAAAGACACCCTGCCTCATGGAAGGCAGCCCAGCATGCCAATTTGCACTTGCATATTAACAGCAGAAAAAATAATTGGGGTAAACATGTCATAAAAATGTGAGTCTACTGTTTTCCACATCACAGTTTTTTATGTGTTATTGATTAGCTAATATCAATTCTTCCCCCCTCGCCTCTGTCAGGACTACAGGAACACCATCTCCCATGTCCCTGAGTCCCTCCCCCATCAGCTCGGTCAACAGCAACACCGGAGCCATGGTTTCTTCCTCCTCTTCCTCTTCCTCCTCCACGGGCAGCGTGGCCATCCCGCAGCGCATCCACCACATGGCCGCCAGCCACGTCAACATCACCAACAACATCCTGCGCAGCTATGAGCACTGGGACACGGCTGAGAAGCTGGCCCACGAGAGCCAAGGTACAAACTCTGCCAAGATGTTTCAAGGACCATGATTCTCAATGTAGAATTAATACTGACATTGACATATTAATTAATACGAGGGCATAATTTTCATGATCATAACACAACGGCAAAAATAAGGTCGTATACACATTGTATTTCCACAGTAACTGGTAATAAAGGCATAATTGTAAAAAGAGTGAGGTTAAAATGAGTGCATTATTAAGAGGTGTGATTAGGTGATATCCAATCAAATGAGTTTTTCTTTTTAAAAGCCAGCAGCTTAGTGTTCTGACATTTTTGTCATTCAGTATGCATAGGTTGGTGTAACAAATGTGTTTTTTCTTCTTGGACATAGTGTTAAAATACTTACAGAGTCTGTTAAGGCAATAAATTTGGCAAGTCTAGTATCTAATTAGTTTTAGACATTTTGTTAATTCTGTTATACGTGTGATGTACTGTGCATTGTGCTGCATTAGTTGTCTGAT
This sequence comes from Pangasianodon gigas, assembly GCA_022758105.1. Taxonomy (NCBI): domain Eukaryota; kingdom Metazoa; phylum Chordata; class Actinopteri; order Siluriformes; family Pangasiidae; genus Pangasianodon; species Pangasianodon gigas. The sequence goes on along the minus strand of CM040460.1, from coordinate 6,258,526 downwards.
TCACAGAGCCACAACTGAGTTGTTGATTCTAGAGGTTTTGCACCAGGACTGCGATCCCACAAGACCCATCAAAATAGTTGTCAGATATGAAGCTACAGATACAAAGGTCAAATAGAAAGAAAGGTCATATTCATTAACATGGGAGTGTTTTGGACTTGGCAGCGTGCTCGTGTAAGCCTGTACTGTGATCATTCGTTTAACTTGAACAAGGTTCAAGGTATTTCGGTTCTCGGTTTAGGTATCCGTGGTTTAAATTACTGATTTGTTTATATTTTATTATAATATATTATATTCATGAGAAAACGTCACAGATGGATACAAACAAAAATAAGTGCGGGAGCAGGATTGGTAAGAATTCAATCCTGTATACACGTCTAATTTGTTCTTATTTGCTACAGATGATATAATTATGTCAGATGTTTTTATCAGTATTTGGATACAGTGCTGGTCAAAAGTAGGTCTTAGTCATTTAGAAAGAAAATAATTAATTTAATTGTTTCTAAGTATCAAATTAAATACTATATTGAGCAATAAACAATTAAACAACCAGTAAAGATGCTATTAAATCATACATTGGATTTATAACGGTGTACATTTTCTGCTAAGTTGTTTCAGGCTTCTTTGAGAACTTGCTGCAGTTCTTTCTTTCTCTGTGGATTAAATCCCAGACAGCCTCAATGTCTTTTATCAGAAATGTGGTCTCTTGCTTAACAAAATACAAACAATTCTCTATTGAAAAAAAAAAGTTTGGAAATCAATTTCAATAGAAATCTAGCATTTCTTCTAGCGATAATGCCGCAGGCGGAAAACAGGCATGTACTGTATATCAAAATTCATATAGAAATTGTGGGGTGACTAAGACTTTTACAAGACTTCAGCTTTTGCTTGAAGTCAGGGAAGTAGTCAATTTTTTTAGTTGAAGTCTTACATCTGTGTTAGGTAGGAGTATTGACTTTAACACAATTTTGACCCAATGTGAGTTGGAAAATATTATTCTGCTGACAGATATTGAAAAAAAACACCAGGTTATATCTAAAAATGTGAATCAAAATTGGCAATTGGATTCTTGAGTGATGGAAAATTGGCCTCACTCCAGAGTCACGGCACTTGCAACTACACAAAGATACGTCCTTAAAGCTTTTCATTTATAAAGTGAAATGTGTTTTGGCTTTGAAAATTGTCAACGTAGAAATTTAGACAAAAATCTCTAAAGCGAACATTGTTGAGCTCTTAAATCTCGAATATCTTTGCAGAAAGGGTTCTTCTTTGATTAAATTTTTTTTCTGATTCATAGGGAATCATTTTACATTTATTCATTTTGCAGACGCTTTTATCCAAAGTGCCTTGCGAGTGAAGGAGCATACAATCCATTCTGTTAGTTGCACAGTTGAGGGTTAAGGGCCTTGCATTCATCCTCAACAAGCCGCAAAGTACCGAAGTGCTTCCCACATCAGCGTGCCACTCGCTCATTAGGCCTGATTGGTCTTCTTTTACATCTTATCTACATCTGTCAGAGGTTGAAAAGAGAACTGGCCCCTTTCACACATTAGCCTTATCAGTGAGGGAACATTTGTATGAACCACTGGAGACAGAGAGTGCCTTCATAGCGCTGCAGGTTTGATGGGGCTTCCTCTGTCATTTCCTTCCCCTTGTTCCTTTAGAGAAGGCAAATTAAAAAGCACGGGGATGCTGAATGTCACATGTGAGGTCTCTCTACCTCCGAAGGCTTAAGTCTGAACCTCCCTCCCTCCCTCTCTCTCTCTCTCTCTCTCTCTCTCTCTCCCTCTCTCTCTCTCTCTCTCTCCTCCTCAATGTCTTCTTTCATAATGAAGTAAATTAGGGCCAGTTGAATTTAGCCTTTGGTAAAAATGATGTCAAAATTACAGCACTGCAAGCTCATATGTAGGCAGCCAACAGGATTCAGCCATGTGGATAGCTTACTGATACGGTTTATAGTTAATAAAGGGGCACGGTAAAATATTTTCAATTACTAGTCTGGTAAAACTGAGAGGTACTTCCTGTTTATCACACCTCTCTCCCCTTTCATTTTCAACCTAAGTTTAAACCTGTGTTTAAGTAAGACCATAAAGTTTATGTTTATAAAAGAACAATCTTGAAATCAGTGTTTTACAGAAAAATCCACTAATTTAGAACTTTATTAAGGTTAAAAAATTTTGGGTTAAATAAAACTATACAGCTGTTTGAACTAGTAAAAAAAAATCACTCCTTGAATGTTTTATTCATATTATATTTTTGCTCATTTTATGAAGGGTGCCAATAATTTTAAAACCCATGTTTTGCAGAGAAATGCACTAATTTATTCATTTAAATTTTTTAAAGTTAAATATTGGTTTTAAATGAGACTATACAGTTGTTTAAACTCAAACTATCACTCATGGAATGTTTTATTCATACATTCATTCAACCTTGCCCGTTTTTATGAAAGGTGCCATAATTTTAAAACCTGTGCTTTGCAGTAAAAAAAAAATGCAGTAATTGAAAACTTTCCTAAGGTTAAAATATTCTGTTTGTACAGTTGTTTAAACTCAAAACATGTTTTATTCATTTTATTGGTTTTATACGTTTATCTTTGCTCATTTATGAAGGGTGCCAATAATTCTGAACCTGACTGTAGTTTTTTTTTGTTTTTTGTTTTTTTTCGCTCAGAGTTCTTTCAGGAGTTGGACTCAGTGATGGAGCCACTGACGCAGCACAGCAGCATGACTGACCTGGTGCGCTACATCCGCCAAGGACTGCACTGGCTCCGCATCGAGGCCCATTTGTTATAGTGCTGGAGCTTTTCACTGTGCTCTCTCTCTCTCTCTCTCTCTCTCTCTCTCTCTCTATCTCCGTCTCTTCTGCTCTCCTTCTCTCTTTCTCTCACTCCTGCCACTCCTTCCATCACTTCCTCCTTCCACCAGCACTGCCGTCTCAGAGTTGCTCCTATGGAAACGGAGCTGAGGAACGAGTGGAACGCAAGGTGCTGTATGATTTTCTGGAGATCTTGAGCACTTTGTGAAGGACTGCAAAAACTGCCATTGTGTTCAGAACAGAAAAAAGAAAATACGCTTCTGCTTGCAGCTGTTACAGAGGACAAAGGAGGTCATGTGACTCGACCGGGCAGATCGATGAGACGGGACAGTATCTTTGTTTTTGAATCTGCTCTCTCGTTTTGTACAGTGTACATTATTTCCTATAAAGTGAAAGAAAGGGGCAAACAGGTGCCCGGTGTGCAATCCTTCTCTATGTCAGTATTGTTTCTTTGTATTACATGTCGATGGCTTTATAAAACGATTGTGAAGGACTGGGGGTCAAAGGAGTAGCAAAAAAAAAAGGGAGTCAAAAGAGATCCATCTTTTAGAGGAAGACTCCACCCTGAACGAATTGAATATTAATATTTATAATTATCATGTGATCTTAAATGATGTCAAATATTTATTTTGTACTGTCTTTTCTTGACATTTAAATTAAAAACAGTCTTGAAAGGTTTCCTACATTACCCACAATGCCATTCAACTCCTTGCAGATATTGGTGCCAGTGAGAATTCAGCTCCATCGAAAGAGTGTGATGCGGCAGCGCTTTAGTCCTTTAGTCTGTCCAGCTCTCTCAACTCCTGTCCACATCTGTACACTCCGCTTGAACAGATCAGGGTTCCGGTGTTTCATGCTAACACCGCCGTCAACACCATCACGCTCGTCATCTCATAGATCGCTGACTAGCCGAGCCGAGTCTCTGCCGTAACTTAGCGCCATAACTTAACTCCTTCTACATTAGATTTCTCATGAATACGACACTGAAGATCTTGCTCTTTTGTATTTAGGAGATTGTTAGTAATCATTGAACTTTTTTTCTCTTACAGCTAGACACCATTGTAGCCGCACTAGCAGTTTCCTCATGTGACATCTGCTCAACAAAACCGCTAACACGCCAGCTAAGTTCTCACAGGAATAACGAAAACGCCGCATCAACCAACAAATTAGCACTAGAATCGTTAAACACATCAGAAATATTTCTAAATAAATAAATGAAATGTGCTTCAGGGTGGATTTTTCCTTTAAATTCCCTTTTTTAAATGATGTGCTTTCTACAGTGCCATAATAATGAGTAATATGTAACACTCACACTGGCTTTATTCCAAATCTGATTATTCTAAGGGGACCACATGTTTAAAAATTGTCCGAGAGTGTTTAAAGGATGTGCAGTTGACTTCTCCAGCACGCACACACACACACACACACACACACACACACACAGGACAGCAGCGTCTCCTTGACTCAACAGCTCTTTTATCTTTCCGATATGTACCATACTGACTGTGTTCTATATGACGACTCTTTTACTATTCGATGTTTGCATGTTCACAGAGGGTGTTATTAGATAGTTCTAAGAGAGTCCAAACATCATTAACAATTATTCAGAATTCTGTGCTTTTTTTTTTTTTTATTTTACTTTCTGTCGCATCTTGTCGATTTTCCTGGGCAGGCAGCTTTTAATCAGCTCTGTTGTTTTTACCTACAAAGAGTTTAGTGCCTACTGTAGTCTGAAAAACTTTATTTTCCCCCCAAAAAGCACTCCCAAAATAATTTGACCTGTAGATTAGCTAACCTGTAGCTCACAAAGGTAAACGTGTCTAGACTTTTTTTTGGTTTGTTTTAGCAGTGGACTCTTTATCGCCGGTACTTTACTGTTTATTATCAGTAGTACGCTGTTGACATGCTGTCAGTGAGATGTTTCTCCATGCTCTTCTGTTCCGATTTATCAGCGTAGGCGTGCATGAGTGTGTGGAAGGTGTGCGTGAACGGATGACCGTGCTCAGATTCTCAGTGCCAGCATCAGTTCCATTAAGCTTATAGGTTTCACTGAGAGTCCTGACGTGAGTGATTGAGAGAGAGAGGAAAAAAAAAAGTGTGTGTGGGCGTGAAAAGTGAATTACTTTGAATATACAAAAGTGCCTGCGTATGCAATGAGAATTTATTAGAGTCTATATTTAAGAACGAGAATGAATTGAAAAATCTTTCCATACCATATTGGTATATTCAATTTTTTTTTTCTCTTTCATACAACCACAATTATTTATTTGTGTGCTTTTTACTAGCAATGGTGATACCTGTTTTTGCTTAAATAAATTTCAAATGTTGCGATAATGACATTTAAACATTTCTGATTACATTTATGCTCTGATGATGCTAGAAAATGTCTCAACTTAATTAAACATTTATGTGTATGTAAGACTTTCCAGCAGTCTGATGTGCTAAAAAAAAAAAACGTTTTAAAACAGACATATAAATATCCAAAGCTACCCTAGCAGCACTGTTTAATGTCTTACTCTCTTTAAATTCTCACTAAGTAGTTGTTTTTTTCCTGAAACCCGCCTCTGTTGAACATTCACAGGAAAATTACGAGCGTTAAATCAACAGCCAAAGTGTGCATGTGAGATCAGTGTAAATATTCAGTGTATACTGGAGTCAGTTTAAAAGCAGAGGTGTTCGTTTATCCGTCATGATTTTACTGTTTGTGTATCTTTATACAGAGCTGTACATTTTATCATACAGCTCTGTATAAAGATAAAAAGTGCAATATAAATACAACCGTTTCATCTTAATAATCTCAAAATAGCTTCCCATAAACACTCTTTTTATTACGAGAGCACTACAAAACACTGACTCCCTCGTTTCCTGCTCTTGCAAACATTTGATAAGCTGTTTCAAATCCACAGAAATTTCCATTTACAATTATTTATTTATTAATGAATGACATGTCATTCTTTTATCTATTTATAGTCACTTTTAATATTGTGGAGCTCTTGTCATTTTTGGAGCAGCTTCTGTATAAACCCTCACCAGCCTCTCTCATTTCTTTCTCTTAAGGTTAATAAGCCTTAAAAAAAAAAAACACTGTAGAAAGAAGTGAAGGAAAACTCGCCCCTATCTCAGAATTCAGTTTTCTTTCAATTAATTCATAGTAACAGGCTAATACATAAAAGTATCTCTGCCCCAGAGTGTTTTGTTCCTCTTCTACCACAGCAATTTGCCAGCCATTTTATGGAACGTCCACAAAACAAGTCACTTCCTGTTATCACTTACATTGTAGCAGTGTATATAAACAGTCGTTCTCTCACCAACCTGGTTTTTTTCTCTCTTGAGGTTAATAAGCCTAAAAAATGTAGCTTGTCATGTTACCGAGAACCCAGAAGGTACAAAATCCACTGCTGTGAAGACTTTCTCCTAGTCATTAGCAATTTTTTTATTCGTCCACTTGATGTAGTGCAGCAGTCTCATTAGTAGCCTCCCTGAATAAACAGTACATTTGGTTGTGGCATAAAATGCAGCTACATTTTGGCATTTTGTCCGTTTTGGGAAACTTTACATCGAAGACCAGTTACAATCACACCCCTGAGTGATTACAGGCCCATAATGGTCCACCACTATGGAGCTTAAAAGCTGACAAAAGTATTTGAATATGAATTTCATTTATCAGAATTATATACAAGTCATATTAAATAAAATACTTCTTTTTCCTGTGGTGTAATTAATACATTTTTGCTAATGTATTTTTCTTTGTTTTGAACTTGCTAGAGGTAACATTGCATTTTAAAACATATAATCAAACATTACAGGTTATGGTTTTGAGATTTTGAGAAAATCAGAACATACAGATATTGCATAAATTGGTCAAAATCAAACCATGAAGTGAAGTTAAGTGAAGCGACATGGAGTAGAACAGTAATACAGTAAATGCACCTAAATTTTTATATTCTATTGAAATACCTAAATTCCTATTAAGCAGCTAACTTTGGCTTGCCAGAAAGTCAGTGTTAGCATTGCCTAACTAGCTAGAACATTACATAGTTATTCTGGGCATATACTAAGCCTCAAGTGTTTAACATCAGTGTAGAAAACTAGCTATTCTAGAGAACAGAAACACAGTTTTATTAGTGCGAGCACTCTGAAAACATCTACTTTTCCCTGTGAATCTTGAATGCTTCACTTTTGGCCTAATTTACATAACATCTGTATTTTTGAGATTTGTATTTAGGGTGCTTTTTTTAAAATCTGAAAACCATAGCTCATGTTTTTGAATTCTATTTTTGTATCTTTTAATGGCAAATCTTACCCGTAGCAGTTCCATAGAAAGAAAGAAAGAAATATTGGCCAGAGTTGCGCATCAGAAAAGCGTTTGTCTTGTCATCAGGAGATCTCTAGTTTGACTCTGATGACACCACAGCTGTCTGTGGCCAGGAGGCGAGAGACAGAATTGGCTCTCTGGGTGGGAGGGATGGCATATCACAGTGACATATCTGTGAGCTTATTTATGCGGAAGAGGGCAGAAAGCACTTTTGTCTGAATGTGTTAGACTGTACTGCACATGTTATCTTCACCCTTCCTGTTTGGTAGCTGGTGTATGATAGAGGAGAGCTGGGAATTGGCAGGTGACCAAATTGGGAAGAAAATTGGCAGAAATGTAAATTTATTAAATGCACAACAGAAAAAAAAAGAATTTTCTTTAATGTGACATACATAATTCAAATACAAAATTTTCAGATACTTTGTGTCATCTTCCAAGCTTCATAGACAACATGTGCTCTAATGTGGCTTAATGAATTTGGACATAAGCCTGTCATAAATTCTCCAAAAGATTTATTCAGTGCTTATGAATGTGTTATAAAGCAAACGTATAAAAAGCAGTGCTGGCGGTATCGACAATAAGTTATCGAGGTAATTTATTTATTAACGTACAATAGTTCAGAGGCCAGTTTCTAACCTCATCAGAAGCATTTTTGTACATATACATTTTTACATTAACGTCAATCACGATGCCTTGAGACTAAAGGAAGCATGTAAGGAAAAACATGGAGCAGTTATTCCCGGTCTTGTTCAGTCTCGTTTTGTCTCCTGATGTACAGTACAGAGTGGTGCTCCATCATTTGTGTGTTTGGTGTTAAACATTGTGTCAGATCGAGATGTTGCGTTTGACCTTACTCAGTCTGTTGCCTTGAAGCGTTTGCAGATTTACATAACCTCTTATCCGCTGTGGTTTATTATTCAGAAACCCTCCTGCTACTTCATTACGTTTCAATTCAGTTTATTTCAAGCACCATTTGGAGTGTGTTTTTCTTCCATTTCTGTAAAGCCGTGTGTACAGCTTATCAACACTAAAGGGATTTCTGAGAAAAGAAACACATTTGCTTTACTTTGCTTCCTCATTTAAAGGGATTGTTTGACATTTTTCCCACAATATATTCATCAAGTTCATCTTTGTGTGTGCAGTTATGACAGTTTCTGAGCTTACAGCAGCATATTGAAAGGAAGTCTAGAGGAGCTCATGGAAAAAAAAAATCATTTTCCAACGAATATTGCATTAATTTGTTAATTTTATAAAAATGTATCAATAAAGATTCCATCATTTTTCTTGTAGTATCTCTATTATGTATTTCCTACATTTCCTACATGTGATTAGCAGGATAAAAATGTTTAGTTCAATTGTAAATGTTTCTACAACTGTATAAAAATAAAGCATATAACTGTTTTTTTTATTTTATCCGTGTAATCATTATATATGGATTCTACTCAGCCTCACATGTATAAGGGTCTGCACTTTTTCATTATGTTAATCGTTATTAACACTGCAGGAGGGAAAAACGAGTGCATATGAAAACTTCTGATTCTGGATTCAATAGAAATTTGAACAAAAATGTTGAACCATCCCTTTAATGTGAATTATTAATGCCCATGGAATGAACCAAACATATAATAAAGACATTGTGTATCAGAAACCGAAGAGTGAAACCCTACATTTTGATAGCTTTTGGGAAAATCAAAACTGGAGCAGTTTTCCAAAGAGATCTGGTTTTTCATTTGGTCACATAGAAACTACAGGACAATTTGTGTTATCTTTTGGCCTTAGATCTCTATTATTTAGGCAGAGTTTAAAGGTTATACTTAATCCAAGAGATGTTGTGTGTAGGTTTTCTACTTATGACCACCACGTGTACCATGTCCAAATCTTTCAAACGTTTAACGTTGCCACTTGAGATAGCAGAAATTTTATGTAATAAAGTAAAATAAATCCATGAAGTGCTTCACTGCTCCCGTTTGCCTGAAGGATATGATTTGATATAATGAAAGAGCAGGGTTTCTACTCTGACTAAATAGCTTTTCGTCTCATTGGGGTCCTGACTATTTAAGCTGTACAATTAATGTACACATTAACTCCAATGACCGAAGATATCAATGTTCTGGCATGCTGTAGACTTTAGTCTTTCCTTTTTCTTGTTTTCTTTTATTTTCTTTGTACATAGCAGGGGCACCTGCACATTTCTACATGTATAGTTGTAAGAATTTTTTTGTTTTTCAAATGCGTTATGTATCAAAGAATCTTCCTGCCTGGTTAGCTTTGTATTTCAAATGTGTTGCACAAGTTCAGCCTTTTTTTTATTCTTTTTTTGCCTATTGTATGTTTATTTTATAATAAAATTGACAAATGTAATAAACAAAAAATGAGATGTAGTCATGCTGTTTTTAAATGTTTAATGTCTGTATAAAAAAAAGCTGAATAAAAAATGGTATAAGCCAAATCGGAGCGCTTTAAAGAATTTTTGAGTGCACGAGTTGTAAAAAAGCATCAGTCATAAACACTAGAGAAGGGGTTAGCAAATTAGGGGTTGCAACCCAATGTAAGGTTGCTTGATTTACAAATGAGGACATAAGAGAACCTTACAATCTCCACTTTTGTTTTATTCATTTATTTTACAAATTAATATTACGAATATCACTCAAAATGAAAATGGATATTGTGTGCTGCTATTTTGAAATGCTGCTGGAAGTCTCATTCAAACAAGCGCGCTTGACCGAATCCAGCTGAAATAGTCACTTATGTTACACGTATGTTACTGACATATGATATAATGTTCAAATGTTGCAATAGTCCTCAAGTATAAATCTGGAAATAAAAATGTAGGTTATCCAGGTGCCAGTCATTTGACAACTTTTGATATGTTTTTTTTTTTTTTTTTTTTTTTTTTTTTTTTTTTTTTTTTTTTTTTTTTTTTTTTTTTTTTTTTTTTTTTTTTTTTCTCAGAGCATGGCAAGCCCTTGAGCAAGAATTTATATGTTGTGATCACATCCAATACATTGCATAACCATGACTGGGTGCCAAAACCTTTGCACACACCTTAGAAAACATTTTCTTAATATCTTAATAACCATGACTGGTTATTATAACCATGTTATAACCATAACATTTCTTAATTTCTTAATAACCATGACTGGGTGCCAAAACCTTTGCACACACCTTAGAAAACATTTTCTTAATATCCAACCCAGCAAAAAAAAAAAAAAAAAAAAAAAAAAAAAAAAAAAAAAAAAAAAAAAAAAAAAAAAAAAAAAAAAAAAAAAAAAAAAAAAAAAAAAAAAAAAAAAAAAAAAAAAAAAAAAAAAAAAAAAAAAAAAAAAAAAAAAAAGCAATCATTTTCAGACAGGCTTCGTTATAAAGTTTGTCTGCTGCAGATGTTAATGTATTTTTTTTAATTAGAAAATCAAATGAGCAAATCAGCATTTCAATTGGGGGTGCCAAAACTTTTGCATACAGGGGCCGAAAAAAAGTGTGCTCTATATATGGTAATTGTGCTGATGTTAGCACAAAGTCACAAGGGATTTATTATATGCCTCCCATTTATGTAATAAGTCCCTGTGTTCACACACAGTACACATTTTCATAGAAATTAGCCAGGCTTCATGTGAGTGCATTCTTTAGCAAACTAATGACTCTTTATTTATTCATCACACGGAAAATTTGCGTGCTCAAGCATACCTGATTAATTTATTATGTGCTTCTTCTTCGTCATGTTACTCCAAGCTTCTGCAATTTGGAAAGCTTCCTTTTTCCCCTTCGGCCAGTTAGGAACTCTACCTACTAAATAATGTCCCAATTTACGTGTCCAAGGCCTTTTATTTACTGAATCCGAGCTTTTCATTTCTCCCCGCTGACAGTTTAGATTTATTGATTTAATTGCCTAAGGTAACCATGCAATAAAATCATTGCGAAGATAAATTTCCTTGGCACTGTGCACCGTGGAGGTAATTTTTCAGCCGCCGTAGCTACATGTCCGCAGGTCACAGGTGTAAATTTATAAGTCAAAGTCTCTCATTAACATGATGCCATGGAATCATTTGAGTGCTGAAATGTGTAATGGTTTTATGAGGAGGATGTGAATGATTGGGCCCCTGAGCTGGAGCTTTGCTAATTGACAGTTCCAGGAATAACTGTTCCTCTCTGACAGTCAAGGGAATTAAAAAAAAATCTCAGGTCTTGGCCAGCTACTGTAATTGTGACATACGTGGAATTCTAATGGAAATGTCACCATCGTAGTTTGAAGTAGTGAGTAAGCAAGACGTTTCTAATTTAAATGTTCTTGGCTTATCTGTGTGTAACTAGGATAAGGTCAAGCTTTTCTTGAATTGCTTCATTTTACAGCCTAATTGGTGCTGTTTCTAAAAAACCTGTGTCTCTTTCTCTCATGGTGAACTTTCTCATGTTAACTTTGAAGATATAGTTATCAAATCTTCATTTTTAGGATTGACAGGATACCAAAACTTCAATCTTCAGACTTCGATCCCAGGTGCAGTACCAGGTGTAGTATTGGCATTCATGATACCAAAAATGGCCACAAATAAATAAATACATTTTTGACTGATGGTTTCCTTTGATCTGTTTTAAAATTATGTGTTAGAGGCTCGCAAGTACTCAGGAGGCACGGTGCTGTTAATGTCATGACTTCTCTCCAAAAACATGCACAAAAATGTTAGTTATAACAGGTATACAGTAGCTCTAGCCCAATACTGTTCAACCCCAAACTGCTTCATAATTAAGCTAAAAACTTTGCCCATCATGCAGGGAATAAAGGTGCAAGAACAGAGGAAGACACTCCAACGTACCATTAAACAGCCCCAGTTTGTAAGGTTATGATGTTTTGTGTGTTTATATTTTTCAATACTAATGTTATGCATTCTTTCTAGTATCTTTTTGATACCAACAGCATGTGTCTCATTACCAAAATGATACTTTGCCCAAAAACAGATAAATAAATTCAGATTGTTTGCACTAAATTACAATCTCCTTTTTTGTTCCCAAAACAAATGAATCTGTTTTGAACACTTTATCATGCTTCTTCAGAATTAGGCTATGTAAAAATTAATGAAACTGCAAAAAAAAAAATAATAATAAAAAATAAAAAATTCAGCCAATTCAGTGCCATAAACACAGGATGAGCAATTAATATGCTTGAATTAAACTCTCACTAAAACATTTAGCCTTCTCACCTGCTGAATCTAAGTTGTCAAGGCTTGTTGGTCAGCTTTTTCATTAAAATTTTCATGGCACGAATTTAACTATCTTGGTTCAATCAAGAGCAAACAGTTGAGCCAAAATGTTCTTGTAACGTAGGACTCAAAGACATGGAGTAAGGATCCATAAGGATCCATAAGGATGCACAAGGTTTATACGGACAAAACATGAAGATAAAAACAGGCAGGGTGGTTACCAGGAAAATCAACGGAGATACGTTCAAATCCAAAACAAAATTCAGAGTCAGAGTCGTTATGCCAGGCAGGGTCAAAAAACCAAAATATCAGAACAGCATCAAAAACAGAAGGGCAAGGCAAAAGGCAAGGCAAGGTCAAACAAAGAATATGTCCACAAAACCATGGCTCAGATGTAACAAGATTGTCTTACAATCTATAAGGCTTCACATGGAAGGGCAAGGTCATGTGCTTATTATAGCAGTTCAAAAGGAAATAGGAAACAGGAAACACAACCAAAGAAGTGAGTTAATATTCAGAGGAGGATGCCCTCTAGCAGTCTGGAGGAGAAAAGTCTAGGCTAGATGTCACAATTTTCATATCAGGCCATCATGTGGCAGAGGCTGCCTTAGCTCCTTGACCAGTTATTTATGCATCCATCCTACACAGGGTCGCAGGGGAGCCTATCTCAGGGAACTTGGTGGGGGACACCCTGGATGGGGTGCCAACCCATCTCAGGGCACAATCGCACACACATTCACACACCAATTCATGGACAATTTGGAAATGCCAACCAGCCTACAACGCATGTCTTTGAAATGGGAGAAACAGGAGCACCCGGAGGTAACCCCCAAAGCACGGAGAGAACATGCAAACTCCACACACTTAAGCCCAAGCCAAACTATGCCACCCTGCTCCCTCCAGTTATTTATCTTAAAGCATATTATTTAGTAACAGGAAAGGTATGTAGTTATGAGTTATGTGTCTGGAGTAAGTTTGGACTCTCCAACAGGTCTCGAAATAAATTAACATTTAATCAACGTGTTCATGACTTTATCCAACCCCATGAGTTTAAACATTTTCTAACCATCTTATTATAACTGCAGTGAAAAACAGTGTAAGTGTAATTATTGCTGAACTTCGCATTAAAGTAAAAAAAAGGTTTTGGTATATATTAACTTAAAATATACACATCTATTTTACATTGCATTAGAGATTGGAGTAACATCATCTGATCCTCCATCATGAAATTCTTAATCAATTTACATTTCTTCATTAGGTAGCAACTTAAATTTCTATATTTCTATAGTTCAACAAGCATTATACACACCAGAGCAGACACAGCTCAGATAAATTACATCTTTAGCCCATCTGCTGGAAAAAGTGAGGAGCTGTGATTTCACGTCTCTCCACCGGCCATGCAGACGCAGCACCGCTGACTTCACTGTGTTAAGCACTTAATTAAATGACTCTTGATTAAAGCCAGGGCCTGGTGAGAAAGCGCACATCACATTTCACCGCTTCATAATTGACTCCTTGTTAGATTTCCTCAGACTGTAATGTGCAGAAAGCACAATTTATTAGATTTTCGTTTCACACACATTTCTTCCTCGAGCAATTAAGCTGCCTGTTTAAGTCCTGCCTCATGCGGCTCAGGCAAAAAGAAGCAACGTGTCTTCTGCTATGGCGAGGATATTCTGTCAGAGCTTACAGCATCCAAACCTGACAAAAAAGGAAAAAAAAAAGAAAAGAAAAGAAAAGAAAAGAAATGTATAAATCTGACAAAAATAAAGAATGGGATTTATAAAACCTGACACAATTGGAATAAAAGAAAAGAACAGAAAAGAAAGAAGAGAACAGAAAAAAAATGAAAAACTTTATAAACCTGACAAAATGTGAATACACTAATCCTTCATATTTCAACAAACAAGAGGAAATGAAAAAAACAAGAAAAGAAAAAAAGAAAAGAAAAGAAAAAAGAGAAGAAAGAATTTTGAAAAAGAAAAAATTTAATTTAAAAAAGGAAAGAACACAGAAAAATAAAAGAAAAGAATATAAGAAAAAGAATTTAAGAAGAAAGAACAGAGAAAAAGAGAGAGAGAGAGAGAGAAACAGAGACAGAGATAGATCCATCCATCCATTTTCTGTACCGCTTATCCTACAAAGGGTTGAGAGGAGCCTATCCCAGGGGACTCAGGGCACAAGGTGACAGAGACAAATATTATATATATATATATATATATATATAT